>JAVRXN010000010.1:127533665-127538665 GCA_033556935.1 Timema podura | reverse complement strand
ATATTGTTGAACAAACTTTTGGTCCTTACAAATAGCATGTTTCATATGTGCCCATGAAAGTAGTACTATACAGATTCTGAATCAGTTGGGGGTCTGTTGTGTGCATTCCTATAGAAAATGTTTGAAGCAATTTTATATTCCATGTAGATAACTTATCACTATCAAATTGAGTTTCATTTCTCATAAGTATTTATGCCATCAATGATTGCTATAAAAGAATGTTCCAGTGTGACATAAGTTCCTGGCCATGAACATATTATAACCTTAGTGCTGTAAGCAAGACTATTAAAGTGTTAGTCCCTTAAATGTCAAATTTTTTAGGCAATACTTTGTTGGTTTGAAGCTCAGTGCAAAAAAAAAAACCTGTTCCTTTGCTTTTATTTGATGCTAAAGTAATGACTATATTTATGATTTGAGCTCACTATAAGTTTGATCTCAGGACCAAATAACCCTTAGATTGTATTAAGAATCTGAAAAAAATAACACTACATCTGGTCATGTTGGATTACATTACTTACTATTCTCCAATATGTGATTGCTTTTTTATGAATAGGATAAGAGCTGTGTCATAAAATATGGTAAAATAAGACTCTTCTATTTTAAATAACCAAAAATAAGTTCCCATCATTTCTCTTCAGTATGGTATTAGTTTTTTGTGAATAAGTTAAGATTATTACAGAGCAAATAATTGAATAAGTTGTTCTTGTTGTCTTTGTGCCTTTAAATAATCACTTCAAATAGTTTAACAAAGGGAGAAGTTCAAGCCCTTAAAGATAGTTTAAAAGATATTGATAAGGAATTTGTGTAAGCTAAATGTTTGTTCAAACTGTTTAGTAAAGTTTTCTTTGCACACAATACTATTTTATACTTCATTTGCGACTGCACCAAAGTAAAGTAGGCCGTTTTAGCTACTTCCTGTTCACAGATTTTAACAAAATAATGCAACATGTGTATTTGGATTTCCATAAGAAGAAACTTATCCAGCAGTTCAAAAAGCCATTAATAATGCTTTCGTAGATGTAAAATAACATTTCATCGAATTCACAACGTTCTGCATTTAAATTACATCAGTGCCATTAAGGTTTAGTATAGTCGGTTTTCTTTTCTCTTTAGGTCTATCTCTTCCCAGGCATTCATGATTTCCTAGGTTGACCTTTTATTGTTTTCAATGTTCTGAATTTATTGCTAAGGGCGAGTTCAACTGATTCTATTTTAGTTTTAGGTCATTCTGTTTATTACAGTAAATTGGTATATTTCAGGTTTATTCCTGGCCCATTAATGCCAATTTATTCACTGTAATGTATTTGATGTATAATGTATTTTGAGAAATTAAATTTTTGGCTCTTCTTTATTTTGTTATTGAGCATGCAAAATTGAGATATTTGTTAAAAGTTCTGTATTTAGTTTTGATGAATGACACACAAAGTCACAGTATACCTTTCGGAAATATCTTTTAGTACAATTTTAATTACACTTTTAAAATTGGGGTTAAAGCTGTATATAATTGATTCAGTGTGTGCAGAAAGGAACTGCCATTTTTTGTAGCTTTTTGGGAGAAAGAAAAAAACAATCTTAATACTTCATTAATTGAGTTTTTTTTAGAGGCTTTGTGGCTTGGTGATTTGTCTACTAGATGTATCGTTTCATTTACTAGCCCTTTGGATCTATAAAAATTAGAAATTAGAAATTGATAATATGTATTATACTTATAAAAAGGTATAGGAAAGTTGGATAGAAACATATAAAAGGAACAAACACAATATGGCTTTTACAATGAAAAGAAGAACACAGTTCACACTTTACATTGCTCTCATTGGACAAAGAGTTGGGGGATTAGACAGCAACGATCGATTTTCTTCAAGAGGAAGCCATTACCTCTTTGTCCAATGGCAGCATTGTAAAATGTAAACTGCTATTTTCAAAGCCATGTTGTATTCATTCCTTTTATATGTTTCTATCCACCTTTCCTGTACCTTCTCCCAAATATAATACAATTACCTCATAAAGTGAAAAGAGGTTTTCCTTAAAGAGATATATTGATAATATTTTAAATGAAAAAGTGTACATTATATTACTACAATTTTATTTTATTTTTGGCTCACATCAGAGTTAGCAGTTGTTGGCCAGACCAACAGTTGGTCTTTAAATGAAAAAGTGTACATTATATTACTACAATTTTATTTTATTTTTGGCTCACATCAGAGTTAGCAGTTGTTGGCCAGACCAACAGTTGGTCATGAACACTTCTAGAATCTTCTTCATTATAAAATTCTCATATAACTTTTTGATGCTATAAAGTTTTTTTATTGTTTATTGGTATCTGTCCATTAGGATAAGCTTTGGAAGGCATCACTAACCAAATGTTCACTACATTGCACTATGACAAAGCGTCCACAACTACAGGATTGTATTTATAATATTTTAACTTGTAAAAGATTGATTTTGATCCTAAGGGACACCTTTAAGTCCCGATTCTTGAGAAGTAACAGTTAAAAAAAAAGGTTAGTCCATCATTAGTCAAAATTTCCACTGTATCGACGATTTTAGTTGTCATCATTTTTACTGTTTGCAATTAACTCTACTTTATTTTTAGGGGTATTTAAAAGAGAATATGATCTCTCATCTATTTGGCAAAGACGATAGTAAACCTCACTTAAATGTTGCTTGGGATTTGGGCGTAGGCATGTATCTTGGCGCTGGATAGAACCTGAATTAACAACTTGTCAGAAATAGCTCCAATATGTTTATGTTCATTGTACTTGTCCCAAACCTCAATACACTTGTAAAACTTTGTGCTTCTTAGTTTGGGGATGTCAATTTCAAACTGCGTCGCTCATTTTACACTTTTAAAAATAATAGGATTTAAATTTTGGCATTTAGTTTCTTTCTTGTCCCACAAGTATTCTTCTATTATAACAAAATAAGAATGAACACCCAACCAAAACATCAGAAAAATATATAATCGAATATTGTAAATACATTGATATTGATAAATCAAACTTGTCAAAACTGCACTGTCTTAAACTCTATTGCGCTGCTAGATGAAGACAATAAAACAACATGATACATTAATGTTAGCTATATAAGCTTTTGAACAAAGTGGGTTGAAAGGAATTAAGTCAATGACTTTGTGTTTTTCTGTACAGTTTTTCCCAAACACATTCACCATTGCTACCATAAGGAATAGTGTGACCTAGCTCCTTTCATCACCAATTGATGTATCATCACCAAAAATATAGGTTGGCTTAAAAAACACTACCCGCCTCGGTGGCGTAGTTGGCTAACGCGCCAGTCGTGTTGAGCTCTACCGCCGAGGACGGGGAGATCGAGGTTCGAATTTCGGTCAGGTGAACTGGGGGTGGTTTTTCCTAAATGGTTTTCCACTCTCCCTCCACGCAAATGCGGGTTCACTTCCTCTAAATTCAATCTTCCTAATTCTTAATCCATTAGCGTAATTAGTACTTAGGCGTATAACCCAAACGGGTAGTAAGACGCGGTGCTAAATATTATTATTATTATTATTATTAAAAAACACTATATTTTGACTTGGTGTCTTTCCGCATTCACTGATTCATTTGATCAAATAGACCACAGCTTAGTTTGAGGGATTGATTAGCAAAGACAGGCTTTATTGTCTAGACAATCAATACTGATGTTCTGTTACAACAATTAAATAGTGTGAATTGTGTAGCTACCACACTTTTGTTTACCCTCTTCCATATACAAAATAACAATACTGCACAATACTTGTAATTTCTTGGTATTCTGCAAGTATGATCCATGTCAGTAATACAGATTTATCTCATGGTAAAAAAAATATAGTGTGTGGCTCATCTTATGGTTTCATTTGCTTTGTCTTCCTTTACCACAAGGGATGCCTAAACATATACACACACACACACACACACACACACACACACACACACACACACACACACACACACACACAATACAGAGGACTCTTATAGTTGTACAAATTGTGATGGTGGTGGTGATAGTAGTTATTTTGAAATTTATTTATCAATATTAACACATTTTTCAAAATATATAGCTCAACTAAATTTTATGTGCTTATCAACTGATCTCACACTAACACTTTTAAAACAAAATTTACACTAATAACTATCCTTTAAAGTACTATATAAACTTAAATATTATTTACCTAATTATATATAAAAGCTTGAATTAAATTTTTACATCCATTATTTCAATGTTAATTACAAATATAGTACTTGGCAGTATTCATAAACCAATCTTTTATATATTTTAAAACTAATTGTCAATTTAAGGTGATTCAACAAGCCTCTCTGAGAATGAGAAAGATCTTCTGAAGCTATAATGTCTTGGTGGTGATTGTAACATGGGGTGGCAAGAGGGAGACAAGTGGTGGTGGTGGTGGTGATGGTGGTGGTCAGCCAACGCTGACCTACTGTGCTAAAGCTTATCTTACATGTTTGTAAATATCTTCAGAAAGAACTGCCCCTTCTCTTTCCTTCATTTACCAAGATTCACATTGTTATATTTTTAACTAGTCACTTTGTAATTTTTTTATCGGAGTGTTTAACATTGATCTGGCTGTCCCAGGAGGTTGAGACTCCAGTTTACAAAAAATACTTAGGCTTTCATAATTTAAAATAATCTACATAAGAAGTGTTTTGAAAAGTATTTTATTGTATTGAAAACTAGATTTATTAACTCTGTGTTTGGACAAAAATATATTTAAATAACTAAAACACTTTAATTAGAAAATTTTAAGTGGTAAATACTTAAAGTGCTTTATTTATAGTTATAACATTTACTAGTCCAACTTTTTATAATATCTAACACGCACACTGGTGGTCCCGCGGATAAAGGCGCCGGTTTCTCTTCTCTGTTTTACAGGTTACGAAAATTATAACATGGCTGATTGTACTGAGGTGACGTTCCTATCTATGACTACTTATGAACTACTAGTAGTTTAGTTCCTTGAGCACCCAACTTTAGCAAATTATGAACCATTA
>JAVRXN010000010.1:127395768-127533565 GCA_033556935.1 Timema podura | reverse complement strand
AATTATTAAATTTTGGTTTAGTGCTCTAATGCTCTATCACTAAGCCATCTAGGTTCGTCTTGAGTCCAAGGTAATATATCAGTCATTAATTTGAGGCAGAATCTATGATGGATGGATTTACTAGCCAAATGGATAGTAAAATGCAGTACACACAAAATAAATGGTACGGAGCACCGCACAGACTTTCTCTCTCTTTCTATAAACTCGTAAGATTTCTGAACAGAATAATGTACATTGTATCATCACCACTCCACATAAGAACACGCATAAAATAATATACAATGATATAGAATCAATGAGAAAAGAGGAGCATCTTTGTCCACCTAAGAGCATTTCAAACAGTTTAATGTCTTCCACAAGGGTCAACACTTCGTATTAAAATTTCGATTTCTGGTTAAAATTTTAACATTTTATAAGGTGTTGCAGATCTTCAAGTCATCGCATTGATATTTAATTATTCATTTATACATTTTGACCAATAAAAAATGTAAATATTGACTATTGAGTCTAAAATGGAGATAAATCATTGCTATGCAAACATTTCTCCTAAGAGATTTAAAGAAAAATAACATACTTTTTTAGATACTTATATTTAATTACTCTATGGCATTGGAGAATTATTGCGTTAAGACTTAAGTAGTATATGTTTACAACTAAAGTTCACAAAATTGTATTAATATATTTGCAAATATCTCAGAAACTGCTGCTTTTATAAAAATATATGTCAAATAAAAGTTTTTTATTTCTAATAGTCCTACAATTTTGCAATGATAAGTTGTTTAGTTTCTCCAATAGTTGTGGAGATATGGAAATTAACGCTTCTGTAAAGTACCCTAAAAATCATTTTCATAGAAAAATGAAAATAGCCAGTTTATTTATAATCTTAATCAACGCCTAGATACGAATTTTAATCAAAATAGTTTGAGCAGATTTTGAGAAAACCAAATTTTTCTCTTTTCGCCCTTCAGTAAACTACCCTTAATTTTAAGTTTTTATAGACACACAGACAGACGGCATTGCAAAGACTATTTTTTAGGGTTCGGGGGGTCATGAGACGTCGACATCCATCAGTATTTCAGGTTAGTTTTTTTTTACGGTCGCTATACTTAAACTTTAATGTCCAAAAAGTTAATAAATTCATATAATTGCGTATGGATTGAAAGTTATTGATTTTATAAAAATATGTTTCGGATAAAATATCTGTATTATAAATATATATACATATTTGTAATGCTAAGTAATTTCATATCTCAAATAGTTTCGGAGCTATTTAAAAAAATGTTAATTGACGCATCAGACCGGAGCCCTTAAAGCCATTTTGCCGAAATATTGAGGGTAGCCATTTTGTTTGGAATATTTATTAATGTATATAAATGAAATTTAATCAAAATCGTTAAAGCCGATTTTGAGAAAATCGACTTTTTCTCTTTTTGCCCTTCAGTAAACTACCCTTAATTTTAAGTTTTAATAGACACACAGACATACGGCATTGCAAAGACTATTTTTTAGGGTTCGGGGGGTCATGAGACGTCGAAATCCATCAACATTTCAGGTTAGTTTTTTTTACGATCGCAATACTTAAGCTTTAATGTCCAAAAAGCTAAAAATATATATATAATTGCGTATAGAATGAAAATTATTAATTTTATAAAAATATGTTTCGAATAAAATATTTGTATTATAAATATATATACATATTTGTAATGCTAAGTAATTTCATATCTCAAATAGTTTCGGAGCTATTTAAAAAAATGTTAATTGACGCATCAGACCGGAGCCCTTAAAGCCATTTTGCCGAAATATTGAGGGTAGCCATTTTGTTTGGAATATTTATTAATGTATATAAATGAAATTTAATCAAAATCGTTAAAGCCGATTTTGAGAAAATCGACTTTTTCTCTTTTTGCCCTTCAGTAAACTACCCTTAATTTTAAGTTTTAATAGACACACAGACATACGGCATTGCAAAGACTATTTTTTAGGGTTCGGGGGGTCATGAGACGTCGAAATCCATCAACATTTCAGGTTAGTTTTTTCTACGATCGCAATACTTAAGCTTTAATGTCCAAAAAGCTAAAAATATATATATAATTGCGTATAGAATGAAAATTATTAATTTTATAAAAATATGTTTCGAATAAAATATTTGTATTATAAATATATATACATATTTGTAATGCTAAGTAATTTCATATCTCAAATAGTTTTGGAGCTATTATAAAAAATGTTAATTTACGCATCAGACCGGAGCCCTTAAAGCGATTTTGCCGAAATACTGAGAGTAGCCATTTTGTTTGGAATATTTATTAATGTTCATAAATGAAATTTAATCAAAATCGTTAGAGCCGATTTTGAGAAAATCTACTTTTTCTCTTTTTTCCCTTCAGTAAACTACCCTTAATTTTAGGGGTAGATATCCAATTCCAAAAACCCCTCGGGGCAACCCTATGAAAACCCTAGATATCAAGTTTTAGCTCAATCGGTAAAATAGTTTAGGCTCTAGTTGGAGGTACAGACAGACAGACAGACAGACGGAAATTCAAAAACCACTTTTTCGGATTCAGGAAGTCATGAAACGTCAAAATTCATCAAAATCTCGAGTTCGATTTTTTTGACGATCACAATACTTTCTCTACCTGTAAGATAGAGAGAAAGTAAAAAGTTGGCCGTGTGAGATTCTCACCTTTCTTATAGCTATTTGAAATACATTCACAGTGACCTGTGGTCAAATTTTTGCTGATATAAAAATCCAACTGCAAGTCTTTGACTATTAATGTTATAACGATATCGGCCAGCGATTGTGCATTAATTATTATGTTGTAGGATTTTTATTGATGATATTTGCCCTGTGATTGAGCACCAATTATTATGATATCGAGGTTTTATGATGATGACACTTACATGCCTTACTACGCACTTATCACACGGTTATGTGATCTGATTATATGTGATACTTATTCTTATGAAATGAGCAATACTTTTGATGTTGCACACAATTTATTTAGATGATTACATCTTCGGTACTGAAAACTTGATATTAAATGATACAGTTTTTGTTAAATTACGGACAGTTTTTCTGTGATATTACAATGTTCTGTATTCTGAGTACAGTGTACTGTCTTTCTGTTATATCACCGAGTTCTCTTGATTCATACGCACAAGTTGCTTAATTATGACCTACCCCTTGCCTCTTGGACTCCTTGTCACCAGTGTTATAACTAACTAATAGGAGAACTCCTGGCAAACTGATGTTTTGAAGGCTAGCTTCCTATTGGGTAAAAGAAGCCAGCATTTCACATGATCTTCTAATACAACGGAGTTGATCTTTTAAAGATAAAAAAAAGATTTTAAAACGTAGTATATTGAAATAAATTCTGAAAGCGCTTGATTCTCCATGGATGATGTATTAAAAGGAAACTTAACATACAGTTCTTTAAAGAAAAATACACTTCATCCATGACTTTTACTTTCTCTCTATCTTACAGGTAGAGAAAGTATGGTGATCGTCAAAAAATTCGAACTCGAGATTTTGATGAATTTTGACGTTTCATGACTTCCTGAATTCGAAAAAGTGGTTTTTAAATTTCTGTCTGTCTGTCTGTCTGTCTGTACCTCCAACTAGAGCCTAAACTATTTTACCGATTGAGCTGAAACTTGATATCTAGGGTTTTCATAGGGTTGCCCCGAGGGGTTTTTGGAATTGGATATCTACCCCTAAAATTAAGGGTAATTTACTGAAGGGAAAAAAGAGAAAAAGTCGATTTTCTCAAAATCGGCTCTAACGATTTTGATTAAATTTCATTTATGAACATTAATAAATATTCCAAACAAAATGGCTACTCTCAATATTTCGGCAAAATGGCTTTAAGGGCTCCGGTCTGATGCGTCAATTAACATTTTTTTAAATAGCTCCGAAACTATTTGAGATATGAAATTACTTAGCATTACAAATATGTATATATATTTATAATACAGATATTTTATCCGAAACATATTTTTATAAAATCAATAACTTTCAATCTATACGCAATTATATGAATTTTTTAACTTTTTGGACATTAAAGTTTAAGTATTGCGACCGTAAAAAAAAACTAACCTGAAATGTTGATGGATGTCGACGTCTCATGACCCCCCGAACCCTAAAAAATAGTCTTTGCAATGCCGTCTATCTGTGTGTCTATTAAAACTTAAAATTAAGGGTAGTTTACTGAAGGGCAAAAAAAGAAAAAGTCGATTTTCTCAAAATCGGCTCAAACGATTTTGATTAAATTTAATTTATAAACATTAATTAATATTCCAAACAAAATGGCTACCCTCAATATTTCGGCAAAATGGCTTTAAGGGCTCCGGTCTGATGCGTCAATTAACATTTTTTTAAATAGCTCCGAAACTATTTGAGATATGAAATTACTTAGCATTACAAATATGTATATATATTTATAATACAGATATTTTATCCGAAACATATTTTTATAAAATCAATAACTTTCAATCTATACGCAATTATATGAATTTTTTAACTTTTTGGACATTAAAGTTTAAGTATTGCGACCGTAAAAAAAACTAACCTGAAATGTTGATGGATGTCGACGTCTCATGACCCCCCGAACCCTAAAAAATAGTCATTGCAATGCCGTCTGTCTGTGTGTCTATAAAAACTTAAAATTAAGGGTAGTTTACTGAAGGGCGAAAAGAGAAAAATTTGGTTTTCTCAAAATCTGCTCAAACGATTTTGATTAAAATTCGTATCTAGGCGTTGATTAAGATTATAAATAAACTGGCTATTTTCATTTTCCTATGAAAATGATTTTTAGGGTACATTACAGAAGTGTTAATTTCCGTATCTCCACAACTATTGGAGAAACTAAACAACTTATCATTGCAAAATTGTAGGACTATTAGAAATAAAAAACTTTTATTTGACATATATTTTTATAAAAGCAGCAGTTTCTGAGATATTTGCAAATATAATAATACAATTTTGTGAGCTTTAGTTGTAAACATATACTACTTAAGTCTTAACGCAATAATTCTCCAATGCCATAGAGTAATTAAATATAATTAAGTATCTAAAAAGAGTATGTTATTTTTCCTTAAATCTCTTAGGAGAAATGTTTGCATAGCAATGATCTATCTCCAGTTTAGACTTAATAGTCAATATTTACATTTTTTATTGGTCAAAATGTATAAATGAATAAATAAATATCAATGCGATGACTTGAAGATCTGCAACACCATATAAAATGTTAAAATTTTAACCAGAAATCGAAATTTTAATACGAAGTGTTGACCCTTGTGGAAGACATTAAACTGTTTGAAATGCTCTTAGGTGGACAAAGATGCGCCTCTTTTCTCATTGATTATATATCATTGTATATTATTTTATGCGTGTTCTTATGTGGAGTGGTGATGATACAATGTACATTATTCCGTTCAGAAATCTTACGAGTTTATAGAAAGAGAGAGAAAGTCTGTGCGGTCTGCCGTACCATTTATTTTAATATATGAGAGGGGTCCAAAACAGTATCATTACAATGTAAAGTCCACAACATCAACAAATACATAATGAATATGACTAGTTAAATATGTTTCCTTAAATATATAATTTTCTTTTAAACATACAGCATGCATTTACACATAGCCATAAAATTACATAGAAAGAAAATAACCAGTCAATTAAAATAATCATTTTCTTTTAAACTCATTTTCACACACACACACACACACACACACACACACACACACAGTGGATCATCTATATTTTATTTGTTTCAGATCCCAGGTCTATATTGTTCTGAAGGAAAGTTTCGAAATTTCTTACTCAATCATGTGCCAGTGATTCAGGAAAGGTATTGGCCCACTTTATGGTGTTTTGAATCTAGATTGCAAACAATAATGGCAAGTGTAATACGTTCAAGATTATTGCCACACATACAAATGAAACGGTGAGAATTTGTAGTTTATTTTGAAGCTATGAATAATAATAAGAGCCTTTTGAATTAATGATATATAGTAATTAATTTCCTTTCACAATAACCTGCCTTGTTAGGATTTGGTTGTAAAACACATTTTTATGCTTACCTTGCTTTCTGTAGGGCTTTAATGTTCTCAACCATTTGCGATACATTTTTCCAAGAATTTTTATGTAAATATTTCCCATAAACCTTCTCAGACTAGAACACACAAGAACAACATATTTTTTCACAAGACTAGGAAATATATATACTTTCTGCTTGCATTATTTTTACTATAATTCTTTTGGTTGTATTTAACAAGAATTCTTAGCACGAATGCTCAAATGCTTGTGAGCAAATTTATCCCGGAAACAACATGTTATGTGCATGTTATTACTACAGAGGAGATTAGCAGGTCAGGTGATAATATTGCTGCTGAATTTATCTGTTTTTATTAAATGACAAAATCCTGGTTGGACAGAAATGTTCTTAATAAAAGATTGAGTTAAAGGGTTGGAATAGCAAAATAAAGTGAACCATATTTTTTCCATATAAGCAGAGACTTGCTGTAAATGATAACAATTTTCTCGAAAGACCATATATTGAAAGTATAAAAGCCCTCCTATATTTAAAAAATTTTAAATTACAAGTATTGCAAGTACACTCTCAAAAATATGTGTTGGGGTTTGCACCTTACATATTGTTGAACAAACTTTTGGTCCTTACAAATAGCATGTTTCATATGTGCCCATGAAAGTAGTACTATACAGATTCTGAATCAGTTGGGGGTCTGTTGTATGCATTCCTATAGAAAATGTTTGAAGCAATTTTATATTCCATGTAGATAACTTATCACTATCAAATTGAGTTTCATTTCTCATAAGTATTTATGCCATCAATGATTGCTATAAAAGAATGTTCCAGTGTGACATAAGTTCCTGGCCATCAACATATTATAACCTTAGTGCTGTAAGCAAGACTATTAAAGTGTTAGTCCCTTAAATGTTAAATTTTTTAGGCAATACTTTGTTGGTTTGAAGCTCAGTGCAAAAAAAAAAACCCGTTCCTTTGCTTTTATTTGATGCTAAAGTAATGACTATATTTATGATTTGAGCTCACTATAAGTTTGATCTCAGGACCAAATAACCCTTAGATTGTATTAAGAATCTGAAAAAAATAACACTACATCTGGTCATGTTGGATTACATTACTTACTATTCTCCAATATGTGATTGCTTTTTTATGAATAGGATAAGAGCTGTGTCATAAAATATGGTAAAATAAGACTCTTCTATTTTAAATAACCAAAAATAAGTTCCCATCATTTCTCTTCAGTATGGTATTAGTTTTTTGTGAATAAGTTAAGATTATGACAGAGCAAATAATTGAATAAGTTGTTCTTGTTGTCTTTGTGCCTTTAAATAATCACTTCAAATAGTTTAACAACGGGAGAAGTTCAAGCCCTTAAAGATAGTTTAAAAGATATTGATAAGGAATTTGTTTAAGCTAAATGTTTGTTCAAACTGTTTAGTAAAGTTTTCTTTGCACACAATACTATTTTATACTTCATTTGCGACTGCACCAAAGTAAAGTAGGTCGTTTTAGCTACTTCCTGTTCACAGATTTTAACAAAATAATGCAACATGTGTATTTGGATTTCCATAAGAAGAAACTTATCCAGCAGTTCAAAAAGCCATTAATAATGCTTTCGTAGATGTAAAATAACATTTCATCGAATTCACAACGTTCTGCATTTAAATTACATCAGTGCCATTAAGGTTTAGTATAGTCGGTTTTCTTTTCTCTTTAGGTCTATCTCTTCCCAGGCATTCATGATTTCCTAGGTTGACCTTTTATTGTTTTCAATGTTCTGAATTTATTGCTAAGGGCGAGTTCAACTGATTCTATTTTATTTTTAGGTCATTCTGTTTATTACAGTAAATTGGTATATTTCAGGTTTATTCCTGGCCCATTAATGCCAATTTATTCACTGTAATTTATTTGATGTATAATGTATTTTGAGAAATTAAATTTTTGGCTCTTCTTTATTTTGTTATTGAGCATGCAAAATTGAGATATTTGTTAAAAGTTCTGTATTTAGTTTTGATGAATGACACACAAAGTCACAGTATACCTTTCGGAAATATCTTTTAGTACAATTTTAATTACACTTTTAAAATTGGGGTTAAAGCTGTATATAATTGATTCAGTGTGTGCAGAAAGGAACTGCCATTTTTTGTAGCTTTTTGGGAGAAAGAAAAAAACAATCTTAATACTTCATTAATTGAGTTTTTTTTAGAGGCTTTGTGGCTTGGTGATTTGTCTACTAGATGTATCGTTTCATTTACTAGCCCTTTGGATCTATAAAAATTAGAAATTAGAAATTGATAATATGTATTATACTTATAAAAAGGTATAGGAAAGTTGGATAGAAACATATAAAAGGAACAAACACAATATGGCTTTTACAATGAAAAGAAGAACACAGTTCACACTTTTCATTGCTCTCATTGGACAAAGAGTTGGGGGATTAGACAGCAACGATCGATTTTCTTCAAGAGGAAGCCATTACCTCTTTGTCCAATGGCAGCATTGTAAAATGTAAACTGCTCTTTTCAAAGCCATGTTGTATTCATTCCTTTTATATGTTTCTATCCACCTTTCCTGTACCTTCTCCCAAATATAATACAATTACCTCATAAAGTGAAAAGAGGTTTTCCTTAAAGAGATATATTGATAATATTTTAAATGAAAAAGTGTACATTATATTACTACAATTTTATTTTATTTTTGGCTCACATCAGAGTTAGCAGTTGTTGGCCAGACCAACAGTTGGTCTTTAAATGAAAAAGTGTACATTATATTACTACAATTTTATTTTATTTTTGGCTCACATCAGAGTTAGCAGTTGTTGGCCAGACCAACAGTTGGTCATGAACACTTCTAGAATCTTCTTCATTATAAAATTCTCATATAACTTTTTGATGCTATAAAGTTTTTTTATTGTTTATTGGTATCTGTCCATTAGGATAAGCTTTGGAAGGCATCACTAACCAAATGTTCACTACATTGCACTATGACAAAGCGTCCACAACTACAGGATTGTATTTATAATATTTTAACTTGTAAAAGATTGATTTTGATCCTAAGGGACACCTTTAAGTCCCGATTCTTGAGAAGTAACAGTTAAAAAAAAGGTTAGTCCATCATTAGTCAAAATTTCCACTGTATCGACGATTTTAGTTGTCATCATTTTTACTGTTTGCAATTAACTCTACTTTATTTTTAGGGGTATTTAAAAGAGAATATGATCTCTCATCTATTTGGCAAAGACGATAGTAAACCTCACTTAAATGTTGCTTGGGATTTGGGCGTAGGCATGTATCTTGGCGCTGGATAGAACCTGAATTAACAACTTGTCAGAAATAGCTCCAATATGTTTATGTTCATTGTACTTGTCCCAAACCTCAATACACTTGTAAAACTTTGTGCTTCTTAGTTTGGGGATGTCAATTTCAAACTGCGTCGCTCATTTTACACTTTTAAAAATAATAGGATTTAAATTTTGGCATTTAGTTTCTTTCTTGTCCCACAAGTATTCTTCTATTATAACAAAATAAGAATGAACACCCAACCAAAACATCAGAAAAATATATAATCGAATATTGTAAATACATTGATATTGATAAATCAAACTTGTCAAAACTGCACTGTCTTAAACTCTATTGCGCTGCTAGATGAAGACAATAAAACAACATGATACATTAATGTTAGCTATATAAGCTTTTGAACAAAGTGGGTTGAAAGGAATTAAGTCAATGACTTTGTGTTTTTCTGTACAGTTTTTCCCAAACACATTCACCATTGCTACCATAAGGAATAGTGTGACCTAGCTCCTTTCATCACCAATTGATGTATCATCACCAAAAATATAGGTTGGCTTAAAAAAACACTACCCGCCTCGGTGGCGTAGTTGGCTAACGCGCCAGTCGTGTTGAGCTCTACCGCCGAGGACGGGGAGATCGAGGTTCGAATTTCGGTCAGGTGAACTGGGGGTGGTTTTTCCTAAATGGTTTTCCACTCTCCCTCCACGCAAATGCGGGTTCACTTCCTCTAAATTCAATCTTCCTAATTCTTAATCCATTAGCGTAATTAGTACTTAGGCGTATAACCCGAACGGGTAGTAAGACGCGGTGCTAAATATTATTATTATTATTATTATTATTATTAAAAAACACTATATTTTGACTTGGTGTCTTTCCGCATTCACTGATTCATTTGATCAAATAGACCACAGCTTAGTTTGAGGGATTGATTAGCAAAGACAGGCTTTATTGTCTAGACAATCAATACTGATGTTCTGTTACAACAATTAAATAGTGTGAATTGTGTAGCTACCACACTTTTGTTTACCCTCTTCCATATACAAAATAACAATACTGCACAATACTTGTAATTTCTTGGTATTCTGCAAGTATGATCCATGTCAGTAATACAGATTTATCTCATGGTAAAAAAAATATAGTGTGTGGCTCATCTTATGGTTTCATTTGCTTTGTCTTCCTTTACCACAAGGGATGCCTAAACATATACACACACACACACACACACACACACACACACACACACACACACACACACACACACACACACAATACAGAGGACTCTTATAGTTGTACAAATTGTGATGGTGGTGGTGATAGTAGTTATTTTGAAATTTATTTATCAATATTAACACATTTTTCAAAATATATA
The DNA here is from genome assembly GCA_033556935.1 of Timema podura. Taxonomy (NCBI): domain Eukaryota; kingdom Metazoa; phylum Arthropoda; class Insecta; order Phasmatodea; family Timematidae; genus Timema; species Timema podura. The sequence goes on along the minus strand of JAVRXN010000010.1, from coordinate 127,522,856 downwards.
GCTCAACTAAATTTTATGTGCTTATCAACTGATCTCACACTAACACTTTTAAAACAAAATTTACACTAATAACTATCCTTTAAAGTACTATATAAACTTAAATATTATTTACCTAATTATATATAAAAGCTTGAATTAAATTTTTACATCCATTATTTCAATGTTAATTACAAATATAGTACTCGGCAGTATTCATAAACCAATCTTTTATATATTTTAAAACTAATTGTCAATTTAAGGTGATTCAACAAGCCTCTCTGAGAATGAGAAAGATCTTCTGAAGCTATAATGTCTTGGTGGTGATTGTAACATGGGGTGGCAAGAGGGAGACAAGTGGTGGTGGTGGTGGTGATGGTGGTGGTCAGCCAACGCTGACCTACTGTGCTAAAGCTTATCTTACATGTTTGTAAATATCTTCAGAAAGAACTGCCCCTTCTCTTTCCTTCATTTACCAAGATTCACATTGTTATATTTTTAACTAGTCACTTTGTAATTTTTTTATCGGAGTGTTTAACATTGATCTGGCTGTCCCAGGATGTTGAGACTCCAGTTTACAAAAAAATACTTAGGCTTTCATAATTTAAAATAATCTACATAAGAAGTGTTTTGAAAAGTATTTTATTGTATTGAAAACTAGATTTATTAACTCTGTGTTTGGACAAAAATATATTTAAATAACTAAAACACTTTAATTAGAAAATTTTAAGTGGTAAATACTTAAAGTGCTTTATTTATAGTTATAACATTTACTAGTCCAACTTTTTATAATATCTAACACGCACACTGGTGGTCCCGCGGATAAAGGCGCCGGTTTCTCTTCTCTGTTTTACAGGTTACGAAAATTATAACATGGCTGATTGTACTGAGGTGACGTTCCTATCTATGACTACTTATGAACTACTAGTAGTTTAGTTCCTTGAGCACCCAACTTTAGCAAATTATGAACCATTAGTAGCTTGGCCCCTGAAACATCCAACATCAAATTATAAACCATTAGTAGCTTGGCCCCTGAAACATCCAACATAAAATTATAAACCATTAGTAGCTTAGATCCTGTAACATCCAACAATAGAATATCATGAACCACTAGTACCTTTGGCCCTGTAACATCCAACATTAGCAGATTCTGAACCACTGATTACTTTACACCTATAACATTCCACAATATCATATTCTAAACCACTGGTAGATTGCTCCTTAGGTTATTAAACAATATTTTTTCCCCCCTGATCCACTGGTAGCCTGTTCACTTGAAATTTCATTCAAAATTATCACTGGAACCCGTAATTCAAATCAAAACTAAATGTGATGTAGTTGAATGTATTATTTGGTTCCTAACCAACTCTAACAACTGTCGCTACACTATGTCTTTATAAATAATACAAATAAATTATACTTACATACATTACAAATTTGTTGTGAATTTATTACGTACTGGTATATAAGGCTGTTGGCAGCTGGTGAACTAAACTTGAATGTTTAGGATGCAAACTATCGTTTTAGTATAAACTGAAAAATGCAAACCACTCACTCCTTTTTACTTTCTCTCTATCTTACAGGTAGAGAAAGTATGGTGATCGTCAAAAAAATCGAACTCGAGATTTTGATGAATCATGACGTTTCATGACTCCCTAAATCCGAAAAAGTGGTTTTTGAATTTCCGTCTGTCTGTCTGTCTGTACCTCCAACTAAAACCTAAACTATTTTACCGATTGAGCTAAAACTTGATATCTAGGGTTTTCATAGGGTTCCCCCAAGGAGTTTTTGGAATTTGATATCCACCCCTAAAATTAAGGGTAGTTTACTGAAGGGCAAAAAGAGAAAAAGTCGATTTTCTCAAAATCGGCTCTAACGATTTTGATTAAATTTCATTTATAAACATTAATAAATATTCCAAACAAAATGAATACTCTCAATATTTCGGCAAAATGGCTTTAAGGGCTCCGGTCTGATGCGTTAATTAACATTTTTTATAATAGCTCTGAAAATATTTGAGATATGAAATTACTTAGCATTACAAATATGTATATATATTTATAATACAAATATTTTATTTGAAACATATTTTTGTAAAATCAATAATTTTCAATCTATACGCAATTATATATATATATTTTTTAACTTTTTGGACATTAAAGTTTAAGTATTACGACCGTAAAAAAACTAACCTGAAATGTTGATAAATGTCGACGTCTCATGACCCCCCGAACCCTAAAAAATAGTCTTTGCAATGCCGTCTGTCTGTGTATGTATTATAACTTAAAATTAAGGGTAGTTTACGGAAGGGCAAAAAGAGAAAAGTCTATTTTATCAAAATCGGCTCTAACGATTTTGATTAAATTTCATTTATAAACATTAATAAATATTCCAAACAAAATGGCTACTCTCAATATTTCGGCAAAATGGCTTTAAGGGCTCCGGTCTGATGCGTTAATTAACATTTTTTATAATAGCTCTGAAAATATTTGAGATATGAAATTACTTAGCATTACAAATATGTATATATATTTATAATACAAATATTTTATTTGAAACATATTTTTATAAAATATATAACTTTCAATCTATACGCAATTATATATATTTTTTTAAAACTTTTTGGACATTAAAGTTTAAGTATTGTGACCGTAAAAAAAAAACTAACCTGAAATGTTGATGGTTGTCGGCGTCTCATGACCCCCCGAACCCTAAAAAAATAGTCTTTGAAATGCCGTTGGTCTGTGTGTCTATTAAAACTTAAAATTAAGAGTAGTTTTATAAAGGGCGAAAAGAGAAAAAATAGGTTTTCTCAAAATCTGCTCTAGCGATTTTGATTAAAATTCGTATCTAGGCGTTGATTAAGATTATAAATAAACTGGCTATTTTCATTTTCCTATGAAAATGATTGTTAGGGTACTTTACAGAAGCGTTAATTCCCGTATCTCCACAACTATATGAGAAATATACTAAATAAACATTTCCTCTATAATTCTACAACTATCAATTCGCTTTAGTCCCATTAATAAAATTAACGAGTAGAGTTAGACTAAAAAATCAAATTAATTCTTAATAATGATATTATGTTCTACAAAATTAGATAAAGACAAATTAGCAGGTATAAAAAGCACAGTATTTTTTTTATGTGTGATTAAAAATGATGCAATTCTACCACTTTTGAACTGCTTGTACATTACAAATTATTTGTCTTTAACATATTATAAATATTTAATTGTGTACACTTCATATGAATGTCTAGCTATACTTAATTTCAGCCTCATACATTAACTACTTTGGATTAACAATGGTACGGGAAGAGCATAAAATAACAAGTTTAACCCCTTATAACTTATGAACTGTAATGATTTGAAATTATTGGTTATGATTTATAATTATACACTTGTTAAAATAGTGCAATAAAATTTGGATGGTCGAATGACCTTAAGTATACCGTATTTAATAATTGCCAAAGTAATGTTTCCCCGTGAAGTGGTTTAACTGTCTTTCTATTTACCATTGATATTTCTAATCCTAGAGCTCAATATCTTAGCTCACTCAGTAGTGTTCATTCTTGTCTACTGAACAAAGGGGCTTTGGCTCAATTTACGATATGGTCAAAAATGTATTTGGTGGAAATTGGGGTTTTACCTTTCACAAAGATTATGGCTGGGTGTTGTCTCTGTTCTATAATTAAGTTAGTGTAAGTCATTTTCTAATATTATTAGTTGGTTCATAAAGTGAACGTTCAACAAAACCCATTCTTCCTCAACCCCATAAACACTCTAGTCCAAAAGTCTATTTGATATTTTATAATAGATATCGTAAGATGTTATTTGCCATATTTATTATAAAATAAAGGTGTTTTCTATTCCATCCATTATAGTATAAGAGAGTTTATCTTTTATTTGGTATAACCTACACCTGAATAGCAGTATTAAAATATTCTAATTGTATATATTTTAAACTTAAAATGGTTTTCAATCTTGTATAATTGTGTCGTTCACAGTCATCATTTTAAAATCACTATATTCAATATTTATCATTAGCTTTATATATTGATCATTAAGTAGTAGTGGTAGTGCTGGTGTTGGCATTTGTGACTGTGGTGGTTGGCAGACCTTTTCTCATGTGATAACTCTCTTATAGTGAAAATATTTCAGAGGGGGGAGAAAAGAATCGACAGGTCATATAACACATATATTATACTGATGTACTAGCATTCAAGTCGGCAACTCGATCCTCATTTTAAATACTCGCTGGGAAAAACACAAAGACAGATTTTGACAACAGGCCTACCAATGCTACAGAGTGAACCTGGATAGACCTATCACTAGTGTGTGCCATCACAATTTCAGATGGCAGGTAGAATGGGAAAAGGAAGACAAGGCGAGGTAACCTTAAGTCCGGGGCACGATGAAGAATACATGACCCTCGATAAAATGAATTATGGAGAACCGCTGATACATTACCAAGGATTTGTACTTGTGGGTAATAATATTTGTATATTATTATGCTCATTTATTCACATTTTTCGGTATAAATGTTTACTAACGTAGTATTACACATGGTGCTACATCCGCTGACATTCATGTACGAGATTACTTAAAACCTCTAGGACTTAACCATGAAAAAAAAAATCCATTGTTCTTCCCAACTAATATATGTGTTGAATGCAAATTGCCACTTTCAAGACTCTGCCTGTTCCTACAAGTACTTCTAAAACGTTTAGTTGGTGTTTTGTGTATCTTGCTAATGTGTTCGGTGTTGGTTTGTGCTCTTACTTTGTTCTAGAGACATTCAATTTGTTTCAAAGTATTTAAAGCTTCTGTTGTGCTAAACATTTATAGAACTTATATTATTTGTAAAGCTGGTAGGTATTAATAAATGTGTTTTTTTGTTACTAATTGTTTTGTATTCCTAGACAAGAAAAATTGTCTAGCAATAACTGTAGAATAGAATTTTATGTGTTAGCACTTACCTACTTCTGTGAATGATATTTTGACTTTTTGACCATCCTGCTGAACTGACAGTTAACTTATACGAACACATTTCCCCTTTATGCATTGTTATACAGCAGAAAAAAACACTAGAATTCAAGTGTATCATGTAACTAAAGAGTATCTTTTGACAATATAATATGCTTTATTACTTGAACTTTGTCATATTTAAGTGTAATTGTGGCATTCTACAACATACCTCAATTCTACAAACAAGTAACTATATAGTATCATTAAGGTTGAAACTTGTGGGCTCATCTTCTTTGAATTTGTTGGCTTCCAGACAAATATATAAGCACGAGGAAAAATGGTGGAGGCATATAGTGACATTATTTTATGATAGTGATGTGTTTGCATCAGTGATGACGTGGGACACACTCATTTCATAAATTCTTTAAAAATACTCTACAAATAATATTATTTTAAAAATATTTTCTGTCTTGCAAAAATAACAATGAAGGATTCGGTCTAGACTTGATCAAGATGGGAGTGAAGGGGACGCGAGAAAAGTTTTTATTTTATTTTTGTATCAAAACATTTTTTCAGACAGAATAAATAAAATATTGCTTCAGTACAAGCATTGTGGTTAATTTTCTTCACTTGTTGATATCAACAGTTGTTGACTATATCTGTCATGAGTAGAGCACCGTAAAAATGGATTTTATTTTTAGTTAAATTTAGATTTTTAAATCTCACTTTTCGGCGTTATTTTGTGTTTATTCAAAATTACATGTTATCTGAGGTGTTTAAGTATTATTTACATACTGAGACAATGCATACATTGTTAAAATTTATTAAGGAAACCTTATATATTTGCTTTAAAATTCTTTATCAAGTTATTCTGCATATTTCACAATTTTGTAGCCTAAAGTTACACTACAACAAAATACTAATCAAATTACAGCATGGTCAAAATTTCTTCTTAATTTCATGTTTATTTAAAGTTTTTTTTTAAAAAAAAAGCGGTGTTATTTCGTTTTACAGGAGGATTTCGTATAACAAGACAATTTCGTTTTATTTCTCTTTTCAAAAACATTGTAAATCATATCTAAAAACTATCAAAGGAAAAAGTACTTGATTCCATCTTTGTATAGCACTTCTCGCTTTATCGCTTCTCACCATTTTTACGGGGCTCTAGTATTGAGCATAGCATCTTTAGATGACGAAACTTTTTTAATGAAGAGAAAAAGTTGTTATTAAATTACTGGACATTCTTGACAGATATTAGAGAACTTTTGATATCATCATGTGGAGATAATTAAACTCTTTATCTCTCCCGGGGAAATGTATGATTTATTTTGACCAAAAAGAATGTATTAATATAAAAACTGAAAAACACTGAACTTTAATCATGTCCCCTACACTCCCACCTTAAAAGAACCATTTTATTATGTTAGGTCCGGGGTTCAATCCTCACGTCCCGGCACAGATTTATCTGATTGCCAAACCCTTACTTCACCTCTGACATGACATGTATTAATCACAACTTGTGAATGTGTGGAATGCCAGGCCTCCACCGTGTACCATTACACATTAGCGTAAGTGTGTATAACCCAAACGGGCAGTAAGATGCGGCGCTAATTAAATAATAATATAATTTATTATTTTGTTAGGCATATACTAAAACAGTCTTACCAGGCAATCATAGTCATATCCAACAATTTTATTGGAAACAAGTTTTGTTTTCACCACACAAATAACTGTAATTTAATGTTTTGATAATGCCAGAACCTATTAAGATGAGTAATATGAGTATCACATCTGTATTTTAAGATTAACAATATTATCACAAACATTAATACAAAGAAACAAGTGTTGTTTAAATAATTTCTGTACATCTATACAACAGGGGTCTGTCATAGTGTCCGGTAATAGATAATCTCATGAATATCATTTCTAAAGGCCCATCATTATTAAAACCTACAGAAAATTCACATTGTATTAGCTAAAAGAAAATAAGTGACCAAACAGCATTATATAGTTTTGCCGAGGAGGTTGGCACTTGCTTCAAACTTAAAGCAGTGATTTATCTATCAATTTTTAGTTCTTCCTTCTCTTTGTTGCATTAATAAACAACAGATGTTGAGCTATTATTTATTTTCCAAGCATACAGCTAATATTTCTTTTTGCACTAACTAAACTATAGTTGGAATGCCTCATACCATTAGTACAATAAATTGTCGAAACTGTTATTCCCTTGTTATCCCTAGTCTTATAAAACATCATGCCTTTCTTCTGCATGAAACTACCTATTATATTTACACCTTTATTTGTAAAAATTGTATTTAGTAATTGCTTTACAATTAATCCCAGTTTCCTGCTTGTTAATGTAACACTCGATAATTATAATAACTGTTCCTGCATTGTACAAATACTGACTGCAATGTGATTAAGTTATTTAGCATTACTGTAGTTTGTTATTATTTATAAATTAAGTTTTGCTTGCTGTTTGGATCACATTTTGGTTTTTGCTTTGGATCAAACAATATAAACAATTAAATTAAATTTGTCATGGTATAACTTAATACTTTTCTATTAAAGGTTATACCATCAAGAATGATGATTATTTATTGCTGCTCCATGTTCCAAAAAATTAATTTTTTGTAACGTTCTTAACTTGTATTTTTTTAAAAATATTTGAAAACTTTTTACTACTGTTTAGTGAAATATGAATAATAATAGAAATTTATAATAAACAGAGATCATATGTGCTAAACACATTAGCTCTGTATTTAAATCTAATTAATATGTCATCAAATTTAAATGAAATGCTTAATTTAGCCGCAAGTTTTAAGCAGTGTTAATAATTGTGTGTAACTAGCTTTACTTGGAGTTTGCAAGTTGTATTTTCTGTGATAGTGAGATTCTGCGTCTGAACGATGGAGGGGAAGTAGGACTGGACTGGCTGGAAGATAATTGTTCCTCTGACGCTCCTGTCATTATCATCCTCCCGGCTTGACAGGGCTAGCCAAGCTGAATACGTTAAGTGCCTGACACTGGCGGCCAACCAGATTGGTATCAGGATTGTTGTATTTAACAATAGAGGTCTTGGAGGACTAATATTAAAGGTCAGCCTCTTAAAAAATTGCTTCTGACTATATTGAAATGCCTTCATATTCTTTCTCTGCATTAAAAGATCCTAAACCTGCAGCAATTCAATCAACAGCAAGGAAATAATATTGATGTAAAATTATTATTTTTTAGTAATTTTGTTCAAAAGTAGTATACTTCATGTCATTTGAAATCCTTAATTCAATATATTTTTGCAAATTTTTGTAATGAAATTCACAATTTTTAAGATGATATTTCACAATTTTCATCAACAAATATAGTCTCAAATGTGGGCTTTAGAAGGACTTATTGGTCCTTAGTTTTATCAAAACCACATGATCCACCATCTATCCCTAATATTTGACAAAATTTTCATATAATGTATTTAACTTTTTTGTCATTTCGTCGCACGCATTTTAGAAGTATGACAATTTTGATATGTTTATGCATCACGCTCTTTTAAACTATCAAACATGAATACTAGACATTGTTTAAAATGTGAGCATCCCTGTTCCAGGTAATAAGGGTAACAGAAACAAAACAAATATGTAACATTTTTGTACTAACTGATAACTATGTATGTATGTATGTATGTATGTATGATTTTTGGTCAAAGTCAGTATAAGTATTTTTTTTTTAATGTTTTGCAAACTTTGTATATTTATTTAAAAATATTTCAAAATAAACAATTTTTTTTTTACTCTCGGTTTCAATATTTTAACTAAAATAGAAACATACTAACTCTCCCTCTTACATTACCAGTAAAATATTTTGCTTCAGTTAGGACCTTATCTGAGATGATGCACCAAAGAAAAATACAATAATATAAACTAGACATGCCTTTGTGAAAGGCCTGAATCTTGATTAAGTTTTAGTTAAATTTGTCAATTAAATAATCATAATGAAGGTGAAACACACAGCTGAATAAGTATAATGCTTGAATGAAAAATAAATAAAGTTTTATTTGGCTAAGTTCGTTAGGTTATCACCTCGCAAAGTAAAAAAACCTCAGCAATTTGGTATTTATTTTTAGCATCACATCTTATTACCCGTCCAGGTTATAAGCCAACAATTTGTTGAATATTTTTATGTTTTTTAGTCCACTATAAATTTTTTTTTATCAATCAAATTTAACAACAGCCTTGTAAATTGTAGCACTATGGGGATGCTACCATCTGCGAATTTAGTAAAATTTAGGATTAAAATCTTTTCTAAAGATGTCCTAGTGATAAAAATGTCCCAACCCTTATAACACTTTTCTCCGCTATTTTGATTTGGTAAACAAAAATGTATAGTACTTTGCTTGCCTATTTATAATGTCCTTATGTCTCCCCCTATCTTGACATAAAGGTTGACTAGAATGGTCTAAAAGCGGTTTTTCTCATACTGGTAGGTGTATCCCCAGGGGTACTTGAAAGATTTCAGGAAGTACCCGCTTTACCATTGACTTTTATTAATCATAAAATACATTTTGGTAATATTAAGTCTAACAAACAAATTAATGCAAATTTTGATCTGAGCTCAAGGATTATAAACCGTTCTAGATATCATGGCTTTGTTTGACTTAACTCTAAAATTATTTTAAAATCTAGGGCGATCACTAATAAGATAACACATATTTGTTTGCCTTTTTTTAAGAACTTAAGGTTCCGTATGTACTGTTGACTGGTCCCTGCCGACCAGGTCTTAGGCAATCACTAGGGCCAATAGAACATATGTACGCTTGTGCATGTGGTTGCTGGCAGCCACAAAAACATGAGTGACATGCAGGAGACTAGCTGGTCGCGATGACCAATTGGTTGCTTTGATTCAAATGTGCTTGCTCAGTCTGCAAGCAAATTTGGTGGAGACCAGATGTATGAAATTAGTTGACAAGCCCTGCGATACCGACGAGTTGCCCAGTTTGGTCTCATGTTTCTTGGTCTACTGGCGCCAACTCAGGAGCATCTAGTCGACAGTGCGTATTGGGCCTAAAACGCTACATTGGTTGGGCCATGTCCTTTAAAGAGGTACACAACGTGTAAATGTTTGGGTGACACTGACGTATACCATTTAATTATAAAAATGGAGTGATATATGAATTATTTCTACACATATAGCTGCGTATTTGCGAACACACAAAATCTGTTGTTATTGTTGCAGACTCCAAGAATCTACTGTGCTGCCAATAGTGAAGATTTGGAAGAGGTTATAAAACATGTGCACTCTCGAAATCCAAACGTAAAAATCGGTGCTATTGGTATTTCAATGGGAGGGTAGGTTGTTGCGCATATTCATACTCATTTTATTATTAGTAGTAGGAGTAGAAGTCATAATGATATTTTTGGCATTACCTTTATTCTCTAACTCCTGTTACTGTCCTTTCCAAAGGGCCGCATGTTTTATTTACTATCTCAACAATCTTTTATATCAGCTGGATTCTTTTTTAAAAGCTATTATTCTCTGGTACACAGTAATTGTAGAGGTAAATACTAGCATTCAACCTTCCTCATCCTTAACACATTAGCTTAACTACTTTATAAGCGTATAGCCTGAACGGGTTGTGAGCCGTGCCAACAAAATAAAACTTCTGGTAACTTTGAGTGCTCTTTTATCTATTTTAACATACAATACCTAATAACTAGTATGTGATGATTATTTACTCAATTAATTTGTGTCTGACACATGTGCTATTTTTTTCTCTCAGGGTTTACATTTTATTAGGGTGAAGTTTGCCATTAACTAGTATTTGAGTTTGCTACTAGCATCCTCTAAAATCCCTAGTGAAATAATTGTGATTTATTAAAAAAAATTTCAGGTTGATTCTTGGAAATTATTTGGCATCCAAACAAATTGCCACTAGGAAATTCCTCACCGCAGCTATGCTTATCTCAGTTCCTTGGAATGTATTTAAAGGAACTGAAAGTATCGAGAAACCGATATTCAATCTTTTACTAAATAAACACTTGGTTCGTGAACTATTTAAAATTTTGGAAAGGTAAGCATATTTATATGCTGAGTGCTACATAAATAATAAATACAGAGTAAGCTGGGTAAGCTATTACTAAAACATAGTAGTTAAAATATTTAAGTAAATAAAATAAAATAAATTTTTAAGTTTGAATACTTCAATTAGTAACTTACATTAAAATAAAACCCCATAGTTGACTTTTTTTTCAGATTCTTTAAATTGAAAAAAGACACCTAAACATGGGAATCGAGCGTCATTCTTCACTCATATTTTAAGATAAGATCTGTGATGGGCTTGTGGAAATTGTCAGCTACATATGGGTGATCAATTAAGTTCGCAAGCTCTTAGACAACGCAGCTACCTTTGACTCGGGGGGGGGGGGGGGGGGGGGGGGGGTGATGCTGCCACTAGTACATTGAAGTATGAAGTATCATAATGGATTAAATAGCCCAGCAATTATGGTTGAAGTATGGTTATAGTCACATCTATTTATTTTTTTTCCAGGTTAAAACAATCTTTTGCTTCAGGACCGTGGGATTATGATCAAGTTAAGAAGGTAATTTGTTGTTTTTGTATAAATATTAATGACAAAAGAATATCCACAATTTTTGCTTTATTTTTGATTTTAATTTATTTTTCACCATGTTAACTTAATTTAAAATGACATTGGCTGCAATTTTACCTAAAATAAGTTTTGTCTCTTCTTATGGTCATTGTTGATTTTCTTTAAGCTGTAGAAGAAAAGAAAAGTAAGAAAACTTTGTCCATAGGAATATATTCTAATTAATAGCAGAATAATTTAAATAATATTCACAAAGGGCTAAAATTCAGAATAAAACTTTCATATTATACTATACACTACAATTTTCAATAACAATTTTGTCATACAGTTTTAACAAGTAAGATGTGGAAAAGCCAGAGGGGGAAAAAAATCAAGAATATTTGCAATACAAACGGAAATTTTGAAGAAATGGGTAAAATTAAATTAAAAATTATTCTAGTTTATTTTAAATATCTTCAATTGTAATTTTTATTTTAAATAAAAACATGCGTTCACTCATTCACACTCACTTTTACTTTAACTCACTCATTCTTTCACTATTTTTTTTCAGCATATCTAAAGTTTAAATAATATAACAAAAAAATTAATTACTTAATACAAATACTACTTTTTAAAGGTAGGTGTCATCCAAACAATTAAAACATTTCGTTGGAGTGATCCATTTAAACTAATACCTACACTTCCGTTTACCTTATAAGTATGCAATATTACCTTGGCGGATTGCATGCACTATGACCCTTTATTATTATAGGTTAAGATTCGGATGGACACCTACTATATAAGAACGATAATGTTGTACAGCTTATTTCTCAGAAACTATGCATAATAACAACATGCGTTTTTTTGTATAATATTTAACTTGTAAACTTGAAACGAACTATCTTAATAAAAAAGTGACAAGTTAATCTTTACTTTTTTACAATAAGACGTATTTTAAATTAAATTAAATAAAACCTGAAATACAACATGAAATATAAGAATATAGTTTTGAAGTTGTCATATTATTATAGCGAATAAGATAATGTTCTATCATACACGACAAATATTTATAATACAATAATTTTTACAAAATTTGGTATTTTCAAATTAAATAACTGTTGAAAAAGTTCAGTAGTTTCCTGCTAGAGGGGTCTGTCATCAGAAGCACCTCTTCCTCTCCTCTCCAACCGCTTATTGGCATTATCTATCTTACCATCTTTTTTGTAAGTCCCGCTACTCCCTTCACTCTGCCCATTTATATCCTGTTCAAGTAGACCCCTTGACTTGACACTAATTGTCTCTCACCTCCAAACTCGAGTTATTGAAAATGTTACCTGTGATGTATTTGCATGATCTATGTTAAAAGTTTTTTTATAGGCTAGGCTTGATTCTGTTAAGCTTGTAAATAATTTGATTAGATATAACCTATTTGTATGGCAACGGTTTTGTAAGACCTTCCTACCATCATAGAGTAATAGAGAAACATTGAGAGAATTTCAACTCCACCAGACCCGCCTCGGTGGCGTAGTTGGCTAACGCGCCAGTCGTGTTGAGCCAGACCACCGAGGACGGGGAGATCGAGGTTCGAATCTCGGTCGGGTGAACTGGGGGTGGTTTTTCCTAAATGGTTTTCCACTCTCCCTCCACGCAAATGCGGGTTCACTTCCTCTACATTTAACCTTCCCAATTCCTAATCCATTAGTGTAATTAGTACTTAAGCGTATAACCGAACGGGTAGTAAGACGCGGTGCTAAAATAAATAAATAAATAACTCCACCAGAGAAGTTTTCATCCATACCAATCAAGTTGGCATCACTGAAGACAACATTCTGTTTAGTTTAATTACTACTACTTCCTGAGGAAGATGCTATAATAGCATCGAAATATTGAAGTGTGTGTAAATATGTGTTAGTAGTTTTAATTTTATTTGTGCTCTACGATTTTCCTAATATGCTATCATTCAACAATACTTGATAATAAATTAAATTTGCAGAGCCGTACAATACGAGAGTTTGATGCAACATTCACTGTGAAACAGTTTGGCTTCAAAGATATAGATGACTACTATACCCAAGCCACAATGCATGAGAAGTTGCATCTAATAAAGATCCCACTTTTATGCCTCAATGCTGCTGACGACCCATTCCAACCCTTCGATGGTGAGAAACATCTTATTGATACATTTGGGGATACAAACAACTCAAGCACAAATGTATTTTATAGCTTAAAACAAATTAGCTCTGTGTTCATACCTGTTTGCGGATTTGCAGAACCTTTTAAATTAATTTATATACCTGCTTCAGTGGCTGAACGGCTTAAGGCGTCACTCTTATGTTAGATTGGCCTGCTGATGACAGGAAGACCAAGGTCCGAATCCCTGTCAGGTTAATGGTGGTTTTTCATAAATGGCTTCCCACTCTCCTTCCATGCATATTGGGGTAGATTACCTCTAAAATGCTTCCTTTCTCAACCCTACCCCAATAGAGTAGTTATCATATATGTGTTTAGCCTGAAGAAGTAGTAACATGCAGTGATTACAAAACAAAAAAATTGACTTAAACATAATTATAACTAAATTAGAATGCTATGGCTACTCTTAGTAACTATTGTGGAAGTAAACAATTCAATATCGGAATTTAAAAGCCGTGGATTATATTACAATAAACTAGTAAATAGTTCAGACAGGTATATATATATATTTTATGTGTAAATATTTGTAGGAATATCTAATAAAAAAGTAAAGCGTAACTGGTCTAACACACTACATTTTACTTTTTATATTCCCTCAATGAAATACTACTAGCCAACATTCTTAAACTCACCAATTTCTCAACATCTTGATTACTATGATCTATGGAACATGCATAGTCTACAGATTGGTTAATTCAAGGCACTATAAGAACAAAGGCACAAAAAAAGTTTTAAACTAATTCTTTATAAATTTGTTTGCATTTCATAACACCTAATTAACTGATTACATGCTTTTGTTTTTTCTTTCAGCCGTTCCATTGGAAGCAGCAAGAATCTCTAAATTTGTGGCCATTATGATGACAGCCAGAGGTGGTCATATCGGATTCCTGGAAGGAATATGGCCTTTGGTCAGAGATCAATATATTAGCCGTGTCTTTGCTCAATATTTTGGAGCCGTATTTCGAAATGAAGCAGATATTCTTGATATAACAGAACAATATAATTAATATTTGATATTTATGTTTACTATGGTCCTTTAAGGGCTCCTCAAATTTGGAATATCTGGGAAATAGGATAATCCAAAAATTCTGCTTGGAAGTATTAATTTAATAAATTATATTTGCAAATTGCTAACATATCTAAAAACACGTATTGAAAACATTTGTTTTGAGCTGCATTATGTTTTACTAACCAACTTTGGTTATTTGTAATCTGTTTGAAGGATATAATTTTGTTTTGTTGTGAATGAAACAAATAACTTAAATATATTTTCAACAGATTAAATCAAGTAAAATTTCACTCACATCAAACCAGAATTTTAATGCTGCGATGAGATTATTGAACTTAACATAAAAAGTTTATTAAAAATTATGTTCTAAGTTTACTAAAAAGTGAAAATTATATTATAAATTATTTTATGTTTGTTAGTGTCCAAATGGTGCTATGGTCTTTGAGTGAACTAAATTTACTCGAGTATTCTAATATTTTAATTAATATTTTATACTATTTTAAAAAATTCAAATTTTAGTAAATATTAAAAAAAAGTGGTGCTAAGTATTATTAAAAAAATTATTAACCATACTGTTCCCATAAGAAAATATAAATTCCTCCTCGTAAATTTCCTGAAATGATTTAATAACTTATCATTGAGGCATTCAACAATAGCCACAGCTTTTACTTGAAGGTTGGGTATCAATAATAAAGTAGCTTTGTTACCAGTACTGCGCTCTTGTACGTAATTTTATAACAAACAACTTACATAAATCAAAAATATCTTCTTACTTTATAGAATTATTTTTGACGATAGTGTTTGTCTACATTCCATTTGGATGCTAATCGTAGTCTACGTGTAATGTATTTAGTTATTTTTTATTTGATAACTTATATGAAATATAATGTCGCAAAATGTAAGACAAAAAAGTGATGATTTGATGACATAAATATGTTGTTTCATGATAGACATGCTCCTCATTACTCCATTCTATTTCCTCTGAAAGTGATGTTGAAACTGAAATTGTACAATGTTATTAAGTGGTGGTTGTAGGCCTACTGAAGGAAATAATATCATTGAAAATCTTTTAAAGATGTATTTGTTGGGATGAAATGGAGTTGGATACTAGTTCAGAATTCACTGAGTCACAAGGCGTTAAATATATTGATTTTTTTTCAATTATCACCATTCCATTGTATCTCAAAATTTAACTTATTAAATACATCTTTGTTGATATTAATTTTTTCTAAATATTTCAGGAAACTTAAATTTATTTAATAAAACAATGAAAAGGTAAATAAAATTTTTAGATTTTGTTTTTATGTTTAATATTTGCTTAGTGGTCCGGGATGGAATTCTTGGTGTTCAGCTGTATAATCTTTTAACATTTATGTATTTGTAATAGCACTGATAACATTTGAATTAAATGTTTAGTTTTAATTCTGCTATGAATGATGACATATCACATTAATGAACATTTATATAGTGGGTTATTAAATTTGACATTTAGTAAAATTTGAATGCTATAACTAAGATCTTCTTGATACCATTTTTTTATTTTAAATGCCAGTTCACCAAGAATGTGAACACAAGGAAACCTATGTAACATGTTTTATTAAATGTTACTTAATTTAAAAATTCTAGCTAACCTTACTAATAGGGTTCAGGCAAAGAAAATGACATACATTTTAAGTTTTGCTTACAGATTAATATACATTTGCTTATATTCTCTTAAAATTTCACAATATAACTACAAGTATTCCACATTTTAAATTTAAATGCTTATGTGATTATTAAATTTTACTGTCACTATCATTTTGTAAATTTAAAATTAATGTAATCTAATATCATATCACTTACACAGATATCAAGAAATACTTTTAGATCAATTGTGTGGCTTATATTGTAAGAAAGAATGTGAATAAAATGTTTTACCGTCATTTGAATAGAGCTGCAAGATTATTTGATATTTAATTATATAGTATTGGCCATTTCAATGGTAAAAAATAAAATACTTTGCTCTACTACTTGTATCAACACATTATACACAGTTTCTGTGAATTTTTTTTATAAAGGGACACACAACTTTTTACATTAGGACCAAGGACGTATATATAATTACTGTATGTTTCTGTTATCAACTAAGCTAAACCATACAATTTTATAAGAATTCCTTCATGGCTATGTTTTGATTTTGTTATAAATATATTGTTTATAATAGTTGATAACATCAACGTACAGTAACTATAAATAAACTGTATGTTGCTGTTTAAACTAAGATTAACCATACGATTTTATAAGAATTCCTTCACGACTATGTATTGATTTTGTGTTATAAATATATTTTTTTGGAGTTGTAACTTGTGTGTAGTATTTGGAGCAAGATATATTAAAACCATTTGTTGATTAATATTCTAGTGTGGTATGTGTATAAACCATTATCCAATCACATAATAAATTCCTATTCACGTTTAAGCAAACATAATCACCTCAAAACCATTGGTCCATCAAACCGGCTCTTCTAGTTAAAAAAACTATGTTGTAGGTGGGATTTTATTTAACATGAACATGAAACATTTAAGGATACAATGGATCCTCGTTTATCCGGTTGTACAAGAAATCCAGATCAATGAAAGCCAGGTAAACATTCCAATTTATTCATATTTTCTTTGTTTAACTCAAGTATTTTTAAAAGTAGACCTAATTGTAATTTAGCATATAAGATTTTATTCAGAATTCAGGTGACATACAAAATTCGGTGACATTTCTTAAATATTGATAGAATGATTGCTGGTTCTACTATAGATGGTAATAATTGTCAATTAAACTCCACATACCACTATGCTGCAAAAGTTGGACCTATTTTTGCAATTTATTTGAACTTTAAGCAGTGCCACCCAGAGGAGTGAGAGGGGGTTGAAAGGAAAAATGAAGCAGTTTACCCAAGATACCTGCTTCCCAACCGCCCAAACATTTTGCAGCAGAAAATCTTGCCGCACTCACAACATAAGTGCATAAAAAGCGTTTTAATTTTCTTACTGATTTTACAAAATTGGTGCATTATTAAGGAAATAAAGCTTAATAATTAGTTGAACATTTTAACATGAACATAATTTAAATATGTTAATGTTAGTAAACATAATTGGCAAAGTACAGAAATTAAGTTAACTATTTGCTGCAAAAATGATCCCCCAAATTCCACTACCCTAAGTTTCTGGAATCCTCTGGGTGGCCCTGCTGTCTAAGAGGTGTATTTTGTTTGGTCAAAATTTCAAAGTAATTTTGAATGACCACCAAATGTTTGAGCCTAGTAAAAGTTGTGTATTTATTTTTAGCTTTTGGAAAATACTCGTTTGATTACATTAGAAAATCACTTTGGCATACATAAATAAGGCACTTCAGAGGAATATTAGTTCAATGAAAATGTATCAGCATACAGTATATTATTAATATCAATGTAAAAGAGAGATAAAACTAGTCTTAAAAAAAGTTCATTTTTTTGGATAGCTCTAAATAAAAATGTTTGCAATTCTAAAATTCTCACCCAACAATAAAGAAAAGGTATTAAACTACACAAATACTTAAGTATGATGTAGCCCAATATTATTAGCAGAGAAAAATTTTGAATATGAATTACTCTTAAAGGAATATTTTTATAGATAAGGGAAAATATTATAAATTAGTTAATTTAAAAAATTACACCTGGACACAGGAATCGTCTGGGACCTACTTGATACAGCTACATACAGCCATCACCTAAATATCGGTTCATTCTCCCAAGCTTCATCAGTCTTGTACAATTAATTGTACAGGCGGATGCTTTCTTTAAAAAATAATCAAGGTTGGGTCAAACTATTTAATTGACTCTGATAAAGGATTTGTTGGCAAACTTTATATCAAAACTATTTTTATAATTAATTAACCAAATACACAATTTGTGTTAGTTGAATAAACTTCAGTTTAATGGTTTTATATTACTCAATGTAAATAATAGCATACAAACATAACTTTTTGTTGAACTTGGCTTAAATGAGACCTGTCAAGACCAACAGAGAGATACTCTTGCATGTACTAACAGGTTAGGGTGGTTATAAATAAGTGAAAATATTTTCCAAACAATTTATTAAAAAATATATGATCTATAAAAAAGAAAAAATTCTTAAACAAGTATTGATGTGATGATATAAATAAATTAATATATAATTGAAAAGTGTCATAGTAAGTAATGGTGGTTTACTCCATAAAAAAATTGTGTTTTCATTTCTGTTAAAAACGTCAAGATATATTTTATATAATTAAGCTATACAAAAACATACATTATGAATTTGTAGTTAAAATACAACTGATTAATAAATATGAAGAAAAAGCAAAATAAACTAATAAGTGTAAATTTAATGAAGAAAGCCCACCTAAGAGAAGAGGAAAATTCATCTTTCTTGTCTTTTATAAGAAGATTCTTCCACATTTTTCTTTCTTTCCTAAGGGCCGGTTCTTATGACTACTAGATAAATATTGCTATCGGAGGTTAAAGTTAGCGACCAGATAAAGGTTATCACCAATTTTTATATTTTATGCGTATTAATGAACTGAATTTATCTACGGATAGCTATCTGAAAGATAAATATATTTTTATGCAGAAACGCAAGGTTGGTACTGTTTTTACTGGTGCTCGCATCATATAAGCCCTACTGCTACCGCTACTACTTGGAAAGTGGTTACAATGCTTAACATTTGTTAAATACTGGCGGCTAAACGAGTGCGAGTAAACAGATGGCGTCATGTTGGCGCAGAAGCTAAGATGTCTTGCAAGTACTAATTTTGGTGTCTGCCAAAATGTGGTCAATAGTTGGGTACAACATTTAAAAAATTTCATTTATTGTACTCACATTTTGATAATTTGTTTCTTATATAAATAAAACTACAAATAGCTTGTCAGCTTGTATAAAAAATGTGAATTAAATGTTCTAACTTTATATAGTTAGAGCCTGGGCCTGTGCTTACTAAACAGCTGAACCAAAATTTTAACCTCAAAACAGATTCTGATAGGCGAAACCTCATGAAAAACAACGCGTCACTACGGCAACAACCATTATAACTCTCAGATAAAAGTTATGTAATACTTAAAACTCCCGATAAAAATGTGATGGATAAATACATTTTATCTGGCAGTCATAAGACACACTTTTAACTTATCAACCAGATATAAATATTTATCTGTCAGATTAATATTTATCCAGGAGTCATAAGATTGGCCAAGTGGGCTTTCTTTATTAAATTTACAAAGTTTATTTTGCCTTTTTCTTTATTCTTATCAATTTCCATTATTATAAAATTATTTAGCCATTGGGCCACCACATTGTTAAACCACTGATAAATAAATCTTTGTGATACAACAATGCTGAAAGTTTTTACATGTGATATTAAAGTTATAAATACAGTTCATCCTGAGATTATACAAATGGACCTTGACCAAATATTATTACACTTTTGTTTGGCTGCTTTAAATTTATTCAAATACTATTAATACCTTAACTTTTGGTTTTAATATTTTACCAGGACTAAAACATCTTTAACTTTAGCACATTAAGGCAAATTTATGTTTTTATAAATATACTGATGCAGATTTATTTGTATTGTTTCTTTTCTTTTAATAGTGAGTACTTTGATTTGAGTTTTTCGTTAGTATATTCATTAATTTAAATTTTAGCCACTTTTCCAGTGAATACCCACACATTGTTAATCAAAAATCCACTCCCACATCTAATAATTCACGGAACATGACGGATACCTTGCGTGGTAGTATTCTGAAACAAAATGTATAATATTACTCATCTTCTCAATATTGCAGTGCACAGGTGTATAGAATATATTTAGAAATTATATTGATTATGTATTTACAAGATTGTCTTTAGAATAAATAAATACAATTTTACAGATACAAATACTATAAAGAACTGGGGTCATAAAGTTGCAACAATTTAATTGAAAAATAGCCTAGCTAAGGGAATCAAACCAGGATGTGTCCCAATGCTCCAGCATTGAGCCACACAAATATTACCCACTACCTGCTTTGCAAATATGTAGACTATAGATAAGTTATTAATTTTAATCATAACTGAAGGGCTATCCAATATAATTTACCTGAGAATATTTCGAAGATATAACAAGTACCCAGGTACACTTATTTCTCTATAGTTTCTTCTCATTCCTACAATTATTTGGCTTACTGCATTCTTGGGGTCAATTGTATTAACATAACTCGACATTCTGAAATCATAAATTTCAACAAATAAAATAAGTGATTGTGCCAAAATTGTGGTTGCCTTACAACTTTTTTTTTCTAGCACCACGTCTTACCACCCGTTTAAGTTAAACACTTATGTACTAATTATACTAATATGTTAGGGATTGGAAGGTTGATTTTATAGGAAGTGTACCCGCATTTTCATGGAGGGAAAAGGAAAAACCAAATTAAATATAACCGACAGGGATCAAACTCCGATCTTCCAGTCTTTGGTAGTTTAGTCTATTGCGTGAATAGCGCCTTAAGCCGTCCGGTCATCGAAGCTAGTTTGACCACTAATTTGGCTGGTTTAGTTATCATAGCAATATCTATTATCAATTTTGTTATGATTTGTTACTAGACAATCCATCTGATCAAATGCCATACCTCATTCTTTAAATATATAGCAGAACTTACTTACTCATACTCCAACTGTTTCCAGCCTGTGGCCGAATCAGTTTAGTAAAATGCTTCCATCTTCCTCTATCCTTTCAACACTCTTCCTCCTTTAATTACTTCTATTTATATCCTCTCACTTGCACACATCCTGTTATCTGCTCCTCCCATCTCTTGGCCTCCCTTGCGGTCTTTTTCCTACATACTTCATTTCCATAATTTTCTTTGGAATTTCCCTTCTCCATCCTCGTTACATGCCCATACCATCTCAGTCTTGCTTAATCTACTATCTCATGTACTCCCTGTATCCCCACTATTTCCCGTATAAGTTCATTCCTAATCTTTTTCCTCCTCATGACAGCTAACATGCTCACAAAATTCATTCCTATGGCCTCACTTTCCTAGTCTTTCTTACATTCAATGTCCATGTTACTGCTGCTATGTGACAATGGTTCAAAGTACAAAATTTCTTTAAATTTCAAGGCACTACTCTTCTCCATAGCAGGTTTCTTACACACTTAGAGAACAACTCTCCCTGCTGTCCTCTTCTCATTAGATCTCTCTACTCCACCTTTCACCTCAATCACGCTTCCAAGATTATTTTGTTGTGTACTTTTCGTCATCTCTACTCCATCCAACTTTTTTAATTTTTATTAGGCCTTATACTATTCCATGCCATTACCATCACTTCACACTTTGCAGCTATAATTCATTCCACATTCCATTTTTGCATCTAATCCTTCCTGGCCTTCCGTACCAACTGCTTCACACTTTCTTCTTATATTCGTTTTCTGTTTCTCATTCCTATTCTTAAAAGGCCTTCTGAATGCTTTATCAGGGTGTCTACCTGACAATAGTTTTGAAATTCCAGTATATTTCCAGTTATTTTTTTAAAGAAATCCAGTTATATGAAAGGTACTCAGAGACAAACAATCCCTATTTCAAAATCATAAAATGAAAGAAAGTTAGGGTAGGCCTAGGTCTGTCACAGTTGAACATTTTTACATCAAGAATCAAGTGTATTGACACATATATTCTATTATATACTAAGGATGGGACCCTAGAACCTACAAGGAATATTCTTGGATTCAAGAACACACGCGCACGCACGCATACGCACACACACACACACGTGAAACTTTTAAAAATATAAATAATATAGGAATAATATTAAACCATTGTAATTTAACAATTGAGGGATATACATAATTGATCGTAGAGATGAGTTACCTGACTGGCGTTTTACTAGTCAGTTGATGGCTCACAACAAGAGGGTAGATGTGCGCAAGTGTGATGGTGATGCCATTACAGCGGTTTACTCTGAGTTCTTCAGCAAGTGACTCCACTAAACCTTGTACTGCAAACTGGGAGGCACACAAGGCTGCTTGGTTCTTAACACCGGTAAGTCCTGCTACAGATGACAGAGCAAGAATATGCCCATTGTTACCATCAATCATGCTTGGTAAGAATGATTCCAAAATCTGCAAATAAAAATACATTTTTTTTGCATTTGTGTTGCAATATTACATTCATGAAAAATATTGACTCTATATTTGCTTCTTCTGAATAATTAGTTTTAACCTTATTTTTTTTAGCAATGCATCTTACTACCTGTTCAGGCTATATACTTATGTACTAATTATGCTAATGGGTCAGGGATGAGGAAGGTTGAATTTAGAGGAGGTGTACCCGCAAATGCACGGAAGTGGGAAAATATTTAGGAAAATCAAAACCCACCCTCGGTACACCCAATCGAAATCGAACCACAATCTCCCCGTCATATACAGTCTAGTCTATTGCGTGAGTAGCGCCTTAGACCATGCGGCCACTGAAACAGGTCACTTTAAATTAAGTAGGTATTTTAAAAAGTTACATACTAATAGTATGGATTATTTAATACAATGCCTACCACTTTTAAAATATTTTGTATGCCTTTGTTATGTTTGGAAAACTGATGTGTTCTCTAGATTAGCAGTTCATTCCAAAACAAAGATTAGTGGTGATCTACAGTATTTTCATTCTTGTGCAAAAATATACATAAAAAAAAATGAAACTTGTTTTCACATTAATTAATATGTTGGGAAGGGTTCTCGACATTGTTGGTAAAATTTGAAGTGTTTAGCCATAAAATACACCAGTTTTGGAATTAACAATAAAATATTCAACCTAATTCAAACTTTTTTCTACTATCTGTTAAGGTTATAAATGCATTTATACTAATTATGCTAATAGGTTGATGATGAAGGTTAAATTTAGAGGAAGTGTACCCATATTTGCATGGAGGGAGAGTGGAAATTCATTTAGGAAAAAACAGTACACCCGATCAGGATTCAAACCCCAATCTCCCTATTATTGGTAGGCCAGTCTATTGCGAGAGTGACGCCTTTGACCACATGGCCACCAAAGTAAGTAGTTAAAATTTTGATGCGGGGATTCAGCTAGATAATATTGGAATTTAATGAATGCATTACACTAAAGATGCACCAGGAAGTCTTCTTCCAGAGATACAAAGAAGAGGTTATCAAACAAGCACTTAATTGAGAATATTGGTGCAATTTTTTATTATTATTAGTGTATTTAAATATTTAACTTTAGAGAACATGAAGAGAGTGAATTTTAAGAACTTTAAAATTTGATAGGATACAAGATAAGAACTATAGTAAGGACAAAACATTCCAATTACATCTCTCGAGTTGGTCAGGTCTTCAGGTGCTTCATCTGATAATGAAGACTAGAACAAAATTAGGACAAATGAAAATCTAAATTCTTCTGGCAATCAGCATTAACTCCTTAGTGATGTAATGTGATTTATGTAATGAAATCTATGTCCGGTCTGAAGGCATTAGAGGACAATTATATTTCCTCCCACCAACTACCAAGGACATAAAGTCACTAGGGTGTTTCTTTCCTACAAATGTTAAAGGAATATCAAATCACACACTTCAACTATTCAGCTTTGCTATTTATAAGTAGGGGCGGATTTTACCCTAAATGCCTTTTTATTCCTATGTTTTTAAAAGTAGGCTTTTGAGGTATAATTTTATTTTTCGATGATTGCAAATATAATGTAATAAATTTTAAAGTGCCTATAAATGCCTATTTCGTTGTTAAGTGCCTATTTTACAAATGGGAGCCTTAAAGTGCCTTTTTTCTATCTCTCTCTTCCTCCCACTCTCTTTTTTTCTTTCTAAATACTTGCAGATGCAACCATCCTGCCCCCTTTCACTCCTTAGGTTACTCCACGTGGTGGATTACTCGTGAAAGCTAGGAAAACCCCGTGTGTCCAGCAGTTTGATAGGTTCAGACTGGTCAGAATGGTGACGAAAATTTTTTCTAGCGCACAGCAGTGTCAGTTCTATTCAGTGGTTGTGTATATTAAGCTGTTGTTAGATGTGCATATCTGTTCATTAATATTTCTTTGTATTGGACTTAGTTTAGATTATTGAACTAATAGAAAATACCTAAAGAGAAATCGTGTAAAAACGTATTATTCAAACAGTGGATTGGTGGTGATAGGAATGTCACAACGGATGGCAAAACAATTTTTTGTCAGCCATGTTCCAAAGAGGTATGTTACCTTTTCAAAAGGGTAAATGAAATTATTAATTTTGAAAGTCAAGGATTTTATTATATATTTTGTCTACCGTTTAAAAGTAAACCATGATTCTTTGCTATTGTTCAAACTAGGTTTCATTTCTTATTAAGGATTTCAACGACTAAGTGTAAATATTTACCAAAGCGTAACATAAAGATCTTACCCAAAAAAAATTGCAATCTTAGTTCTCTTTTTAATTTTTAGAATACACATATATATTAATGGATGAAAATTTCCATTTATAAAATTTAGGTAAAATGCGAGAAGAAGTATCACCTAGAACAACACCAAAATACTGCAATACATATGAAGAATTCCAGAAATAAAACAGGATCGCAACCAATTTTTCCTGAAGTTAACGATGCCGTTAAAACCCAAGAGCAATTTTTCGCTGACCTATGCTCTGCAATGGTAGCTGCAAATATTCCTTGGAAGAAGCTAGATAATCCAGATTTCGGGGCATGGAAAAAAAACTGAATCAGGCTTCTGGTTCAGTTGGCACGGCCCATCGTCGACAAAGTTAACAAGAGTATTGCAGCGAAATCCTGGGTGGAGAGTGATGGCAAGTATTGCAAACATCTTAGAAGGACAAACTACATCACTCCTAGAAGTCAAGCTTAGCTCAGCTGAGCTAGCCTGTCTGAAGTTTAGCCCGATGAATTCATGTGAAGTCGAGAGAAGTTTCTCACAGTATAAAAACATGTTGTCAGAAAACAGAACTAAATCTACACCTGAAAATCTTGAGAAGTATTTGGTAATTAACTCTAATAGTAATTAATTTGTGTTTATAGAAAGTGTATGCTGGATTTTAAGAATGAATAATATAATTTTTGAGTGTTTTGGTGCTTTTTTTTTCATTACTATGCCTTTTTGTGTGCCAATTTTTTTCTTTTTGGTGCATATTTATTGCCTTTTTTACATTATAATGCCTATTTATGTGCCAATTTTTGTGATTTTTAGTGCCTATTTGCCTGCCTTTTTTCAAATTTTTAGTGCCTATAAATCCGCCCTCTATTTATAAGGTTACTGATACTAGCTGTATTATAGTGATGACAGAATCATGCAATAAAAGTATTCCGTATTGATAAGCTTACCCAAAAGTGGGACATAATAGAGACATCCATTGTTTTGCGAATCTCTTGGGTAACACATGATGATAACGTTTCAGGGGTGGGGACATTGCAGCAGTTGATTAAAATTGTAACCTCGCCAATTTCTTTTTTATTTTTTGCGCTGTCTGCAAAACCTAAAAATACAATCAGGTAACTTATGAAAAATTTACAGCAGTTAATTAATTTTGTAAATACATATTTAATTATAGATAAGTGCTAAAGTTGGGTGGGTGAAGTATACTAACAGAAAAATGGTCTTGTGTTACTTAATACAAGCTGTTTTGAAATTTTAATTTTTTTATTTAAGAAAAAAATATATACTAGTTGTATATGTACCTTGTTTCTATCCATCACATCACACAAATAAGAATGTGCCTTTCCTGTATTGTCGTTGATAGCTTGAGCTTCCCTGGCAGCTTCCAAAATGTCTTCCTCATCCACACCCCAACAAATAACTTCTACTCCCAAAGCAGCTAGCTGAACAGCAAACTCTCGGCCAATACCGCCACTAGCACAAACAATCTGCAACAGGTTGTGTAAAACCACGAGGAGACTAAAGAAGCTTTATACAACTTTTGTTTACTATTTAAAATATTTTATGTCAGTTTAAATGAGATAATTAAATAATCTTGTAACTAATGAAAGCATTCTAACTTGATATGTTAAGCCAAACACATTATTACTTTTATGGAACAATTTTGTGCTTTTATTTTTTACTTGTGTATAAATTTTCCAGATTTTTGACTATCCATTTTGCTCCAAGTTCCATGCAAACCAGATGATCAAGGTTGTAATTAAATTTATCTATACTGCCGTGAAGTTTAGTATTAACATGGATTAATCCTTTGATTAATAATTCATGAATATAATATTTCAGGGTGTCTACCTGATTATAGTTTTGAAACTCCAATATATTTCCAGTATTTTTTTTAAGAAATCCAGTATATATGAAAGGTACTCGGAGACAAACAATCCTTATTTCAAAATCATAAAATGATAGAAAGTTAGGGTAGGCCTAGGTATGTCGCAGTTAAACATGTTCACATCAAGAATCAAGTGTATTGATGCATATATTCTAGTATATACTAAGGATGGGACCCTAGAACCTACAAGGAATATTAATGGATTCAAGACTCAAATCATAATAATTTTTTAAATAGGTACTAAGTTTGAGTTATTTTTTAAAGGTATTAAAATATGTAGTTAAATAGTTTCTTGTGGTTAAAACAAAAATAATAATAGGAAAAACCTAACAACTAAACCCCTGATCATTAATTTACCATTTAATGTAAACAAAATCAGAATTGAAGGAAAAAAATCCTAGTTATTGGGAAAGTTAAACACTTATTTTAAAAATATTTTCTAAAATTCAAATTTTAATCAGGGATTTGATGGCAAAATGATGTTTCAGATTTAAAAAAAGGCGGATCCGACCCATCTTTAATACGCATTCACGCATGCATGCATGCACACACACACACATTACATTCTTTGAATGACCAATGCCACCATTGAACTCGGTGGACTTGGGGTAAAGTGCTCACCTCAAGACCCGTTGTTTGTGGGTTCAACGCAACCAAGGCTGAAGGCTTTTTCTTGAGCGAGAAAAAATCATAGCTCAACATCCTTTGGAGGGGAAGTAAAGCCGTCGATTCCATGTGGCATTTAAAAGAACCCTGGAAGGTATGTGAAAATATCTCTCCTGGCAAAATTGGTAGGTCATTTCACCTCACTAGTAGAACATTAGAGGTTCAAGTAATCAGCCTTGGTGGCGCAACTTCAAAGAATGATTACAACCAGGGAGTTTACTTTACCACAAAAACTATTATCCCCACCACTCCTTGACAGTTGATACTTTCCACAAGTTATATTTTTGATAATGAATGTTTGACAAATATATAGTAATAAAGATACAGAATCATCAATGAAAAATAACCAACCAATATTATGTTGATAAAAATTACTTGGAAATAAAGATTATTGCAGTTACCTAACATTATTAAAAATTAAGATGATAAAAGCCAAAAACAATTTTTTTTTTTAGAAGGTAGACAAAAGTTAAAATTCATTCAAGCACAAAACTTTTTCAGTTTTTGCATTCCATGTTCTAACACTTCTGCCTCTTCCTTTGCTTTCTGCAAAACTGTTCTTATGTTCACTTCTAATTTTCTTATTTCTTCAGATGTTTTTTATTTCTTTTTTGACTTAAGTCTACTTCAATATCTTTCTTCTTTTCAAGCGCTTCTTTCTTTATTCCTGATGCATTCCTCGCAGCATGAATCATCTTTTTTGAAAGTGTCATATTTAGAATTCAAACGATTGCAGTGACTGCATCTTAAGTTACATGTTGAGCAATAAGGCTGATCTTATGTAGGTTTTCAACCAGACATTCTTTATTCACAGAAAAACTTCGCTCAACGGCTGCATTGCTATGGAAAAGAACAAGAATATTTTAGTGAAATATTGTAGTTCCTGAGATGCATTTACTCTAGAAAAAATATTCATGAAAAACTTATCAAGCTGGTCACCACTTGAAGTGAATTGTTTAAGGTAGTCAATAACTTCTTGGTTTGTCACAAAGTACAAGTAGTCTCTTTTTACAACTTCAGCTTGCACTTTAGATAGTTGTTTCTTGTCTAGTAGCACTTCTAATGCAGAAGTTATCCTATAGGTCCTAACAGATGGATTGAGCATGACTGCAGTAGAGAGACAACTAGCACCCTTGACAATTTTGTAGTAGAGAGGACACTTATGTAAAAGTTTGTTGCAGAGATCAACTAAGAATTTTTTACAATCTCCTCTGAACTGAAGTATCTTGATGTCTTTAATTCCTTTCAAAGCTGCTGATGCTGTGAACCCAATATCTACAGTAGGGAGTGATTTCATGTTGGATTGTTTCTTTAAATCAATGGCTAACAAATTTTTTGGAAGTATTTGCTAAATTCATTACATCACATTTTACAATTCTGTTCATTAAGTAGTTTATTTAGATCTGCAAACATAAATGGCAATAGAGGTTGATTGCTCTAATATTCGGTGAGAAATTGCTCCAACTCAAGTGAAACTGACAGCAGGAATCTCAACTTTGATGTCAGAAGTTCATCCTTCACAAAATTGCTTAATGTTTGAAAATTATCAGATTTTAGAGGATGCTTGTTAGAATAAAAATACTGTTTTAAATACAGCAGCATTGACATTGCTCTCTCTAACACCCTTGAGTTTTCTACCCATCTAATAGAACAAAACTTCATCAGGAAAAGAAATGATCCTGTTATTCTTTGATAGTCTAAACATCTTGTTGGAAAATCTTTAAATAAATAATATTGTGAGCGCAAAAACTGGTTAATAGTCCAACTAGAGTTAGCATGTGCTGTTTTGTAAACAGCATGGACAATGTGTAAAGAACAAGTTTCAAATTCCAGTAACTCAGGATCTTCTGGAGAATCTTCCTTCAAGTAACTTTTGAGATCACTTAAAAATTTGAGATTTACATTTGGTCCACCCACAGAGACGTGAAGCATTATTTTAAGATCCAAGCCCTCGTCTTTTAGTGCAGATATAAAATTCATTAATATATCTTGAGCTGTTGCATGACCTGAAAAGATAGATGTAAAATATCTTGTATAAATTTCATTTTCACTCCAGAAGCGAACAACAACATCCATCTGGGTCTTCTGAGCCACAGTATTTATGCTCTCATCAAATGAAATACAATAAACAATAAAACAAGTATTGCTTAACCATATTCGCAAGCTCGCTTTTGAAAAAAGGACCTAGTCCATACTTGATGACATATCCAAGTTTATCTTTATGTATTTGAAATTTGTGGGCAATATCACTATCGGAAAACATTACTTTAAAAATATCACAAGCAGAAAAACGTTTAGCAGAAGAATTTGTCATTACTTGATTGATAGCCCACAATATTTCAGCACGAGAAACTTCATCTTTGACAAGGAAGCTCTGAATAGAACAACTAGGTCTAGTTTCAGGTTTCAAAACTACTTTATGGTCATTAGCACTAAAATGTACATCTTCATGTAGGCTTACAGATGACACTGCATTTTTGGCCAGTAGGGACCAAGTCCAATATTTTTTTGCTCCCACTAACAGCTTTAACTCTGTC
The DNA here is from genome assembly GCA_033556935.1 of Timema podura. Classification (NCBI taxonomy): domain Eukaryota; kingdom Metazoa; phylum Arthropoda; class Insecta; order Phasmatodea; family Timematidae; genus Timema; species Timema podura. Next base: position 127,492,648 of record JAVRXN010000010.1, on the reverse strand, counting down.
AACATGCTTCTTTCCTTTGGCATGAGTTCAGATTGAAGATATTCCCATGTTACTTATATCAAAGTTAGTTTTACAAAAATAACAATGGCCTTTACTTTTATCACAATCCACTTTTTGTAACCACAGCCAATCTTTAAACACTGTACTGTCCAACCAATCATCTTTAAAAGAGGTTTTTCCTCTGAGTTTACTCATTTCTTCTTAAACACAAAGGTCACAAGATAAACAATAGGGCTCTGCAGAATACTCACATACAGGCCAAGCTTAGGAACAGTAGTTTTTCTTTTGGGCGGAGAGAGGGGGAAGAGCGAGATGGAGGGGGGGATGAAGTGAAGAACACAACAAATACTGTACTGTGCCATTGGAATGTCAAGGTCAGGCAGGTACACCAATAGTTTGAAGTAGTGTTTGAACTTGAGCAGTTACTAGTAACTCATTACTCATAATGGTTACTGCTGGAAAAAAGTTTGGGGGTGGGGGTTGGGTAAGGGAGAGGTTGGCTACTAGTGTAGTCAAAACAGTTATTTGTTTCTTTCTCTAGTATGTAAAGGGGAGGGGGGAGGGAGGGCTTAGTGTAGAGACTGAGAATGGAAAGGTCAGCAAGTGAGGCAAACATCCCCACTGCAAGGTCATCTACAAGGTCAACTAATTGTGGGGCAAACAAGATAGAGTAATTGAGGGGTGGTCACATAGAACTATCAGTAGTCCAAATAATATCAGTATCTCAAAATTCTTAATCCAACATTTCACTCAATGTAAACAGGCTGAATATTTTTCCAGTATCTGATTCAAAATTCTAGTATATTCCAGTATTTCCAATATCAAAAATAAAATCAAGTATATTTTCAGTATTTCCAGTATTAGTAAACACCCTGTACTTAGATGCAGCTATAACTGTAAGTAATGGCTATTTAACCCATCATGAATGTATGAATGTTATAATGAATAGATTATAAGAAAGAATGTTGACATTAATTTATTATTTCTATTTTCTATTATTCAATTCTATTTTTATTTATTCTCATGCTAATAATTTTTTTCCAAGATTTGGACTCAAATTTTAGATTCAAGATTCAAAGGTAAAGTGGAGATTCGGATTCATAAAATAGTGGATTTGATCTAACTCTAGTATTATATTCATTTATTAATAGTAATGTTTATGGCATTCATTTTTTATAGGACTCGATTTAAGAAAATACTCAACTCAGGTTCAATTTGATACATTTTCATTTTGAAATAGATTTAAAAAAATTCTAAAACATAATATTTGATTAGGAATTGATTTAAATTAGTAAGAAAAAATTCGGATTCACTTAATTGTTTATAACACCTAGAATCTTATTCAGAGATGATAAGGCATCATTTGTAAAATTGTTATTTTTTATATATCACGTGTACCTACCTTTTCAGGTTATACACATATATGATAATTACTCTAATTAGGTAGGGATAAGGAAATAAGCATTTGTGTGGAAGGAGAGTGGGAAACCATTTAGGAAAAACCACTCTCAGTAGACCTGACAGATTAGAATCCCAATCTCTCCATCATCAGCCAGCCATTCTAACATGAGACTGGCACTTAAGACGTTCAGCCACTGAAGTAGTTGTCCTTATTTCAAATTGACAAATTGATTAGAGTATAGTTTTTGGAGGTACACCAAACTAATACGTTCAGTTACCCAACAGCCCCAAAGAGGAATAGGGTAGAATATCTTATTTGAAATGTTAGCACCTCAAACCAAAACATACATGTAAGGCGGGATGCACACTAGGACCATACAATTTATATTGTGTGATCATTGCGAGGTGCGACTTTTATCTTAAAATAATTTTGCTGCACACCAAAGCAAGACAATTTTTAGGCAGGAGACATATTTTAGAGTCAGTTTATCAGTTGTAATCATGAGCGCTTCGAGTGAAGATGACGTTACCATAATGTAATGGTATTTGAAGAACAGGAAAAGGAAGAGAAGGAAGTATTGGGTGCATCGGTATAATTTAATTAATGTGCGACACAGTTCTGCAGTAGTTTCATGAGAACTATCTCAACACTAAGGAAGATTCAAAGAATTTTATAGAATGAGTCCTGGGAGCTTCCAATTCTTATTGCAACTCGTGACTCCTCCTTTTAATTAAAGAAATTAAGAGTGTTTCTTCAACCTGGCTCGACCTAGACATGTCGTCACCTTGAAATATCGTAAGATAATGAGCGAAGAGACTAGCAGAGTGTGTTGTTTTAATACACATATCTTACAATAATGTCACCATCGTATTGGTGTGTACCTGTTTTGTCACTTCCATACAGTTTGAACGAGCACAAGCGATACCTATCTTTTGAGCAAATTATCGCATACCGCTTACAACCTTATGATATGCATCGCATCATCCTGGTGTGCATCCTGCCTGAAAAGCTATTTTTCATAGCAGAGCCATATTATTAAAGTGAGGGTTACACTTCTTTAGTTTGCTTTTGTAGTCATCTTACAAGTGCTATTTCCCCTTCCAAAGATTTCATTTTCGGTGGCTTGGCAAATTGGAAAAGGGACTCCAAGATTGCATATGCTGAGCCAACTATAAGATGAACAACATCATAGAAGAGCACAAACAGGAAGTAAAGGTGCGGAAACATTACTTTTCAGCAATTTGAAACCTGTAACATAATTTTAAATTTCATTTAGAAAATTTATAACCAATTTACACACACTGAGATTAATTTATGTGCAAAAACAAAAAAGCGAAAAATAACAAGTGATAAAAAAAATATGCAAAAACGTGTACATTCAATTGACATTCAATGAAAGTAAAGCTGTAAAACCTTTTTAATGCAAATGATCGGAATACTGTCAACTAATGCCATAGTTTAAGTGTGAAACTTAACATAATATAATGTGTAATTTCATTACTAAGAAAGATCTACATAATAATCATTATAAAGTATTATCCTCAAATAGCCAAGCTATTTCAGTTGTTAATTACGGTTATCGCCACAGCTAAATATCATATTATTTAAAATGAAAAATTACACCTGGTCACGGTAATCAAACCCGGGACCTTTGGTTTAGTACGCCAATGATCTTACCACTGAGCTATCCAGGAGTTGTCTCATGCCCCGATGCATTCTTTACTCATATTTTAAGGCAAAGTCTGTGATGGACAGTTTAAAGAATGTGGCTATAACGTAATTAAATATAATAAGTTGTCTATTTACTCTATCATGATATGTGCATTCATACAGTTGTCATTGTTGGCAGCTTAAAGCCCTTCCGAGTAAAAGATGGCTGTGTTATTTGATGGATCATGATCTCAATTGATCACTCATATGTAGTTGATGATTACCGCACGTCCATCACAAACTCTGCTTTAAAATATGAGTGAAGAATGATTCTGGATATGAGACGATTCCTGGATAGCTCAGTGGTTAGAGCATTGGTGTACTAACCAAAGGTCCTGGGTTCAATTACAGTGTTCAGGTGTCATTTACCAATTTAAAGAATATACTATCCTTGGATTGGCGTCTAACTTTGTTTTGATGCCCCTCAAGTAATGGAAGGTAGAAGATGCCAGTGTAAACTAACAGAGCGCTTACCCTGTCATGTTTTGCCGGCATCAATCATTAATGGAATGGTGTGTTAGTTAATAGTGTAAGCCTCAATATGCATGCAAATTAAAAGAATTTACATAACATATGTTTTGTTTGCATAGAAATTTGAGTGCTCAAATATTTTGGTGGCAACAATTAATTGCACTATTTATATTAGCATATTTGTAAACCTCGATTGGTATGCCAATATATAAATAATTCTGACTTTCAGCCATGTTCAACTCCAGCTAAAACTGTCCCGTGAGTAAATATCAGGATAATATTCAAAATTTAGTACATACATTCCTAATCACGCCATTCCCTTACAGAGTGGTCAAGAAACTGTGCATTTTGCTCAAAAAACAACTCCGTTCTTAATCCGTCCTCACTAACTTTCTCCACACTTCCCCATCCTTGCATACGCCTTTCACTTCAACATCAATACATCGAGTCATACATGCTATTTTATTATTAAAACTCTTAATGTTTCTCTTTTTCCACACATTCATCTACAACATTTAGCCACGTCTTACATGGCCTACCCCTTCCTTTTGATCCACACACTCTACCTTCATATATTTGCTTCGTCACTCGATCCACACTCATCCTCTCAACATGCCCAAACATACTTAAAGACTCTTCTTTCACATCGATCTATTGGATTCCCTTTCAAACCGCAGTCCTTCAGCACCCATTTATACGAGTATTTCCACATACATTTCTTAGATATCTCATTTCATCACCATTCACCATGCTCTTGTGTTTCTCCTGATTTAGTGTAAACCTTTTATTTGCACAGTTGGCTTGGCATGGCTAGTGTCAGTGTAAATGCTAACTAAGCAATCAACTTATTAGTGGAGAGGATCAGTGAGTTCTAAGTAACGGGGATAGTTCCTTGTGTTCGTAAAGCTATAGTGTTGAATGTGGTAGGGAGGTGGGTTTTAGAAAATACATTTTTTTTATGGCAAACAATGAAACAATGTTTCGGCTGAGGCCAGATTTGTTTGGTCATTTAGGCTAGGTATTTTCTTTAGCTAGTTTTTTTTTTAATTTGTACTACTAGTCCATTCTTATGTGCAGCTATTTTTGTTTTGCGATAAGTATTTATTTTAAATAGTAACTTACTGTTAACATTTTTGTTACTGTATAGTTAGATAATATTACAATATTTAACACCGCGTCTTACTACCCGTTCGGGTTATACGCTTAAGTACTAATTACACTAATGGATTAGGAATTGGGAGGGTTGAATTTAGAGGAAGTGAACCTGCATTTGCGTGGAGGAGAGTGGAAAACCATTTAGTAAAAACCACCCCCAGTTCACCCGACCGAGATTCGAACCTCGATCTCCCCGTCCTCGGCGGTCGAGCCCAACACGACTAGCGTGTTAGCTAACTACGCCACCGAGGCAGGTTGTATAGTTAGAGATAGGACATTCAAATCTTTGAAATCTTGGATTATAGGCCTACAATAAATTCAAAATTAAGAAAAACTATCTCAACATGTGGGTGGGTGGCTATGAAATTAAATACTTAAAATCACAATTTTGTATAATCAGCCAAAGGAATTATATAGACTTTAATAGTTCAGGAAATAAAATAAATCAAAAGATTGTATGAAAATAATTATTTTATTTGAAGTCACTCTTCGATACTTTATTAAGTAAAATACATGACAAATATACAAAAACAACAATTGCCAAACCTTCATTTATTTTTTAAAACTCAAATTCAATAATTCAAGATAATCAATATCAATAGATATCAAGATTTTTAAAATCTCAAACAAAATTTTTCTTTTGACTATTAAATACAAATTCAAATTTCTAAAAGTGTACTGTTTTTATTAAAGTTGAATTATATATATATATAATATAGGCCTATATATATATATTTTTTTTTTTCATCTTCCTAACTGTTCGGTCTATACACAAGCGTCACTCTCATGTTAAACTAACTTGCTAATGACAGGGAAATTGAGGTTCGAATCTTGGTTGGATGTACTGGAGGTGGTTTTTCACTCTCACTCCACGCAAATGCGGATAGATTACCTCTAATATATATATATATACAGTCAAACTTGGTCATAGCATCATTGAAGGGGCCAAACAAATTTTGATGTTACGTCATAGTGACATAAAAGAAGTACCAACATAAAACTTTTAATGAATTGTAAGGCAGGACATTTACAGTCAAATTCACTAATCCAAACTCACAGCATACATCCTTTTTCCTTCCACTTTCACATGCTCTAATGACACATACTTTCTCTGAATAGATAGAACTTTCTTTTTGTACTACAACTTGCCATGATTATAAAAAATGTAGGCCTATGTATAATGACTAAACAATGACTATCAAAACTAACGTTGAACTTATAAAACATGAAAAAAAATCACCCTTTGCTTTGAGATTAGACACGCACACAAGACAGTTCCAGCCAGCTCAGTGACAATGAAGGAGGTTAGTCCTCTATTTATTTTGACCTTGAAGCAACAACGATTCCCGCAACCCTCTCCCTGACTTTTTTTTGCCATTCAGTCTATTATTAGACCAGCACACTGTATGACCAGTACACTCCCAGCTTGCTATAAAATAGACCTCTGTAGGAATTGGCAGGTTTTTCCTTTTTTTTTTCTTCCATATATGCACATTTAAATAAAATTTAAAGTTAAATATCTAAGAAGTTTTTGACGCTACAACCGAGTGGTAATGACACTAAAACAGCGGTTTTTATAACGTTAATAGATGAGTTTGACCGGACTGCTGAAAAAATGACGCCACACCCGAGTTGACGGAATAGCCAAAGCCGCTATAACCAAGTTCAACTGTACATATATAATTACTCTAATTGGTAGGGATGAGGAAGGAAGCATTTTATAGCTAATCTACTCGCATTTATGTGGAAGGAGAGTGGGAAACCATTTAGGAAAAATCACCCACAGTAGACCCGACCAGGATTAGATCGATCTCCTCGTCACTAGCAGATCAGTCTAACATGAGAATGACGCCTTATACCATTCTGTCATTGAAGCAGGTTGGTACAAGATTACCCTCCCTAAAAACCCTATGAACCACTCCTAAAGTTGATAGTAAATAATATAGGCCAATTCAAATTTGTATGGTTCTATAAATATGTCTATTGTTATAAACTCATTAGATATGTACGTATCCACCAATGGCTTAGTCCTTCTTCTAACATAAGGATATTGCCACAGTGAACTTTCCTTTCCAGACAATTTATAAAAGTTCAATTATCAAAGCAGCCCTTTTTTTTCCAAACAACAGCTCTCTCCTCAGTAACCAACATCCTCTTTAAGGAAAACCTCTTTTCACTTTTGAGGTATGTTTTGTTTTACGACGACATAGCCTATATGGAAGAAGGTACAGGAAAGAGGGATAATAACACATTTATTTAGGGAACAAAGACAATATGGTGTTTACAAAGAAAATAAAAAGACAGCTTTCACACACTACACTGCTGCCACTGGACAAAGAGGTAACGGCTAAGGGGGTCAAAACCGTGACTTTTAGGTGAAATTTTCTTCTCTCTGAAATACTCGAAAATCACAAAATGTATTACACTCACAAAAATGCAGGGAATTCAATGATACTGTACTAAATTCAAGATGATTAAAAAAACTTTTTTACAAACAAAATTCACCTTAGTAGTATTGCAGTAACAAATATTGTTGAAAAATCTGTAAAATTGCACTTCCGAAGCTTAATGTATATTATAGAGTACCATAGATAATGCACAATAATCTTCTAGAGTAACAACACTTCACTCTCTTTCGCAACAGACAATATTCTTGTAATGGCTAGCTATACTCTTCTTATCCAAACGATAACTCTCTTGCACATCCATTAACGATTTTACATCCAGCAAACTCACACAAGGCTACATCAGAACTCAAATGAAACCGATGTAAAGACACACCACGGAGCGGACACACCCACCAGAAGTCAAATATTAAAACAAAGTAATAATATACATATTTTAAGACTAGGCCTAAATGTTTTAATAAATTATTAAGGTTCTTTTCCAACATAGCTTAAACTAAACTTCATCAGGGTAATAAGTGGGCTGACCTGATCTAATCTTTCTACAGTTCCATTGGTTAATAAATTACAATCTCAATTAATATTCACAAAATAAACTATTTGATTTGAGTGCTAAAAGATGTCATATAATACTGAGAGAGATCATGGATTAAACCCCGTGTTGGTTAAGTATGTTTTATGTTAAAACTTAGGTTATGTTGAGTTGTTCTACAAATAAAATAATTTCAAATAAATATAATTATAGTCACTTATAATCGAGTTCGCAGTTTACTCATGATGTGAATATAACGATAGTATTAAATTTGTAATAATTTGGTATCTTCATCCATTGTGGGCGTTGAACGTCTTTGTTTGGCTAAAAATTCCCTGGCGTGGGTGCAGATCAACATTTCATTGTAATAAGTTATTGTAATGCCATCTATTAATGAACCACTGTATTTTTAGCCAGTCTGAATACTTCATATTGTGGCTAATAGATGGGGGTATGAGTTCATTGCTTTACTATGACCATGAATAAAACAATAAACGAGAAAATAAGAGGTTACAAGTATAAAAACGGTCGCTGGGCCTGTGTAGATCACTGTGCTAAACATGTTCCAGGGAATGGGTTAAGTGAAATACAGTTTACGCATCATTCCCTAAGATTATATTTTTAACTCCCAAGTTAAAGTTTAAGTTTAAATTGTCAATACTCTCTTTGCTATCTTTGTTATATTGAACTTTACTGAATCGTTGGGTTGAATATGCTGGAACGGTATTATCATGTTCTTATATTTTACCTATTGAACTTGGAGTGAGGTCAGCAGGCCTATTATGAACATTATCCTGTTTATTGATAGCCTTAGATTCAAAACAAAATCAGAATTTTAGGTTTCTAGAATCTGATATTTATACTATCCATACAGCCACCAACGATTAAATTAGATTTATAAAGAGCAACTTCCAAAACTAGAATATTTAAAACTTTGAACTTTAAAAAAAAGGCTATAGATTTAACAAATGCTTAATCCTCATTCCTCGTAACAATTTTCATAACAAAATTAAAATTTGTTTAATAATCATTAGAATCACTCATGAAAAATGTTATTCACAGAAAATTATATGCTTAGATAAACAAAAGGAAATTCATATTTAGATTAAGTATTTAATACATATTTAGCTAGTGTACTAATTTATATCAAATGTAGGTGCATCGTCCATACCTTGCAAAAGATGTATTTTAAAGTAGAATCAATTTAATTAACACTCAAAAAGTAATAGGCTTTATAAAGTCACTACATAGGTGCAACTTAACTTGTTAAATTAACTTATTAAAAGTTCAAAAAGTTCAATGACTGTATTTGACCTGCATTCACAAGATCTTGGCCTACTAACTTATTAATGGCCAAAATTATTTGTATATTATGCATACATACTGTTTATAAAATAAATTGCCCTTAGTTTGAAGTTAATATAAAGAATAAAATATTTACTGTAAAGTTAATTAAGGTACAACAAAATTGAGATAAATAGCAATTAGACCAATTCAAAACTGCCCCATAAAATTTCAATATTGACAGGGCTGCCATCCTTTAGTCGTTAAACATTTAAAACACATCATTAAAATTATTTTGCCAAACAATATGAGACCTCACAATAAAGACTACACGAAGGCAACAAGAAACGAATACGAATGATGCATAATTAATAGATAGATATATTCTATTAATATGTACCTTGGTCGAATAGCGAGGACTTCAGACGTTTTATTTTTATGTCAGCTCTACTCAAAACTCTAAAATCATTTTTTTAAACCACCCTTCAGGGATATGACATAATATTATCTAAAGGAAATTATTGATACTTTACTAATGTCAAATATTGGAAGAAAAGTATCAAAAAGATATGTGCTATATAATTAGTACGTATCGGTATCAAAACTGTAATAAGGTAATTTTACACATAAATAAAATTTACAAAGCTAACAGTTGGACAATATCATGGCAATATGTAAAATTCCCTATTACAATATAATCTTAGACCAAGTAGAGGTTCTATTTAAATTACATCCTTGATGAAGTAGTAGTAAGACCAAATAGTCGGTATACTTACATTGAAAGGAAAAATATTGTTACTCTACTCTCATACTGCCTTGTCGCTTTCAGTTAATTTTAATTCGCCACAGTCCTATTGATAGAGAAGAATTTCCATATGTGGGCATATTTCTTTCTTTATTTAACAAATTCATTACAAAATGATTGGTTAGGCTCCAGGCAGATTAATTAAAATGGTAGTAGTTCACAAGAATACCTAAAACTTATTTTAAATGCTGATTAATTCGTGTATCGCAATAATTTAGATTTATCATGAGATTTTTTGTATCTATTTATCAAACATCCAAAATTCTTTCTCCATCATCCCTCTTATTTACCAATACATTCAACCAACTGAATGTAATGCTGTTTTTTTAGAGGCGAACTCGTCCAAATCAGATGGATTTGAAAATTAACAGGCAATACTTCCTATACTATATTTTGTAGGTTCGGGTTTCTAATTTTATGTTTTCTCCTCGAATATTTACAGAAACTCGAATACCATCTTGTCGGTGTTTATTAGGGCTACAAAAAATACACTAGAATCTCATCCATCTGAATTTGATGGGACCAGGTGCAATCAAAATTATAGAAATTCCGGATAATCTGTAATTTTGGAAATTTGAGACAGTTAGAAATGTAAAAAAATACTATCATACTCAATGTGTTTCGTGAAATTATACATTTATGTGCAATATTATACAGAAAAATGGAGTGAAGCAAAGGAGTGATTTCTCACCAATACTATTTGTAGTGGTTATGGAAATTATCATGAATAAAGTGGCAGGAAAACTCAGGGAGGAAAGAATGAAAGCCATGATGTTTGCTGACGATTTAATGGTATGCGGGGAGAAGGAAGAGGAAGCACAGGAACAGCTTCAGAAATGGAATGAGGAAGAGTAAGAGTGTGGAATGAAATTTAGCATGGCGATGTGTAACGGGATCGTAGTGAAAAGGAAGAGATTAAGGTCCAGTAAAGTTATAAAGTTGGATGGAGTAGTGCAGAATGTAAAATATCTTGGAAGCGTGATTGAGGTGAAAGGTGGAAGTAGATAGGATCTAATGAGAAGAGGACAGCAGGGAAAGTTGTTATATAGGTGTGTGAGAGACTTGCTATGGAGAAAAGTATCCTTGAAGTGTAAGAAAGTTTTGTACAGGGCGTACTTTGTACCCATTGTCACATATGCAGCAGAAACATGGACAGTGAATGTAAGAGAGACTAGGAAAGTGGAGGTCATGGGAATGAAATTTGTGAGAAGCATGTTAGCTGTAACCAAGAGAAACAGCACTAAGAAAGAGTGGGGGTACAGGGAGTCCATGAAGAGATAGTAAAGGAAGAAAGACTGAGATGGTATGGGCATGTAATGAGGATGGAGAAGGAGAGGATGCCAAAGAAAATGATGGAAATTAAGTATGTAGGATAAAGACCGCAATGGAGGCCAAGAAAGAGATGGAAGGAGCAGATAACATAAATTGTGCAAGTGAGAGGGAAAGAATGGAAGCAACTAAAGGAGGGAGAATGGTAGAAGTATAGAGGAAGATGGAAGAATTGTACTAAACTGAGCCGGCCACAGACTGAAAACATTTTATGATAATGACTACACATAAAGATGAATAAAATGTGATTTTTTGTTACAAATAAAGACAGAATACGACTTACAACTCGTTAAAACAATTAAAAAATATTATTATGCATTTTAACAACTGTAGTGCTGCTATATAGTATTTTTCAGGACATGATTGTAATCGAAGATTCATAGATTTAATACTAACATAGTTTTTTTTCCAAGTCGAAGGATGTTACGGATAAATTGTAATCGCGTATAATCGTGATTCGGATAGACGGGTTTCCAGTGCCTGACAGTAAATTTGCAATATATTATAAAACTATTATGATTACTATTTATCTTATATATTTTAATCACAAAATATGTCACAAAACTACATGCAACCAAAGGCCTCTATTTTAGATTGTTGATTATGTTCAATATTATAAACTTAATTCTTTGGGTGTAAATATAATTAATACTAATAAAGCGAATGCTTTAATAGTTAATTAAAAAAATCCAATTTAATCTTCTCCCGAACAGTTTTACAAAAGGAAGCCCTTATAAATAGTTCATATAGTAAAATAAACCTCTGCTCGTACTCGTCTCAAAGGCCAAACTAATACTATGTAGTAAAAAAAATACATTAAAATTATATATGATATCCACGTAATTATTTTGAATTACTAAATGTATTTCTCTGATAAATTTCGATATTTGACTCGTAATCAATTGAAGGACATTTTCTTATCATTTTGTTCACGTGTTTGCACATTATGAGAACCCAAGAATATGAGATAAAATTGAATTCTTTTAAAATTAATATTGTATATAAATTGTTTAAAATTCTGAAACTTAGTAGGCCCCTCTCTTTTTTTTTAATTGTCATTTGAAAATCAACATATAAAAATATATCTTGCTCATTGAATATAAAATTTTATGAGTCAATAAGTCAATGAGGGAATCAATTCATGTTAGTTACAGTTTTAATTTTAATTTATGTTAAAAAGGACATTGTGTACTCATTGTGAAATAAAATTTTAGACTATAGAAGTATAGATATATAATAAGCTCGGTGTTATTTTTAAGAGCATTATGAGTATATGTGTAAAATATTGTATATTTAAACGCGTAAATATAAGAAAACGGCTTCAAATAATTGTAACATTTTACTATGACCGTTAAATATTCACAAACTAAATTATCTCATTTTAATTGTCTTACAAATAGTTAAATTACTTGTATTAATTAACTAGCAATCATAATTGGCTTTAATTTGTTAAGATGAGTTTATTTTTCATTTATTTTATTGATTTTAATAATTCATATAATTCAACGAATATAGCTTAGCACTTTATATTCCACTTCATACAAGTACAGGAATAAAATGTTATTTAATATAGGTACCTAATTATAATTTTAGCAACTATTTATTTTGTGGTTACTATTGAATTTATGAAATAAACTATCTTCCATATTCAAACACATTATATAGTGTCTGCTACGTAGCCCCATCATGCATTTCTCTCAAGCTTGATCACTCTCTTTTTTTAAAAATATGTATTAAATATAATTATTTTTAGCAAAGCAAAACTTACCAAATCTCACAATATTTGTCAATATTATCAGTATTCTATATAACATTTCCCTATATACATTTTGAGTAAAAGTACAGTTAGTCAATATAATACAAATGTTGAGTCACGACATCGACATAGCAGGCATCAACATTTTCTGTCATTTTGAGCAGGTCTTCGTAGACCAGACTATCCAACAGACTTGCAAATCAATAAAGGATGCTGGGAACCAGTCAGAGGTCTGGAAGCTGCACCAACCACGCTCACCTTCTAAAATCAACATCTTTTCTTACTCTCTGCTTTACCTTGTACTTTATTGGACAGTTGTCTAACACTTCACCTACAAAAGGGTTGACCCACAACTAATAAAACCAAGTTTTGAAAACTGTTTACAACATGGGAAGTTCATTATAATCATAAAATGAATATTAACTAAAACAATCTTAAAGGCGTTTTAACGTATTTGAGGCTAGCAAGCAGCTTCTGATTTATAGTGAACTCCAAATCATTCGTATACCCGACTGCTCTCATATCACGCGAATATTAAATTTAAACCTTATCTGACTTTGATTCTGAATCTCTTTTATCTGGTTAGTATTAGGTCACTATGATCAACAAATAACCAACCGTCTACTGCTGTTGCAGCGCAGGGCCCGACCGAATGCAGTTTCAATAGTTCCACTCTGACTCCATGGTAATTGTAGAGCGACACTCTACATTAGATCAATGTTGTTGCTTGATGTTTGTTGCAATGGATAGTGAGAGTCGGAGTGAACTATTATTAAGTAGTTGTAACATTAAGTAGCGTCCAGACGAGCGAGCTAAACCTAGAACCGAGCCTCGTGAAAGCCTTGTTCCCACGACTTGTTGTATGGCAGGTCGCGAACAGCTCGTGGTTTCTAGAGTCGCGAGCATGTGGTTCGTAGATTGACGAGCCTAACCATTCCCACGACGAGTGGCTCGCTCTACTCTTGTCTGTGGATGGAGCATGGTACGGCCGGTGCCCAACCACAGGCTTTTGATGTTTCAAGCATTTACCGACATTTCACGGGAACGCCCGAGCCGTACCAAGCCAACGCGCATCTATCAGCCCCACGACCTGTGATAATGTAAACTACGAGCCGAATCCGTCCAAACACGCGCCGTGGGAACGGGCCTTTAACGTTGGATAAAAGGGTTCGTCGGAATTCTCAAAGAAACCCAGTGAATGTCGGTATTTCGACGAACATCAAAGGATGTTACGAGGTTCGGTTCGGCTCAAAACTCACAGGACGACGCTGCGAGCCGAGCCGAGCCGAGCCGAGCCGAGCCGAACCATTTGTAACCTTAAATCATTGTTTATTTCTAATTAACCTTCCGTCACACGAGCTTGATATATTAGCTGAGCAGTTGCGTGTTGTAAATTTTACAAAGCCTTGAAATTTTGTTAGAAATTCATTTTTTTTTGTAATTGAAATATTATATTATTTAACTGCAATTTTGTTTTATAATAGGCCGAGGAAAATAAATAAAAAACAATTTAATCTTTAAAAACTAGAGAATATATTAAAAACAAATATTTACAGTTACATGATTACTCACGTGTTGTAAACTGTACAACGATGGTATACTTTTTTCTTAGAAAGTTTGTTGCACACTTCTAATAAGTTTGAAACTGCCTCTGGGGGGGGGAGGGGTGAACAAAGAATAGACTGTCACCCAAGGTAGATTTTGTGGCTAAATATCTCCCAACCCGCTTCAGTGGCGTAGTGATCTTACGCACCAATCTCGTGTTAGACTGGCGTACTCAAGGTGGGGAGATCGGGGTTCAAATCCCTGTCGGGTCTATTGAGGGTGTTTTTTTCCTATATGGTTTCCCACTCTACTTCCACGCAAATGCGGGTAGATTACCTATAAAATGTTCCCTTCCTCATTTTTACCCCATCATATTAATTATCATAATATACTCTATTTATTATATATTATATAATCTGCTTATATACCTTAAATAAGTATTGCAGGCTGGTATTAGAGTCACTGGTTGTTAACAAATGTATAAATGTTAGTGCGAGTCTTTTCTGAACACTTATGGATTCTCTTAAACGTGAACTTTTTTTTTTTTTTTGCACTTTTGACCTAATCAAAATAATTAGATGCTTAATCACTTAGTGACATTCAAGTTAAGTTTTTGTATTGACCACCAATTTCTTAAATTTAAGTTAGTGAAGCAAACTATTTCCAAACTATATTCCACTCGACTTAAGTATATTTGATTTGCCACCATCGTCAGTCCTGTATTTATTTTTTATTTGTTGCAAGGTATGGATAAATTATGCCACGGCAGCCAATTTAAATATTTCCCTGTTCATTGTGTGTGTCATCCACCGTAGTACAAACATTTATGAAGCAAAATATGGCTCTCAGGGATGTTGAGGTTCGGTTCGCTGGTCTGGACGAAGCTTTATAGCTATGATTTAGCTAATGGTTGTGGTTTCCCCAATGGTTCTGTATAAAAGTGAGAGTTGGGCTTTAAGAAGTGAACAGAAAAGAAAGTTATACGCATGTGAAATGTAGGTATGAAATGTGTGAAATGTATACTCAAGAGTGTAGTGAATTGAGAGAAGAAGAAATGTGTCAATCCCAGAGGAGATAATTCCAGAATGCTCGTTGGAGGTTAGAGCTTTCATATTTTGGACACATTATAAGAAGACTATAATCCTTGGAAAAAGATATAATGTTGGGGAAGGTGGAAGGAAAAAAGAGGAATAGGAAAGAAAATAATTAAGTGGTATGAAGAGATCAAGACCAACCTACCATGGTACCAAATTACAAATAAGGCACAAAACAGAGTCCGATAGAAGAAGCTTATAAAGGAAATACAAGGAAAAGATTAAAAGATTTTGAAAAATAATTTTATGGCTGGCATTCTTCTGCTGAGATTATCCACATGCGCATTACTAAGGATCGCTCGCGATCTATATATTCTTATTATCAAGTAAAGCATTGGTAAATACATCTTACCCTGACAACAATGGATGTATACCGAGCAGACTCTAGCCTCGTATCCAGGGCCATAACAAAGGTTGGGCGAAGCTCGTGATTACCCAAGGCGCAGGAATCTAGGGGGTGCTGTCACACTGATGTTGTCTTAAAAACAATTAAAATTGTAACAGTTTTTATAAAAATATATTACTAAAAATTGTTCAGACATATTTGGTATCGTATTCATTTCTTTGAATGTTTCAGTAGGACCCGTGTCACTTTTAAGATTATTATGATGGTACGGCTCCCACTTCTGACACCAAATTTTGGAACCCTTGGGATGCTGCTTTAAATTGTGTTAAGAACTCCGTTAATTCGCGAATATTGTTAATCTTCTTATAATTATGATAAGGAAAAACTGGTTCTTTTTGTCTCAAATATTGGCTAGAAACAAAATTTGATAACGTAAGGGTCCTAATTTTATTTTATAAAAATGTTTCCTTAATTTTCTCCATAAATTCGAATACCATAATATTGTCAATGATTATTAGACATTAATCAGAGTATAAAGAATAAAAATGAGAGAATTTCATACAAATCTGATTCAAGAAAAACAACATTTTGTCTTGTAATGATTTCCTTTCAAGCTCATAAAATAATATTTGAGCCAAATTATGTGGTAGAAGTGGGGCCTCAAAATCAAATTTTGCTAAAGACGAACCATTTTAGAACCATGGCTTACAGCTCTACCTCCACGCAAATGCGGTACATTTTACTTAAAACTCTTCCTTCCCCATCCTTATCCAATTAGCGTAGCTAATGTATGCGAACAGGTACCTACTAGATTGTGTTGAATAAACAACAACTTTGATTATGAAAGGAATACTTATTTTAACATCTGACATTGCCTATCACCCTATCACCCCTATCACCCTACCATCCACTTCGGTAACCGCATGGTCTAAGGCGTCACTCCCTCAGTAGACTAGACTGCCGATGAAGGGGCGATCGTGGTTCGAATCTTGGTCGGGTGTACTGAGGGTGGTTTCCCCAAATAGTTTTCCACTATACCTCAACGCAAATGTGGGTACTCTTCATCTAAATATAACCTTTCTAATCCCTAAAACCATTAGAGTAATTAGTAAATAAGCGCATAGCCCGAACGGGTAGTAAGAGACGCTGATAAAAATATCCTAGCATCGCCAGAGCACCATCCGTACATATTATTTCAAGCTTAGCCCACTTAAGTTCACTCCCATTTGCATTATATTTTTAAATACAGTTTTTCACTGCCTCAATAATATCCCCGCAAGTTGTTGTGATGGATGTCTGACAGAATCCTGAAATTTCTTAAAACACTTCAAATTGTTCACAGTAAAGACATTAAAGACAGCTGGCGAGCCATTCAAAATGTCTTGACGGGCCACTGTTTAGCCCACTGGACATGAGTTGGTCATCTATGCTATATAAAATCACGCTAGCTCATCATCGAACGAAGTAGTCAGTATGAGGTTACATTGGCATTCTGATTTTGTATTCAAATATATTAACCTTTAATGTATGAATCTTCTTCGTAAGTCTCCTTGGAAACTAGGGGATTGGAAATATCAATGTACCAATAATTACAAATCTCCTTGGAAACGAGTGTTTTGTGATGGAAACCAACATGAAGCTTCTCTATTACCTTAATAAAAGTCTAATGTTGTATACAATATGTATATCTATCAAGATCATGTTTAGTACTTCTCAATGAGCTAGAAAGCTGAAGTTTGGTAAAAATGTAGAGGAATCATTCAACAGGCGCACAAAACTTTCAAACTTGGAACGTGCTAAATTTCTTTTTTTTAATAAAAAATGAAAACGTGATTTAATTAATTATTTTAATTCATCGACATGTTATTTGAACTTCAAAAGCAAGGAGTTAGCTAGAACAGAAATTCCATGTCAAATCCAAAGAAAAATTTCTGATTATAATATCATCCAAGATATGTTCGAGATGAACAAGATGCAGTCAATCGTTTGTTATAGAATAGGCTATAATGAATAATAATTTTTTTTTATTTGGGTGAAGAGCTTTACTGTTGAGGGATGACTTCTGGTAATGTTTACCAATTCTCCCGAATGTTCGTAGAACAGCACTCGTTCATACAAGTATTATATTATATACTCTGCTGTGGAAGGAGTTTAAAACTATCAATTTGCATATATTGTACGGGAAATCTACAGTATCTTCCGTTATTGGAGCTCAGTAAACTGTAGGAATAAGAGAGAAAAAGGCAAATATTAGGTAGAGTTTTAAAAAGTTTTACCCCTTAGTAATACCACCACACAAGTTAAACTTAAAAAAAGGCAATCCTAGGGTACTTACAGTAGCCCCTGGCTTCTTTGGTGCTGACTGACAGTTCACAGCTGACTTCTGACAGTCAACAGTTAGGTATATACCTAAATTTAGACTGTCAGAAGTGACAGCTGCTAAGCATGTTTTTTGCAGATCATATGGTTTGGCGTAGGGATACATAATTTGATCTGGTAGCTTTTCAAAGCCGTCAGCTGTCAGCTGTGAGCGTCACCCAAAGAAGCCATGGGGCTACTGTAGATACCAAACAAGGCCAATATAACGGAATTACCTTGCAGTGACCAAAATCGGATTAAAATCAATAATCCCTGCAATAATTTTAACAGGTTTATCTCAAGGGAAATGTATGTTTCTTACAGACAGTAGGTTTGGCACCTGTAGACTCTGTCATACTCTTTCATTTGAGACCGAGGCAGTTCCCAGTTAAACGGATGTTCTCAATTACTAATAATTAGTTACAAGATCAGACCTGGGGAGATCGAGGTTCGAATCTTGGTCGGGTGTACTGAGGGTTGTTTTTACAAAATTGTTTTCCCCTCTCCCTCCACGCAAATGTGTGTACACTTCCTATTGATATAAATCACAACTTGTGAATGTGAGGAATGCCAGGCCTCCACCGTGGTTCGGATTCCACGTTAAACTGTAGGTCTCCATTTTATCTCACAATCACCCTACCATTACACTTAGCGTAAGTGCGTATAACCCGAACGGGTAGTAAGACGCGGTGCTAATAATAAAAATAATATTGATATAACTTCCTAATCCTAAAACCATTAGTGATTTAGTAAAGAAGGGTATAATCAGAACGGATAGTAAGACGCGGTGCTAAAAAAAATATTAGTTTAATGTTGGGAACCTATAATTCTTTACAGCCGAGGCCTTCACAGATGTCAACCGGCCCTGTTTCTAGTATACTTGCAGTGACAGGGCCACGGGAGGAGGAAGGGGGGAGGTAGGAAAATGGGGCAGTTGGCCCAAGGCTCCCTCTTTCTGAGAGACCCCAACCTCCCAAACATTTATCTTTCACAGCAACAAGTTTCGCAGTTTCAACACTCGCGCTTTGGAGGCAATCATTTTATAATGTTTTTTTTCCGGCTGATTTTACAAAACCTGCTATTTAAAAGGCTGGCAGGCATAGTAAAGATAGTAAAAATATTTAAAATGTAGCTTTAGTAATAAAAGGAAACTTTTACCCTTTTTTTTCATGTACATTTCGTTTACCATGAAATGTTGTAAGTGGTATATGTTTTTGAATATTTTTTTTTATTAGTGGGTAACCATTTGTTTTCTCTTGTGTAACAGACTTTAGTTGTAAAATAAACATAGTTAGGGACCTTCTATAATATATAATTTCCATTTAAAATATAATACCGTGTTTATAAAAATTTAACGATTATTTAGTAAATCATCAATAAATGCGTTAAAGTGGTTTTTTTAACAATAAAAAAGGTCCCTTCAATATTTATTTTAGAACAAAATTTTGTTAATCAAGAACGCACAATTAGTTTCTCAACTAATATTAATAGCATCGCGTCTTACTACCCGTTCGGGTTATACGCACTTACGCTAATGTGTAATGGTAGGGTGATTGTGTGACGAAATGGAGGACCTACAGCTTAATGTGGGATCCGAACCACGGTAGAGGCCTGGCATTCCACACATTCACAAGTTGTGATTAATACACGTCTTGTCAGAGGTGAAGGAAGGGTTTGGCAATCAGATAAATCTGTGCTGGGACCGAGGATTGAACCCCGGACCTCCAGTAGAGAAGTCTGAAACCTTACCCCTGGACCACGATGTCAACGTTTCTCAACTAAAAGAATAAAAATATAAAAATATGATAGATTAAATAGCCAAGCAATTTTATTTGTTAATGCTAAATATAATATTCTTTTGATTGAAAAATGACACATGGACACTGGATTTGAACCCGGGAGCTTCATCCTCGTACGTAAATACCCTAATCAGGGATCTATTGAGGAGTTAAAACAATTTAAAACTCGCTTGTACAACCTTATGGCAGAGTCTGTGATGAAAGTGGGAGTTCGTCAGATCCTGAGATATCACCAAGTCACAGCCTCCAGTGACGCGACAGGGCTGTAGTATGTACTGTACATCAGGGTGAGAAATAAATCTGGAGACAGATACAGCCCTTTCTGAATACATTGAAATATAAAATGTTTGTACAAATTAATTAGGCTACATACCCTGTTCTCATCACAAGACTTTGCTAGTATAATCAAATCGTGTGGATTAAATTAGGTGGAACATGCAGCAAGAATGGGATATTCTAGAACCTTGTTCAAGGTACTGACTGGAAGAACCAATGGGAAGAAGCCTTTGGGAAGACCTAGACGCAAATGGCAGGATAGCATTAGAATGGACCTGAAAGAGATAGGGTGTAATGAGGTGGACTGGATAGAACTAGCTCAAGATAAGGATAGGGTGTAATGAGGTGGCAGGATAGTACTAGCTCAAGATAGGGATAGGCTGTAATGAGGGGGGTTGGATAGAACCAGCTCAAGATAGGGATAGGGTGTAATGAGGTGGAGTGGATTGAGCTAGCTCAAGGTAGGGATAGGATATAGTGAGGTGGAATGGATAGAACCAGCTCAAGATAGGGATAGGGTGTAATGAGGTGGAGTGGATAGAACTAGCTCAAGGTAGGGATAGGATATAGTGAGGTGGAATGGATAGAACCAGCTCAAGATAGGGATAGGGTGTAATGAGGGGGGTTGGATAGAACCAGCTCAAGGTAGGGATAGGATATAGTGAGGTGGAATGGATAGAACCAGCTCGAGAGAGTGTTAGGAGGCGTTTGTAAGTGTGGCAATGGACCTGACAAATATTCAAGAAATTATGATATTAGTTGACCCCGCTGGTCTTGAGATAAAGTGCTCGTCTCAGGACCCGATATTCGTGGGTTCAAACCCAGCCGGGGTTGACGGATTTTTCTTGAGCGACACAAATTCGTAGCACAACTTCCTTCTGCTGTCGGTCCCAAGTCGATTGTGCCATGTCAAAGAAACCTGGAATGTATGTGAAAAACACCTTCTCCAGCAAAATTGGTAGGCCCTTTCGTTATTGCTCATAGAAACTCTCGCGTGCTTACATAATCTGTTTGTTTATAAATTGTACATTAACAACCTAAAATAATTTTTTTTAAATGTTGAAATAACTAAAGGTATCTTCTTAGATAATATTTTGTTTTTATGACAAACAAGTATTTTGGTTATAATAACTATACAAATCTTGATATTAACTCGATTTCCCTCCCATACGATCTTAAGGCACAACCTTTACTCACAGCCTTAAATAAAACGAATGTTGCCTTAATATATTTAATAGTTTTATTTAAAACTAATAGCATCAAATGTAATTAATCTTTGATTTGAGACATAGTTTATTGTTGCCGGAAATAAATATCAGGGAGCTTGCCTTCGCTTGTTCAAATCGTCTGAATATCGATCAACCGTGCATGACCTTCAATATGTCACTATCGCACCAACGTCTGTCAAAAGTACTAATTTGGAGTGGAGGGATTTAAATGGAATGAAACAAATGTGATTTAATATACGTTAGCTACATAGAACCTAAGGTGATACTACTATTTACACCCTTTCAACTCTTTAAATTAGCTTTTATTATTTTAACTGTTATTGGGTGCAATACCCACTTTAAGGTGAGATAAAAATAGTTTTTACAATTTGAATAGCAAAAAATAAAAACGCTTTTGGCCAGAATAAATCAAAATACAACAATTTATATTGAAACGTGGTGTTTAAATCGATTGTTTTTTCCTTAATTTACTGTATGGAATTAGGAAATCTAAAGTTAACTGTCGCACTTACAAAAGTACGCCACCTATTTCTATCTTGAACTAGTACTATCCAGTCCACCTCATGACACCCTATCCCTATCTTGAGCTAGTTCTATCCAGTCCACCTCATTACACCCTATCCCTATCTCGAGGTAGTTCTATCCAGTCCACCTCATTACACCCTATCCCTATCTTGAGCTAGTTCTATCCAGTCCACCTCATTACACCCTATCCCTATCTCGAGGTAGTTCTATCCAGTCCACCTCATTACACCCTATCCCTATCTTGAGCTAGTTCTATCCAATCCACCTCATTACACCCTATCCCTATCTTGAGCTAGTTCTATCCAATCCACCTCATTACACCCTATCCCTATCTTGAGCTAGTTCTATCCAGTCCACCTCATTACACCCTATCCCTATCTAGAGCTAGTTATATCCAGTCCACCTCATTACACCCTATCCCTATCTTGAGCTAGTTCTATCCAATCCACCTCATTACACCCTATCCCTATCTTGAGCTAGTTCTATCCAGTCCACCTCATTACACCCTATCCCTATCTTGAGCTAGTTCTATCCAGTCCACCTCATTACACCCTATCCCTATCTTGAGCTAGTTCTATCCAATCCACCTCATTACACCCTATCCCTATCTCGAGCTAGTTCTATCCAGTCCACCTCATTACACCCTATCCCTATCTCGAGCTAGTTCTATCCAGTCCACCTCATTACACCCTATCCCTATCTTGAGCTAGTTCTATCCAATCCACCTCATTACACCCTATCCCTATCTTGAGCTAGTTCTATCCAATCCACCTCATTACACCCTATCCCTATCTTGAGCTAGTTCTATTCAATCCACCTCATTACACCCTATCCCTATCTCGAGCTAGTTCTATCCAGTCCACCTCATTACACCATATCCCTATCTCGAGCTAGTTCTATCCAGTCCACCTCATTACACCCTATCCCTATCTTGAGCTAGTTCTATCCAATCCACCTCATTACATCCTATCCCTATCTTGAGCTAGTTCTATCTAGTCCACCTCATCACACCCTATCCCTATCTTGAGCTAGTACTATCCAGTCCACCTCATTACACCCTATCCCTATCTTGAGCTAGTTCTATCCAATCCACCTCATTACACCCTATCCCTATCTTGAGCTAGTTCTATCTAGTCCACCTCATCACACCCTATCCCTATCTTGAGCTAGTACTATCCAGTCCACCTCATTACACCCTATCCCTATCTTGAGCTAGTTCTATCCAATCCACCTCATTACACCCTATCCCTATCTTGAGCTAGTTCTATCCAATCCACCTCATTACACCCTATCCCTATCTTGAGCTAGTACTATCCAGTCCACCTCATTACACCCTATCTTATTCAGGTCCATTCTAATGTTATTCTCCCATCTGAGTCCTCCCAATGGTCTCTTCCCATTGGGTTTGCCAATCCTGAACAAGGTTCTAGTTTCTTCCATTCGTGCTATACAACCCAACATAATCTGCGATATTTGACTACCCTAATAATGTCTTGTGATGAGTACAGGGTATGTAACTAATCATTATGTAACCTGTCAATCTCGGTGGTCTTGGGGTAAAGTGCTCGCCTCAGCCCCTGATGATCGTGTGTTCAAACCCAGCCGGAATTGACGGTTTTTCCTTCATCAATAAATATCCGTAGCACAACTTCCTTCGGAGGTGAAGTAAAGCTGTCGGTTCCATGTATATTGCGGCATGTGGAAGAACCCTGAAATGTATGCGAAAATATCTTTCCTGAATAAATTGTTAGGTCCTTTCACTCTCGCTCATAGAAATTCTCATGTGCTGATATAATAAGTAGGTTCAGAAAGTGCACATTAAATAATTCAAATATTAACTAGTATGAATATTAGAGTAGACATACTTTTCAATCACAAAGTAAAAATGTAATATTTCCCCTTTTTTCCAATCGTATTTATAATCATAATTATTAAGTCTAAAACAAAGAAAGCTCGCTAGCCACAAGTCATACCAAACATGAACATGATATATTTTCCGTCTGCTGTGTATACTGGTATTTAATTGGCTAGAAACCTGCTTCGGTGGCCGCATGGTCTAATGCGTTACTTTCGTGTTGGACTAGAATGTCAATTACAGGGAGATCGGAGTTCTAATCCTGGATGTTTTTTTAATACAAAATGTTTTTCCACTTTCCCTCTACGCAAATGTGGGTACACTTCCTATAAATTTAGCCTTCCTCATTCCGAGCTCACTATCGTAATTAATACATATGAGTATAACCTGAAAAAAAGAAATTGGCTAGAGCCTCTCCTAACATTCACATTGGCTGATCCAAGGGCCGTCTATCCTCAAGTTCATGGATAACGCAAACAAAGTTAAAGTTAAATCAACTTTACGCATTTGTACACTATTATTTATGTATCGATAATGAACGTTATCATTGAAAATAATGTGTTTCAACTATGTGCATTATTTGCCATGCGATATTTGCTATTAATTATGCGTTAAGCATGAATATCAACCCAAGCATACGAACACCAAACACAAACACTGATTACTCCCCCCCTTCTCCCCGATTTAAACAGGTGTTCAGCTTTAATCAAATAGTAAACGCGCCCTCCCAGAAATGCCAAGGGATCCCTTCATCAGTTGTTGCACACAGATGCACTGCTCGGCGGGGCTGGCGCCTGCGCAAAGGGTTTTACGTCGAATCCAAGGCAACTCCCCGTGAGGAGTCGTACGGAGTGTGGAGGGTTGGAGGTGTACAGGGGACAGCTCGCGAAATGTACGTGTGGTGAAGAAGAAAAGTGTTTTTAAAAAAATATAATTTCTGCTCTTTCTCTCTCTCTCTCTCTCTTTTTTATATATGTATTTTTTTTTCTCTCGCTCTATCTGCCGGCGTGTTTTGTGTGTTCTATAGAGTGCAGGACGGTAAGCAGGGTCAGTTGTGCAGTATACCTCTTACAAGCCCGGACACCTCCCTGATAGTGAGTACTTGAGTTGATGTTTTATTTTAGATTGTAGACCCCATTTTATCTTATAGGAGGGAATACATTCTCACTCTGTCTACTTGGAGTATCGTCTCCATCTATAACCAGCCCCATGGTATAGTGGCCATTGCAACTGGTTATGAACCTAGGAGTCGCGGGTTCAATTCCCAGATAGTACAGTGGATATTTCCCCCAAAAGGTGAATCACTCCAACGGTCGCCATGGTTTGGTTAGTTAAGCTTAAGTTTGGTTTAAGAGTTTCCACTGTTTCCACATCCTCATACTCATCATCACCCTCACTATCACTATCACCATCATACTTACTATAACCCTCATACTCACTATCACCATCACCATCATACTTACTATAACCCTCATACTCACTATCACTATCACCATCATACTTACTATAACCCTCATACTCACTATCACCATCACCATCATACTTACTATAACCCTCATACTCACTATCACCATCACCCTCATACTTACTATAACCCTCATACTCACTATCACCATCACCTCATCTCATCAGGACATGTAAAGATCCTCCACAGAAAGGATGTACTATTAGTACATTCAGACGTCCCCTGGAAAACGGTACATTAGTACTGGATAATATTTACACTAACTGGGCTACGACTGATGTAGTACAGACGCGACATTATTATTATTATCTCCATCCATTTATGAATATTCTTTGTTTGTCAACAGTATAGCATACACATTTGTTTGCAGAGTTACGTGACAAACTATATGAACATACACTTATATTACAGTCGCACTATACAGATATAAAATAATATCAAATATCTCTCTAGTCAAGCGTTTTACAACTGATGTGCCGTGAAGAGTCAATAGGTGTGCTGCAAAAGTTTGGGGGAAGATCAAAAAAGAAGTGAGAAAAATTCCGATGAGTAAAAATAAAGCTTTTTAAATTCATAATCAACTTTTTTTTTAAATAAAGCAATTATTAGAATTCTAGCTATTGAACTCTGAAGCACAATCTTAATACTCTTTATTTGTATGATGAAAACCCTCCTTCAAAAAATGATGGTGTGCCTTTGGTGTGACTTTGTTCAGTGTGACGTGGGTTGTATAAAGTTGTAAATTGCTGCCCTAGTGTGCATCCTATTTCTCTACGATATAGTATACTACGTATGTAAATCAGAAGTCAAACGTATCGTACACACACACACACACACATACACACACACACACACACACACACACAGTATTGGTATCACATGTGATCAAATATATACACATATTCACGCCATTTTAAAGAGTTTCACTTTCTACAACACACGATAATAGTAGTATATTGACCCACCTCGGTAGCCGGGTGGTCTAAGGCGTTACTATAGTTGGGAGATTGGGGTTCGAATCAGGGTCGTTTGTACTGAGGGTAGTTTTTTTTCCCTAAATGGTTTTTATACTCTCCCTAAACGCAAGTCTGACTACACTTCCTATAAAATCCAACTTTCTTCATCCCTAGTACATAGACTAATAGACGTTATTCCAAGTTTGACTACTTATAAAAGAAAATCTATGGAAAATGAATCGTAACAAATATCTATAGTAACATGGCTCGCAATGATTATGTTGTCAGCTTTGTGTTTTCTTTGATCAAATCTCACTTAGCCTACATAATAATCCCGCAACCGATATTTCTTGTTATTTATGGCCAAGAAATTTATATTACAGAATTTTTAAAGTGTTTAGATTAAATCGTGGCAATCTCTATGAATATTATGATCCATGGTCCATGCCTAATGTATGAACAGTAATGGATTCATTTAGAATATTTCTACAACTGTTTAATATCAACTACTAAACACCATACTGTTTTATTTAAAAATATATATTTGGCATTCTAACATTTAAAAACATTTGAACATACTAAAATATGGACGTGTAAGCACGATTTTCTTTCACTATTATCTTAACCCAATATTTCTCTAGTTATTTGTACTGTGAATTCACATTTGTTTATACCAACAATACTAGTTTAAAACACTGCTTCTTTGATTACACATTATCGTATCAATATTGTAAATATACTTACAATTATATTTTCAAATTATCTTTTACCTAATATATTATTTGTGCCAATTAAATATGTCTATAATTATTTCTTAGTACCCCGTCATAATATTCACTCGGATAATACGCATATGTACTAATTAAGCTAATGAATTATGGATAAGGAAGGCTACATTTATATGAAGTGTACCTGCATTTGTGTGCAGGGAGAGGGGAAAACCACCCTCAATAAATTCAACCTGGATTCGAACCCTGATAGGCAGTCCAGTCTATTGTGAGAGTGACACCTTAGACTATTAGAACACAGAAGCTTGTTTGTCTATTAAACTAAGGGAGTTTACAGAAAATATTTGTAGAAAATGGTTTAAATATATTTTAAATAACCTGATACATCCAAGTTTTAGTAGTTCAGTCTATGATAACTTTTTATAGTATTATTTTTTCCTTACTTACTTACTCTATCTCATTAGGAACTAGAAAGTTCATACCTGCACTGACAAAAGTACAATACCTATCCCTATCTTGAGCTAGTTCTATCCAGTCCACCTCATTTCACCTTATCCCTATCCTTCTATTCAGTCCACCTCAATACATCCTATCCCTATCCTGAGATAGTTCCATTCAGTCCACCTCATTACATCCTATCCATATCCTGAGATAGTTCTATTCAGTCCACCTCATTACATCCTATCTCTATCCTGAGATACTTCTATTCAGCCCACCTCATTACATCCTATCCCTATCCTGAGATAGTTATAGCTAGTCCACCTCATTACACCTTATCCCTATCCTGAGATAGTTATATCTAGTTCACCTCATTATACCTTACCCCTATATTGAGATAGTTCTATTCAGTCCACCTCATTACATCCTATCCCTATCTTGAGATAGTTATATCTAGTCCACCTCATTATACCTTACCCCTATATTGAGATAGTTCTATTCAGTCCACCTCATTACATCCTATCCCTATCTTGAGATAGTTATATCTAGTCCACCTCATTATACCTTACCCCTATATTGAGATACTTCTATTCAGCCCACCTCAATACATCCTATCCCTATCCTGAGATAGTTCTATCCAGTCCACCTCATTACATCCTATCCCTATCTTGAGATAGTTATATCTAGTCCACCTCATTATACCTTACCCCTATATTGAGATACTTCTATTCAGCCCACCTCAATATATCCTATCCCTATCCTGAGATAGTTCTATTCAGTCCACCTCATTACATCCTATCCCTATCTTGAGATAGTTATATCTAGTCCACCTCATTATACCTTACCCCTATATTGAGATAGTTCTATTCAGTCCACCTCATTACATCCTATCCCTATCTTGAGATAGTTATATCTAGTCCACCTCATTATACCTTACCCCTATATTGAGATAGTTCTATTCAGTCCACCTCATTACATCCTATCCCTATCTTGAGATAGTTATATCTAGTCCACCTCATTATACCTTACCCCTATATTGAGATACTTCTATTCAGCCCACCTCAATACATCCTATCCCTATCCTGAGATAGTTCTATTCAGTCCACCTCATTACATCCTATCCCTATCTTGAGATAGTTATATCTAGTCCACCTCATTATACCTTACCCCTATATTGAGATAGTTCTATTCAGTCCACCTCATTACATCCTATCTCTATCCTGAGATACTTCTATTTAGCCCACCTCAATACATCCTATCCCTATCCTGAGATAGTTATATTCAGTCCACCTCATTACATCCTATCCCTATCCTGAGATAGTTATAGCTAGTCCACCTCATTACACCTTATCCCTATCCTGAGATAGTTCTATTCAATACCCTGAGCGCGGTTCTAGATGCTACAATTCTTTTTCGTTATTTAAAAATAATTACATTTCCTTAATATAAATTAAAATTAAGTTACCTCAATCAAAGTACGTGTATGAAAGGTGAATTGAAGCCCAGTAGGGCCTAACTTTATAAAATATTGTCTCGATACGCAATGCTCCACCAAAAACAGCATCACTTAATTCATACCTATCACAAAAGATTTGTTTCATTTTCAAATATATCTTTAGTACTATCCACTACAAATACTGGATATTGGTGGCTCAAATTATATATTTAAGGGGAACAGGAATGAAGAATAAAATTTTGTTGAAATACATCGCTAACCACCTAGACAGAGTCTTTGAAAACAAGCAAAAAATCCACTCTAATAAACTCGATAAGTGAAATAACATGTTACACCTAGCTTGACACATCATGTTACTTACCCTAGTCATATATTTAAATTATCTTATTAGGTACTATTTAAATATAATTGTTATATATTTCACTGTCAAAACAATAGTTACATATATGAAACCAATAAGGAGTCTGGCTCAATTAATATTATGTGTTTAATTTCTCGTGTAGAGAAATATTGTCATAAATATTTTCAACCTCGAAATTATGATGGGTCTTGACGTTTTACTCGCGATGTGCCCCAAACACAAGACAGGTGTGTCTTGCTATTCTGTCTGTACCCATGCCTGACTCTATCCATATACAGTAAGTCTGTACCTGTACTGTACCTGCGACTACAACCGAGATGGTTTGATAGACTTTGGTCCATACTTTATATTTATAAGTTATATGATCAGAGTTCAAGATTTATTTTAATTTTAATCCTAGCCCTCAAATCAAGGCCAATTAATTGAAGACTGCTTTTTAAAAATTGGATAATATTACAAAATAGCTCTTACTATTTTATTTTTAATAGTGTTGTAGGTATACTTATATTTTTTTAATACAGTACATAGTTTTATTAGAAGTTGAAATTATAAACAGTCCAATTTTCAAAAGATGGGCCTTTTAGAAATATATAAACTTTTTGGCGATAATTATTGATTTTATTATTAATAAGTGATTTTTATATACATATATAATATCGATAAAAAGCGACAGCTGCATGGCAGGTCTTGACGTATGCATACGTGAAAATAGATCTAGTAACTTTTCTTGTTGTTATATAAGGTTCGTTCTATGAAAATTGAACTGTAGTAATATTATATGAGTCAAAAAACCAAAATTAATAAAATAGTTTAAGAGATAGACAATACACAAAGCTAGTACGTATTTATTTAAAGTTTTTTGTTTCTAGCATCGCGTATTACTATCCGTTCGGGTTGTACGCTTATATATTTTAATTTTAATTACGATGGTAGTTTTATGGATGAGACAGGTTATATTTACAGGAAGTGTACCCACATTTGTATTGAAAATAAATTTGGAAATACCAGCCTCAGTACACCCGACCGAGATTCGAGCCTTGATCTCCCCGTCATCGACATTCTAGTCTTCTGTGAGAGTAGCGCCTTAGACTATGTGGTCACCGAAGCAGGTATTTCAAGGTTAAATCATGACAGTTAAAGAATAATAAGGAAAAAACTATATACATTGCCTATATAATACTACTATAAAGCCACATGGCTGACTCACTCACTGACATTAATGTTTACCCACTTACAGATGAGCTAGAAACTTGAAATTTGGAAAACTTATAGCTTCTAGCCTATAACCGACGGGAAAATTCCAAAAAGTTAAAATTTTAATTTTCAACCCCCCCAAAAAAAATTCAAAATAGCGAAGCAACTTTAAAGTTAAAAAAATACCGGTCACTTTAAGTTGTTACGTTCAAAACATTACATTAGTCTACATCCACTTGCAAAGAAAACTAACTGGGGGTTTGGGGGCGGAGCCCTCAACGAGCAAAGTGAGTGTATATATATATATATATATGAGTTAAAATAACGATATTATCCAAGGTCAAGACGGGCGAACAGATGTGGTTGCAAATCTGCAGATCTGCGCAGATTTGAGGACATCCACAAACTACGGAAGAGAGAGAAGGAGGATAGGGGGGATTATTCTAGCCCCTCCTCAAATCCTCACCCCTCACCCCTTTTCACCATAGCTACGTTACTGATCTCCGTGACCAAAAATGGTTTCAATTTCCATTTTAGCCTCATAATTTGAGGCTAAGTGGCATGGATGAGTAATGGGGCGGTAAATTTCTGACTCGTCTTTTCTATCTGAGCTTAGTCCAATTCGTCTGAACACGAGTGGTAACATGTTGTAACGATTGCAGTTTAGATTTCAGAAACAACCTTAGTCTTAAAATTATTTAATAGATCTCCTTTTTACTTTCTCTCGACACCTCGAAGAGAAAATATTGTGATCCTCACAAAAACCAAAATTGAACTCAAGATTTTGATAAAATATTTCGACGTTTCATTAAACCCTGAAAAAGAAAAATTGGTTTTCGCGATTCCGTCTGTCTGTCTGTCTGTACCTCGGGCTAGAACCAAAACTATTTTATCGATTGGGCTATAGCTTGCTATTTGGGGTTTTCATAAGGTTCCCCCCGAGGGTTTTTTGGAATAGTTTTCTGACTCTTAATTTAAGGGTAGTTTACTAAAGGGTAAAAAG
Source organism: Timema podura (assembly GCA_033556935.1). Taxonomy (NCBI): domain Eukaryota; kingdom Metazoa; phylum Arthropoda; class Insecta; order Phasmatodea; family Timematidae; genus Timema; species Timema podura. Next base: position 127,461,171 of record JAVRXN010000010.1, on the reverse strand, counting down.
AGAAAATATGGACTTTCTCAAAATTCGCTCTAATGATTTTGATTAAATTTTATATCTAGACATTATTTGTCATTATAAACAAAATGGTAATTCTCATTTTCTCATGAAAATGTACTTTACACGAGGGAAATTTTCCAATTTTCATCATTTCTCCGCAACTATTTGAGATACGAAATATCTTATCATTGTAAAGTTGTAGTAATATTCAAGATAAAAATCTTTTATTTAGAATATATTTTTATAAAACCAATGATTGATGAGCTATAATCAAATATATATACTTATTAATTCAGGTCTTTGAAAATGAATTTGATTCTTAAACTCTTTGGTGGACAGAGATATTTCTATTTTCTCAATTTTTCTGTAACAGTTTTCCTGGTTCATAATGTCATAGAATAAGTAACAGTGTATATTATTTCATCTATAATCTTTGTTATAGTATTTCTAGATCAATGTATAGACCTATTATTTCGTTTCAAAAATATTACGATTTTTTTTAGTAAATATCTAATTTAAGATAAAAGTGGGAAAAAGCCTGTGCGGTGCTCTGTACCATTTTTTAAGAACCTTGCACCCTCAGTACACCAGACCAAGATTCGAACCTCGATCTCCCCATCATCGGTAGTCTAGTATAATGCTAGATTGACGCCTTAGACCATGCGGCAACTGAAGCTGCATGGAATTAAAGTTTTTTTTTCTACATTATTTGTTTGATCACTTCTCACTCTCTGTTTGGGCTGGAGAAATATATTTGAAGAGTACAGTGGAAAAATAGGGAAAGTCTAATTATTTTAGCTCAAACTTAGTTTGTGCTGCCTTCTGTCGGATAATGAGACCTTTATAATGCACTTTATATTATGGGTAAAAGTGGTCTTAAACGATATGGGTAATTTTAACTAACCAATATGCTAACCTAAATAATTCTGAGCAATGCTCATGAGAAATGTCAGTCCAATCGGTGTAGTGGTTTTTGAGTGAAAGAGTAAAGTATAATTGTAGCACGTAGCACAGGGACAGAGTGATTACTTCATAGTATAATTGTAGCACGTAACACAGGGACAGAGTGATTACTTCATAGTATAATTGTAGCACGTAACACAGGGACAGAGTGATTACTTCATAGTATAATTGTAGCACGTAGAACAGGGACAGAGTGATTACTTCATAGTATAATTGTAGCACGTAGAACAGGGACAGAGTGATTACTTCATAGTATAATTGTAGCACGTAGCACAGGGACAGAGTGATTACTCAATAGTATAATTGTAGCACGTAGCACAGGGAGAGAGCGATTACTTCATAGTATAATTGTAGCACGTAACACAGGGAGAGAGCGATTACTTCATAGTATAATTGTAGCACGTAACACAGGGAGAGAGCGATTACTTCATAGTATAATTGTAGCACGTAACACAGGGAGAGAGCGATTACTTCATAGTATAATTGTAGCACGTAACACAGGGAGAGAGCGATTACTTCATAGTATAATTGTAGCACGTAACACAGGGACAGAGTGATTACTTCATAGTATAATTGTAGCACGTAGAACAGGGACAGAGTGATTACTTCATAGTATAATTGTAGCACGTAGCACAGGGACAGAGTGATTACTCAATAGTATAATTGTAGCACGTAGCACAGGGAGAGAGCGATTACTTCATAGTATAATTGTAGCACGTAACACAGGGAGAGAGCGATTACTTCATAGTATAATTGTAGCACGTAACACAGGGAGAGAGCGATTACTTCATAGTATAATTGTAGCACGTAACACAGGGAGAGAGCGATTACTTCATAGTATAATTGTAGATGGATATAAAATCTCCATGGTGTGAGTACGGAAGCTATACCAACCGAGCTGCCGCTACCGTTAGCGATAATAGTGCCAACATTCAGTTTTCTAAATTGGAGCTGTTACCTATTGATTACATTATCTCCTCATTTGTCCTCACATGGCAGAGTTTGACCTAGTTCAATACCCAGAGCTTCACAGATAATTTCTGGAAGTGCCAGGAATCGAACCTGGGAACTCTGGAACTTTATCCAGAAATTCTGACCTAAATCGATTGAAGGATTGTGGGCTAAAACATGGTAACAGGTGGATTATAGTGTTTTTGTTCACAGTCCTTTTTGTTATTTAATAACATAGCACGGATGGCAGTGCTTTGTGACGGCTGAATCTGAAGAAATGCACCTTTTGTTGTTGAGGAAAGGGGTAAGAAAGGTGTAATACTTCATCTTGACAACTAATCTTCAATGATGGGCATTTTTTTTTTACTTGGAACTGTTATTTCAAATTCCCCCACAAACACCACGCTAGGTATACAGGTAGGACAGGTTCCACTATGGTGCAGCTTATAGGATAGAGCCAAACTGCAATCTCATCTAAACGCATATGTAATATTTAAATACATCCATTTTGGACCGACGTATTATTGCCAAATTGGAAATAAACATATATATAGATATATATGAGATCTGACACCTTAGCTCATTCGATAGCATGTCTTTTTACTGACCTACGGGTCCCAGGTTCGAGTACCGGCATGGCCGAAAATTTATCATTGATAAAATGTGGGTTTATCTTTTCATAGTGATAAATTAACGGGCAGGAACTGGATGTTGTGCATGTCCTAGTCTTAAGATAGATTATAAGGCACATGAAGTAACGAAAGGCCTAGTAAACCGGGTAGTGGGAAATATATGGCTTGAATAAAAAACTGACCCAGGCAACAGACTGGAAACAGTAATATATATATATATATATATATATATATACATACATACACAGTAGAGGGTCAATATCCCGGATTAATTGGGGAACGACCCTTCAGGATATTATACCAAAAATAAAATATAAGCATAGAGGAGTTATTTAGGAAAGCTCAGTGTTAAGGTAGAAACATTTTGACTCCATGCTAACAAATAAATTACACATTTTTTTGTTGTTGCTAAATATCACAAATTCTGAAGGAATATAATAAGGCAAAAATCTAACAATGAAAAAAGTCTTAATTTTTCTTTTTGAACAAGGGTTGAGCTAAGTTTATTTTTTGCGGCCATGTCTTTGATATTGATACCCCTTTGGGTATTTTTATAAATAATATATTTTTTTTGCGATCCAAATTATCGATGATCCTGATTTTTGACCTCCAAATTGTTGATGCTCTACTGTATCCATTTATCTATCCATCCATACATCCATAAATATATATATACATAGCTTATACATATCTATAAGTGTATATATAAGTATATATATACATAATATTTCATGTATATATACACATATAACTGTATCTATATGTAGGTATATATATAAAGCACAGGTCTATTCAGATTTGCAGGTAAAAAACTATACGGGTTGTGGGGGTTGACACGGAAATTATTATTTCCACGTAATTGACTTAAGAGTCGACGACGCCACGAGACGACAAAGTTAGCATTTTATGCACCTGTGAGGTAGACAACTCGCGCAGCATGCCACGAAAACTAAGAAAAACACCGCTAATAAGAATTATCAAGTCCTTATGGTTACTTTTTATCAGGCAATTCAAATCCTGTTACTTGTAATAATTTACACCACACTCAACTTGTTATGTGGTGAAGCTTGATGAGTTGCCTACCTTCCAGGGGCATTCAGCACCAAATTTGACGTCTCAAACGCAATTTGGCGTCACAGACCATAAGTTCATTGAGTGTAAATAATTGTCTTGCCACCCCCTATAACCTAGAGATCTAAATGGCCATGAATATAAGGAGGAACGGGTTCATACCAATATAATGTAACATCATTCCAAAGTGCTGATAAACAATAAACAAAAACCCATAATTATTAATAACAATTATTACACTTATCGAGTTTATAAAATAATATGTAGAGATTTATGTGGTTCACTAAATTAATAAATATATATAATTGTTATAAAACGAACTATTTATCTTTTGTTCGATACAAATGTACTTTACATCATTAAAGGTTTTATTAATCATACAAAACTAATGGAAACAACAATATATGTCTATTAAGGTACATCGGATTTACTAGTAGCTAACGCTTTAACCTACAGGTTTATTTACATATTTAAAGATTGTTTATAAATAAAAACATTACTTCAATGTTGTGTCACAATATATATGTTGTTGTTTTAAAGGTAAAACTACATGGCGTTCAAAAGTACTATGCGAAAATATTTAGAGTTTATATTACTCGTTTTGGCCATGTTGGTTTTATAAATTCAATACTCTAAGGTAGATGGCATCTTAGGTATTTTTGGGGCTCAAACATTGTGTATTTGATTTTGAAGTTTGGTATAATATTACCCGCTTCAGTGGCCGAACATAATGGGATATTAATGCAGTACTTTTGTTACAAAGATTGTTTAAAAAATATATTTATTGAAATTGACCAAATTTATTTAAAAAATAAACATTATAACTTACCTTAGATCTACAGAAACATTTAGATTAGCCAGTACTAACGTACCGTTACCCAATGTACTAATCGTACATCCTTTCCGTGGAGGCTCTTTCCATGTCCCAATGTGATGAGGTTCGACTCCCGGCTTGTACCTAGGGTATTTTTCCCGAAAGTGGAACTACCTCAACTATAATTAAGATTTGGTTAATTAGGTTTAAGAATTAATAGCCAGAGCTATTATTTATGCTTATTAGTGGGAATTACTCCATCTAGATATCATATTCTGAAAATTGAAAAATGACACCTGGACACGGGTTCGATTCCCGTGTTCAGGTGTCATTTTTCAATTTTCAGAATTAGGTTTAAGTTAGGTTTAAGTGTTCCAACCCTCATATTCACTATCGCCATCACCTCATCGTATCTCAATTCAAAGTTCAAGGGATATCTTAAAAAAAATCAAAATATCGAAATATTAAATTAATCTTTTTTATGAGTATCTACATAGCTGGTATAAAATAAATCAATATATAGCCCACTTCGGTGGCCTATGTGGTGTGACGCGCTACTCTCGAGTTAGATTAGACTGTTGAAGATGGGGAGATTAGGGTTCGATCCCTGTCGAGTGCCCTGAGGATGGTTTTCCATTCTCCTTCCACGCAAATGTGGGTGTATAAAACCGAACGGGTAGTATGAAGTGGTGCTAAAAAAAATAAATCAACAACCTCAAAATATGCCTCATATAAACACTTATATATGTGATATAATATACTCATACACAATGTATGTATGTATAAAAAAACAAGTATAATATAAAAACTTGGAATAAATACACACGAAAATCGCAGACTTTCACTGAGGACGCGCAAGATGAAAGCTTATCCTTTCCATGCTGGGTGTCACAATACTTGGACCAACCTTAAAATTATTTTAATTGATTTATTGATGATAAAAATATTGAAGTATGTTCATAATGGGTCTACAAAGGCTCGCATTCATACTACTACTACTACTACTACTATTACTACTACTACTACTTCTTCTTCTTAGGATCACCAGGTGGTCTAGGGGTAAGGTGTCAGACTTCTATACTGGGGGGCCGGGGTTCAATCCTTGGTCCCGGTACAGATTTATCTGATTGCCAAACCCTTCCTTCACCTCTGACAAGACGTGTATTAATCACAACTTGTGAATGTGAGGAATGCCAGGCCTCCACCGTGGTTCGGATCCCACGTTTAAGTGCGTATAACCCGAACGGTTAATAATACGCGGTGATAATAATAATTCTTCTTCTTCTACTACTACTACTATTACTACTACCACAAATTATACTACTACTACTACTACTACTACTATAATAATAGTATAATAATAATAAAAATAATAATACCATAGAAAATATCCCGCAAAAATCAAGGGAAAATTTCCCGTCTCGCCTCTCTAATTGTCCTGTCAGGACACACAAACGCTCTCAACTATCATTTAAAAGGCCTTTCGTATGATAATTAGAGTGTAGGCCTACATAAGATTGGGCTACCGCTGTTGTTGGGCAACTCTTGCAACAATTCGATAGAAACGCTAAGATGTCTTGAGAGTATTTTTTCTGATTTTATTGTGTGTAGTATGACAAGTTGCGTTGCATTCTCGTGATGTGAGATTGTTTACCTAGGAAATGAAACACATGGAATAAGGCTGTAAAAAGATATATATATATATCTTTTATATATATATATCTTTTATATATATATATATATAGATTACTAGCATTTGCCCGCGGCTTCACTCGCATTCAACGATACTTCAACAAATTCGATAACTTCAAATGCTAGGAAATAATGAAACTTATTAGAGAGAAGTGTTTTATGTGGTTACGAAGATTCACGAATAGACACGAACTCACCCCCATCTTGTATTATTGGTATTTTTTTGATAAATTTAGTTTGAGTGTTAGCTTAGTACGTTTTAACAACTTTGTAAGACTGATAAATTGAAAAAACAACAACAAAAAAAACCCACAGATCTGTGAAACTGGGGGAGCTGGTGTGGGGTTTAGACCACCGGTTTTCATTTTACGGGGGTTGAGACCATCTTAGGGCCCCACCACTACCACCACCACCCCTATATTTTCTATGTCTATTCAAAACATAACATACAATTTATATTGTAGATACTTTTTAATTTTTTAATAAAAGGTATTGCATTCATGTCATTTTTTTAATGTATATTATAACGTGCCACTAATGTTAAAACACTAAACAAAAGAAAGTTGATTGAATTCAAGTGTATGTCTGTATTACAGTTCTGCCCTAAGTTTGTAATTTTCGAACAGTTCTTCTTACCACGTTCTTACAAAGTATTGTGGCAAAAAGAGGAATATTCAAGTACAATGTAGAGATAAAAACTTTTCAAATGTCTTCTTATATCACCTAAAGTTTAAAATATTTCCCCAGAAAAGACCCCCTCACCCCTCTTTTAATTAAGATCTTACCCACTTCGGTGGCCGCATGGTCTAAGTCGTCACTCTCGCAATAGACCAGACTACTGATGACGGTAAGATCAGGGGCGCTAAACCCAGCTGGGTCTATAGAGTTTTTTTTTTCCAAAATGGCTATTCACTCTTCCTCCACGCAATCGCTGGTGCATTTCCTCTAAATTCAACCATCCTCATTACTATCTGATTAATGTATAACCCGAACGGGTAGTAAGACGCGATACAAAAAAAATGTTCCTCCTGCTCCCATCACTTCTGAAGAGCCTCTGGAACCCTTGAATTATACAATTTTTATTTTATTTTCAAGTGTATTTTTTACTTTATAATTTTTTTAAGCTAAATAATAAGTTTATTTACATTATTTCTGTATTTTCTAATAATGTTGTGCTATTTTATTTTGTAGGTTTGCGACTGACTATGTCGCTAAAAGGTGTTAGTAATCGAGATGGGGTTTGTTTAGTACCTCATCGACGCCAATCCATTAATCTGTTGGAGAGTGAACAATCCAATGGTTTCAACCATGATCGTACACCATCTTCACCCAGGTACTAAGAGTTTCACTTTTCATAGCAATAATATTAATAATGGCGCGTCTGGGCTACATCAATCTGTAGCCCAGTAGTGGAAATATTATTCAGTACTAATGTACCGTTGTCCAGGGGACGCCCGGATGTACTAATAGTACATCCTTTCTGTGGAGGATATTTACATGTCCTGATGAGATGAGGTGATGGTGATAGTGAGTATGAGGGTGACAGTGATAAGAGGGTGACAGTGATAAGAGGGTGACAGTGATAAGAGGGTGACAGTGAGTATGAGGATGATAGTGATTATGAGGGTGACAGTGATAAGAGGGAGATAATGAGTATGAGGATGATAGTAAGTATGAGAGTGTGGAACCAGTGGAAACACTTAAACCTAACTTAAGCCTAACTAACCAAACCCTGGTATTCATGGGAATTATTACCCTTCCGGTAAAAATCCCCCCGGTGCCAGATGGTAATCGAATCCGGACCTCTAGGTCAGCAACAAGGGGATTTGACCACACTATACCACGATGACAGCTTCATAGCAATAGGAATGGATGTCTGAAGGTCACTTTTTAAATGCGAAACAAAGTCAAGGCTAAAGTCGAAGATTCATTCTTTTTTGTTGTCACATAGCACTATTTGTAATTATTTACTAAGTGCATCTAGGTCAAGACAAAGGATCAAATAGATTAAATAAAACCAACTATATTAAATAAAGCCAACTATATCATTCTATGCTGATACGTTATATCTGTATTTATCTCTGCTTAAGTTATATATGTCATTTACTCACTAGTCAATGTTAAAATACTATATAATACTCTAAACTCTAAAAAATTATATGTTGGGATATGTTATGTTTAGTGAGACTTAGTTCTAGATATCATCTAGTTAGTAAGTCGTGTACTGATATAATCAGTCAGTTCAGAAAGAGTGCTTGTAAAACTAGATTAATGCATTTATTCTATTTAAATACTTACATTTATTTATTATTTACCCATGCATTAAAAAGAATTAAATGTATAATTACAAATATTTCTTGTGTTTGTTTTATTTGGGTTTTAATGGAGATAATTTTTAATGAATTTATCTCATGTAAATATTGTTTTCCCAGGTCTTGTCGCATCGGTGGCCCGGCTCCTGCTGGCTCCAATGAAAATACCCGTCTGGAATTTATTGGCAAAGAAAACATGCATCACCCAATGAACATGACAGCTCGCCTTTTGCCGACCAATCAGATACCAAGACGTCATTCGACACATTCCTACCCATCTGAACATTTGGTACAAATGGTGAGGTTTCACACATGAAATGGAGGACCTACAGTTTAACATGGAATCCGAACCACGGTGGAGGCCTGGCATTCCTCACATCCACAAGTTGTGATTAATACACATCTTGTCAGAGGTGAAGGAAGGGTTTGGCAATCAGATAAATTTGTGCCGTGACCGAGGATTGAACCATTTTTTTAATTGATGGCAAATTTTAGTTTAGTTAAAGTAATCAGTTTATTATTTTTAAAGTGTTCGGGAATATAACCTTGCCGAGAATTAAACAAAGTAACTTGCATTCCATTGTCAGATGAGTTACTGAAACACGTCGAGCTTGAAGTTGGTCACAAATGCCTCTTTAAAAAAAATAATAATAAAATTAAAACATAACATTATTAATTTAAACTTAACATCAGTAACTACTGTTAACTGTCATGTTTTTCAACCATCGATATTTTTTAGGTATGAATACATTATAATTCTGTGATTTTAGCAGCCGTTGAGTATACAGGTTAGCCATAAAGTTCATACACATAGGCAAAAGCAAAAAAGCACACCAAACAAAGCTGGACAACACATTGAACATGTAATGCAATTTCATTTAATGTCCTAACATTATTTTTATGTATATAAACACGTATAAGTTCGTATATTTGTCTCTATTTATGTGTCTGTGTATTTTCATGTGTGTCCAGATATTTTGGTCACCTTGTATATGTACCTTTAGACAATGCACCATCTTCAGCTCCATTTCTGTATCCATCCATTCACCCACCCACCCACCAACCCACCCACTCATTCATCCACTATTCATATAGGCACGCGTCTATTCTTCTAATCACTTATCCATTCATGCTTCATGATGACCTTTTAAAATAATGTAACCATGTTGATTGTTTTAGGTACCTTTACAAGCTCCTCCACTACCACTTCGACCTCCTGCAGTTCCAGAGAGAAGCAGAATCGGTCCTCCGCCGCCGCCACCACCACCACCACCACCACCACCACCAATATCAAACACACAATACAATTCTTCTAATCTATACAAGAACCTAGCACAACCAATACATCACCAGCAATTGCCACATATACCTCCACATCCAAAGAACAATTATGTTAGTTTCCCATCAAAGGCAAAGAAAACGAAGATACCTTCACCCCCATTAACGCAACCAACTTATCTGCAGCTACAGAAAACTACTCAGCACATCCTCAATAACTACGCACCACAACAACATCCTCAACAACAAGAACAGTTGCCAAAACAGAAACAAAATTACCAGACAGGAACACAGCATGTTGTAGACCACCAGCAACAGCAACAAATAAAACATCTCAATCATCACCAGCAAAAACAGTTCAATAGCTCACATGATACAAACAAGTATGGGCCCGAGCAAATAACTCAATATGTTAGACATTCAACATTCAGTCATCAACATCAAAATCATCAACAACAACAAAGTTCAGTTTTAAGACATACATCGCCATTACATGTACAACAATCACAACCCATACAACAGATTCCAATGCCACAATCACACCAAAAACAGCAATCTTATAATTTAACCAGAGTTCAACAGTGCTTTGAACAACAATTACAACAAAAACTTCAACAAAGTAGTCAAAAATTAAGAACTCAACATAGTTTTAATCAACAGGATATGATACATAATCAATCATTAAGGTATCAACCCAATTTTGACAACAGTAACTATTCAAGAATTGAAAATATAGGTGATCATTCATTGTCATATGACGATACTAGGACACAGGGCTCGCTAGAACAAATATCACAGTATGTGGTGTCAAGATTTCAACAACCTCAACGTAAAATAGCCGATGATGTTCCAGAAAGAATTCAGAATAGTTTAGAATCATCACCAAAACAGTCTAATCGGGTTCATAAGACACTAGAACAACTAGCAGCGGAGATTCACCCATCTCGACTGACAAATACCCAAGAAATGTCTTCAACAAGTCAACCAGTCCGATTACGTAGGCAATCCTTAGATCAAGTCTCAAGCCTACAATCTTTAGCGATACAAAAATCAAATCGTGAATCAACTTTAAAAACAGACCTTTCTAAATTTCCGAAACAATATCCCATTTCAAGAAGCCAACATTTTACAAATCAAGAACCATCACATTCAAGAATTCAGAGCTCTCATGATCAAGAAATATCTGCGTCGCAAAATCAATTAAATCTCTATGAACAAGCATTTCAAGCACAGCTTGACCAAATTAAGCATAATCGAGAAATAATTTCTCAAACAGAGCCTTTGATATTTCAACAACCCAGAACTCAACAATCTTGTGATAAGGCACTGAACTCACTGGTGCAGTCAAATATAGACCATGAATCCATACAGAACTATACACCTAAGGTTGAACAATCAATATCTCGTCCGCAAAACCACGTAGAACAGTCAAATTCTGCAGGAAATATGTCTCAACAAAATAGTAATGGAAATAATATAATTTCAGTTCGCCAAGATTCTAACGTTTCAAGTGATAGCTTCAGTCAGAATTCCTCACCTAGCTACACAACAAAAACAATGGAAACTCCTTTACTTCCCCAATCTAGTTTGGGATCCAAAAATTCAAGTGGTCAGCACCACAAAAGTTCAACTAAACCAGTTTCTAGTTTGCATACGGATAGTCAGAAGACATTGGGGAATACAGAAAGAGGAGATGGCAGTGTAAATAATGCATTGACAAAAAGTATTTCAACTCCTGCCTCCCTCCAAACAATAGTTCGTTTCCATCATGGCTCAAATATGTCTCTGCATCACAGGGTGAGTTTATATTCAACCATTGCATGATTATGTAGAGTTAAAGTTTGCTTAGAATAGTACGTGCTGAAGAAAAACACATTTTTACTGTTCAAAAGTAAGAAAAATAATTAAAGCCAACTTAGCCTTTACACTAAATATAACAAGATTTGTATGTATATCTAAAGTAACACTAATGCAAATTTCAAACTTACATTTTTGTATTGATTCATGCTTGGTAGATTTGGTTTAAATTAAAACTATAATACTTAGATGTATATCAATATCATTTACTTAGATAATATGTAATTAATTTGATTGTTTATTGATACATAAACAAACATAACATTTTATACAGTTTAATAAAAAATAGTATTGGTTTACACCAAAGTAAGTATTAACAATGACTTGCTTGCCTCTAAGAGTGATGTTTGATGCAAACACATATAACTTGGCGAAGATTGAAACGATTTATAGTAGCTATAACATATTAAATAAAATTTACACTCACATAAACAATACATGTTGACTAAGATATTTATTTAATTTATCCAGTAAATAGGACAAGAAATAATATCACAAAATTACATTCTAAAGCACGGATGACATAAATATCATTGCATATTAGGAGGCTATTTAACTAAATTTGCTGTAGAACATTTTGACATTAACAAAGCAACTAAGCAAACAGATTCACACACATTCCTACTCTTTAGCAACGAATGCAATATAGTTCAACAAGGTCATTTCCTCTTCGAGAATTCACAAGTCTTGCCTTCAAAATTAAAAAAAGAGGTAAGCTATTAAGTAATAGGAATCCTTAGACATCAATATTTCTGTTAGGTTGAGTTTATATCCATGCATAACCTATATTTAATAATGCACAGTTATTAATAAAAAATACAATCGTTTATAAATAAATAATGGTGATTTTTTTTAGAAGTTGGCCCTACCTCTTTTTATAGTAAATAAGGTCTCTAAAAATACTTATTTGAAGAGTTTACTCGGAAAACTAAGTTCATTAAACTCTATATTTTAAACATAAAACCAACCTAATTTAAGTGCTATCTGTAATTTTGAATCAAATTCAATTTTTATTTGCTGTTCATTATATAACTTCTCAATAACTTTGTCAAAAATGTAAAATTTCCCCTTTATTTTCAATGATATTTACAATCATATGATTACACTAAAATAAAGACAGTTCGTTATTATTAAATACAAACAGAATATATTTTTCGTCTGCTGTGTATACTGGCGTTTAATTGGACAGAACTTCTCCTTGAATTCTCATTGGCTGATACGTCTCAAATCTAAGGGTTGTCTATGTTCAAGTCCACTCATGAGGCACACAAAGTTATAGTTAGCTCAACTTTATTCTATGTTTCATCTCTTTGTTTACTACGTGCTATGCACTATTCGTTATTAGTTGTGCACTATGTATGAATATACACCCAGCCTTAATGGAGAGTACACAGGGTGTTTCAGGAGGAGAGTAGGAGGTAAATTTATACTGGGAAGTCATAGTATCAACCATTATAAGAAAATAAAGTTTGTAATAGCATATGTCCTATTCCAAACGGTTTCCGAGATATAACTATCTGAATGTACAACATGTAGAATCTGGCACACAATATTGTCCTTCTCTCCAACCATGATCTTCCACTCTACGAAGCATATGCAATTGTGTATCGGTGTGAAGCGTCACTTGATGACTGGGTAGTGACACTGCTGTTGTTGAAGAATACCGTAGACGTTTTCTTATGCGTAGAAGTTCTGATTTTAGAGTATTTTTCAAGGTTTTCAATAAATTGCGTTAATGTTGTACACTTCTCAATGAACGAGCACGCTAACAAAATGTGGAATAACTGGGGGAAAAATCTTGAAATGGTACAGCGTAACACTAATACTAACATGCTAAGACTTTATACACGTATCGATGTTTCACTAACACATGTGTGGTGAGCCTTATATGAGGACGGCTTGTATCCATTTCACCCACAGTGCATGCAAAATCTTCACCCAGGGGACAGTGGCATACGTCTAGAATTTTGCCGATGTTAACATACTAATCTAATAATTTAATCCGCTGTGAAATCAACAACACATGTAATTCTCATCGATAGTCACACTAAAATCCACTTACCATTGTGGAAACAAATTTTCAACATCGTTGTGTGATGTGGTATGATCTATGACATGCTGGCTAATCCTGTTATTTTAATTATAGTATGACAGAACAAAACTACCTAGAATTTCTGCAAAATGAATTACCACAACAGCTAGAGAATGCTTCTTTGGCTACACGGATTGCTACTTACTTTCAGAATGATGGAGCCCCTCCTAATTATACCAATTTGCAATGCAACATCTCAATGACAGGTTCCCTAAATGATCGGTCGTGGCAGTACCAATGAGTGGCCTCCAAGATCTCCAGACCTTGCCCCGTTAGATTTTTCTTCATGGGGTAGAATGAATAGTGAAGTGCACAGAAGAAAAGTAGATACACGAAACGAACTGTCCGATCACATATTGGATGATATTGCCCGTATAAAGGAACATAAAGATGCAATCAGACGAGCAACACGCCATGCTCTAATATGAATTGCAAGGTGATTTGTTGTTAACAATGGAACTTGCAAAAATTTATCATAAAATAAAGATTTCAATAGAAATATCTCGGAAAACATTCGTAGTAGAACACAATCATGTTCATATGAAATTTTTTCTTAGATCTACCATTACTATGACCTTCCAGAATATACCTTACCTCTTGAAACACCCTCTATAATGTGCTAAAACTCATAAATTGTTTTGCATGCCACTATATTATTATTATATTTTTAATATACAGTATTATAGATTATACCTGTCACATTTAGTGAGTAAGGAAGAAAGTTTATTTTGTATTCGCTGATCTTGAGAAAGCATACGATCGGGTGAATAGGAGTATATTATGGAATGTTCTTAGAGAGTATGGTGTGGATGCATTGTTAGCAAATGCTATTATGGTGGTGTCTGATGTAAGTAAAGCGTGCGTTAGGGTGAATTGAGTTTTGGGCAAATGGTTTGCCATTGAACCGTGTGCTATGTCGCCATGGTTGTTTAATGTATTCTTGGTTAATTCAATGTTGGATGCTTGTGAGGATGTGGTTGGTGTACAGTTGGACAATGTGAATGAGAGAGTGCTGATACATGAAGATGATGCCGTATTAATGGCTGAGAACACTGTACAAGTGTCCTGCAGAATGCATTAAATCGTTTGAGTGTGATGAGTGGCAGAATGGATCTTCGTATAAATGTCTTCAAAACTGGTGATGGTTTTTGATAAGGACAGATTAGGAAATGATTGTCAGCTTAGTATTAATGGAAAACTATTAGAACAATTAAATGATTTTGTGTATCTGGGCAGAATGTTCTGTAAAACTGGTAGGATGGATGGTCAAATCAACAGACTGCTGAATGCATCTAGGAGAGTAGTTAGATGTATGTGGATTATTGCGAAGAATTAAGTACTATCAAAAGAAGCAAATATTGCAGTACATAAAAGTGTGTTAACGCCAATGTTGTTTTATGGATGTGAAGTGTGAGTTTGTCGGGAGAAACAAAAGAGCAAGGTGAATGCGGTTGGAATGAGATATCTAAGAAATGTATGTAGAAAAACTCGTATGGACAGAGTCAGTGATGAATGGGTGCTGAAGGAATGTGGTTTGAAAGGGAATCCAATAGGTCAACATGAAAGAAGCGTATTACGTTGGTTTGGGTATATGTATTGTACACTTAGTTAAAAATATGTTAAATTTCAGGGACTTAAATTACTAAAATATATGGGGCACGTACCACCCTTATGGGACCTCTGAGGTTAGCATTAACGCACATCCAAGCCATTAGTTTCGAATCTATACATTATATCTTATTTCTATGTTTTGAATGATTGGGCATTTTGTTTATTGGTTTATAAAGTTCTTTATTTGAACTGATTAAATTGTGTGAATTTCTCTTTTTCTATTTATTAACCTTTGAAATAACGTAAAGTTACAGACCAAACTTGTTTCCCATATACTTACCAAAAAGGACACTTAAAGATACTCAATTTCAAATCAGGTGTGTCCAAAGACATATTTTTGTTTTGCCCCAAAAGTGTTTTTGTTTGGTGTTCAAAGGTCGATCTTCCAATTCTATCGCGAATACAAGTTGGATTGATTTTAAATAGGCTCAGATTACGATTAACAGGAAATGTACTAGTGGTTTTACTATCAATACGATTCCAGATGTAAATGCCTTGCTTGTGTGCCCATGAATAATCAACTTCTTCACTTTCTCTCACTTTCATAGAACTAACGTGTCAACTGCCTTCATTTCTGTCTGTTCTCCAACATTTTTACTTTCTCTCTATCTTACAGGTAGAGAAAGTATGGTGATCGTCAAAAAAATCGAACTCGAGATTTTGATGAATCTTGACGTTTCATGACTCCTTGAATCCGAAAAAGTGGTTTTTGAATTTCCGTCTGTCTGTCTGTCTGACTGTACCTCCAACTAGAGTCTAAACTATTATACCAATTGAGCTGAAACTTGATATCTAGGGTTTTCATAGGGTTTCCCCTAGGGGTTTTTGGAGGGAAAAAAGAGAAAAAGTCGATTTTCTCAAAATCGGCTCCAACGATTTTGATTAAATCTCATTTATAAACATTAATAAATATTCCAAACAAAATGGCTACTCTCAATATTTCGGCAAAATGGCTTTAAGGGCTCCGGTCTGATGCGTAAATTAACACTTTTTATAATAGCTCCGAAACTATTTGAGATATGAAATTACTTAGCATTACAAATATGTATATATATATTTATACTACAAATATTTTAGTCGAAACATATTTTTATAAAATCAATAACTTTCAATCTATACGCAATTATATATATATTTTTAACTTTTTGGACATTAAAGTTTAAGTATTGCGACCGTAAAAAAAACTAACCTGAAATGTTGATGGTTGTCGGCGTCTCATGACCCCCCGAACCCTAAAAAAATAGTCTTTGAAATGCCGTCTGTCTGTGTGTCTATTAAAACTTAAAATTAAGAGTAGTTTTATAAAGGGCGAAAAGAGAAAAAATAGGTTTTCTCAAAATCTGCTCTAGCGATTTTGATTAAAATTCGTATCTAGGCGTTGATTAAGATTATAAATAAACTGGCTATTTTCATTTTCCTATGAAAATGATTTTTAGGGTACTTTACAGAAGCGTTAATTTCCGTATCTCCACAACTATTTGAGAAACTAAACAACTTATCATTGCAAAATTGTAGGACTATTAGAAATAAAAAACTTTTATTTGACATATATTTTTATAAAAGCAACAGTTTCTGAGATATTTGCAAATATATTAATACAATTTTGTGAACTTTAGTTGTAAACATACACTACTTAAGTCTTAACGCAATAATTCTCCAATGCCATAGAGTAATTAAAAGTTTCTAAAAAAAATATGTTATTTTTCCTTAAAACTCTTAGGAGAAATGTTTGCACAGCAATGATCTATCTCCATTTTAGACTAAATAGTCAATATTTACATTTTTTATTGGTCAAAATGTATAAATGAATAATTAAATATCAATGCGATGACTTGAAGATGTGCAACACTTTATAAAATGTTAAAATTTTAACCAGAAATTGAAATTTTAATCCGAAGTGTTGACCCTTGTGGACCCAATATTAATCTTTTTTATAACTTTTAGGATTCCTTAGATTTCTTTCTACTTCCCTCCATTCATCTCTAGTAATATAATTTTCATAAATCGGAACATGTAAAGCAGATCCAAGTTTCCAAGCTGTCAGCAAATGGTTCAAATACCATTTTATTAAGGTCTTTAAAACAATAAATAGTTTGAAATGCTCTTAGGTGGACAAAGATGCGCCTCTTTTCTCATTGATTCTATATCATTGTATATTATTTTATGCGTGTTCTTATGTGGAGTGGTGATGATACAATGTACATTATTCCGTTCAGAAATCTTACAAGCTTATAGAAAGAGAGAGAAAGTCTGTGCGGTGCGCCGTACTATTTATTATTGGTTCCTTATCTGGCCTTGTTAGTAAGTGACCTATCAACCATATTTATGTTTTCCTTGGTTGTTGTTTTAACTCCATGTTTCTACTACTTCACCATCTTGCATTTTCTAAGACAGGGCCTTGAATCTCAAAGTCTATTTAGTCTCATTTTGCACCCATTCTTTTAGTTAATGCCCACGGCTTTGCTTAGTACGTTATGATGGGCATGATGATTTTATTTTAGAGTTTAATTTTGGGTGTACTTTGACAGTAATTTAACAAATCTAATGCTCAAACCGGTAGCGTTAGCAACCAACGTACTCAACCTATACGATCAGCTTTGATTTTGGAGTTTAAGATCGGGTTTGAATCCTGGTAGAATGGACTGAGGATGGTTTTCTTGGATTATACACCGTACAGCAACTTCAATTATCAATGATATACTACTTAAACTACCTATTCTTATTTGGATTTTAGGTATCTCACATATGCAAAATATCGAGCAAATCTTGTGTTAATGTTAGAATATGTCATCATTTTAAAAACAATTTCTTTTTGTTATTTCTGTATCTACAAATAACTCTCAGTCAGTATGTAATGTAATAGCTGCCTAATTACACCCTCCTTTGTTTTCTGTCTCACACATGAGTAAGGCAAAAATAATATTTTCAATGTGAATATACCATTAATTTGACTTAATATAATAAGCGCTATATTTAATTTGAACACTATTAGATATTAACCTTGTGGTAAATGTTTTTAATCTCATTCTAGATCATACGTGACATGAGAAGACCTTCTGCCCATTATGTGACCCGTGGAAGATTGCGGTTCCGTTTTGCCCAAGTTCTTCTTAATGCCATTGCTCTTCTCGCCATTGCTGGAGGATTGGCTGCTTATTTCAGAGGTAAACATTGTTTTGGGTACTGTTTATTTTGACTTGATTGTATAGACCTGTATACTATTGTTACCTATGTTATGTGACCCAGGTATTTCTAAACGTATAGGACGACTCTACTACTATAATTAATTGTTGATGTGAAATTTCTCCAGTTACAATATAGATCCGCATACTCAGGCTGTAGTATTGATGAATAAATGATTTAAAATTATAATAGTTGTGGTTTTCATTCTTAACATATTTGAATACGCAGACATATTGTGTACAATGTGAGTGCACAGTTTTATTTGATCTAACTATACTTTCAAGTTCTGGATATGATCTTATTTATTGATGTATACAGTTAATTCATAGATAGAAAGAGACCCGATAATATTCTCTCCTCTCCCCCTTAAAATTGTT
Source organism: Timema podura (assembly GCA_033556935.1). Taxonomy (NCBI): domain Eukaryota; kingdom Metazoa; phylum Arthropoda; class Insecta; order Phasmatodea; family Timematidae; genus Timema; species Timema podura. The sequence goes on along the minus strand of JAVRXN010000010.1, from coordinate 127,442,341 downwards.
CATTCAAGGATTAATATACCCAATATTATGTCTGTAACGCCCTAAAAATGCCCAACCATGTGTACAAGAATCCTAATATTTTGTTTGGTACTCACCAAAACACGTAATATGGAGCGTATATATTACTAATAAATCAAGTTATTTCAAGTAGTTTGCTACACACTGAGGAATAACAAATATTCAGTGAAAACATTAAATTATCATATTCTGAAAATTTAAACATGAAACCTGGACACGGGAATCGAACCCGGTACCTTTGTCTTAGTATGCCAATGCTCTACCCACTGAGCTATCCAGGAATCGTCCCGTGCCCAAGGTCATTCTTCACTCATATTTTAAGGCAGAGTCCATGATGGACGTGCGGAAATCGTCGTCTACAAATGTGTGATTTTATTAATATCACGAACTATCAGATAACGCAGCCACCTTCAACTCGGTAGTTGGCTTATTGCTGCCACTCGTACAATTATTATAACTGTAAGGGATTGTATATTTAAGCCAAGGCCATTATTTATGCTTTTAGTGAGGATTACTCAAAGTCAAAGGTGGCTGCGTTATCTGATAGCTCGTGATCTTAATAAAATCACACATTTGTAGCCGACGATTTCCGCACGTCTATCATGGACTCTGCCTTAAAATATGAGTGAAGAATGACCCTGGGCATGGGTCAATTCCTGGATAGCTCAGTGGTCAGATCATTGGCGTACTAAGTTAAAGTTCTCGGGCTCGATTCCCGTGTCCAGGTGTCGTTTTTAAATCTTCAAAATATGACATCTAGGTGGAGTAAATCCTCATTTAAAGCGTAAATAATAGCTTTGGCTATTTAATTTTTAAATTATTATGTTTAATACAAAGAAATGTTATACAACTTAATTATATACTTTTAGATTGGTTTTACAAAATTAAGTCTTAATCTAATCACTGGTGTAATGTGTGAAGTTATAATAGTATAATTGAAACAAGGTTATATTGTGACAGACAAATAAAAAGATTATTAAATTAATTTGGTTTCAATTAAAATACTATAACTATAGGCCTATACATCTATAGTTAAAGGTTTCGATAAGCTTTTTTTTACTAGGATATATATATTTTTAGCACCGCTTCTAACTACCTATTTAGGTTATTTACATAGGTACTAATTACGCTAATGAGCTAGGGATGAGCAAGGGGTTAGATTAAGAGGAATTGTATCCGTATTTTCATAGAGGGAGAGTGTCAAATCAATTTAGGAATATACACCTTCAGTACACCCCACCGGGATTCAAACCTTGATATCCATGTCATTGGCATTCCAGTCAATTTTGAAAACGATGCCTTAGACCATGCGGCCATCGAAGCAGGTAGGATGTTGTTAATTATTGAGTTTAAGAATCAATTTACCGTTTGAATATGTATATTCTTGCAACATTGATTAATTTAATTTTGAAAAACCGAACCCGTGGCGTGGTGGTCAGTGCACCTTGATATGACTCTAGGGTTCCCGGGCTCGATTCCCAGCAGGTACCTTTGGTATTATTGTCTTTAGGAATATAATACCAATGGTCACCAGTGTTTGGTTGGTTAGTCTTAAGGTAGGTTAAGACTCATCCTGGCTCCACAATATCATGATAACTATCATCACATCATCTTATTGTGGATATAACGTGTCTAAACAACCTCCTATGGTGTACTCTGGGCAACTTTCTGTGCCAACAGAGGGGCTAATAGTCTACATATAAGCCGATTGAACTTGGACGACAAAGTCTTTCCCAGTCAAATGTGCCATACGTTAAAAAAAATTCGAAGAATTTAATTTGAAAGATATGAATCATCAGTTCAAAAAAAGATCAAGCAGCTGGCTGGTGACAAGAGAGTTTAATATATTTATTGATTTAATTAATAGAGTTAAGTGTTTTTCTTAAATGTGTTTTTTAAAAGTTTTTAAATGGTTACGGAAGATGGTTATACATTTGATAGCCATTAAATGAGAGCACAATTTTTTCCATACTGAGTTCTAATTACAATATTATAAATAATAATTGCTATCAAATGCTGTAAAAGCATTAACATGTATTGCTAATATAAAAGTAACAAACAATTCTTACATTGGTGAGTTATTAAAACTACTTTGTATTATTCCATTGTAATAAACTTAGAAAAAATACATTAAAGCCAGATTAACACGTTCTCCGAAAATTGGGAACAGAATTTGCTTGAATGGATCAGCAATTCACAGGCTAGTGGAAAAGTATGTTGACCCATAATGCTTTACAAAACAAGATAGAAACAGTTGATTACCTACATTATTTATGCGAATGTTGTCACACAGTAAAAGGAAAACTGAAGTTATTTCTAGTCATGCTGATAAAGTCGATTACTCTGAAATATTGTGATTGGTTCAAAGCTTGTCACGTGATTACGTTTCTGCCCTTGGTTTTCGGTGAACGTGTCAATCTACAGTAACAGATTGATATTAATAAATGTAAACTAATTTATAAGGTCATTTGTTTAAGCATATCCTTCCACTGTTCGATATATAAACAAGACATTAACTTCAACAAATGTGGCTGTGGCTTCAAATGAAGACACGAACCCGGCACCAGGTAAGAGCAAAAATTTTTTTTTTTTTTTTTTTTTTTTAGCATATCGCTAGTTTAGAAAGCAAGCGTTTCATGTCAATTTTAGTTAATTTTAAAGTAAAACCATCACATCAGGAACTGTTTCCAGCTTATGGCTGGACCCGTTTAGTAAAATGCCTCCATCTCCCTCTGTCCTTCCACCATTCTTCCTCCTGTACTCTCTTCCACTCTCCTCCTCTCACTTGCACACTTGCTGCTATCTGTTCATCCCATTTCTTCCTTGGTCTCCCTTGTGGTCTCTTCCCTACACACTTCATAGCCATTATCTTCTTGTAATCCTCTCTCCTTTCACCCTCATTATGTACCAATATCATCTTATCCTAACTTCCTCTTCTATCTCATGTACCTCAACTCTAGACCTTACATATTCATTCCTAAAACCATCTATAAACTTCAATGTGTTCCGCAATAAAGGTTAACTCTCCTCTATATGTAGGTGCGAACATCTTGGGAGTGCATCTGTCCTTGAAATATAATTTTGAATTAATATCAGAACTACACTTAATCTAGTTTCTTGTTGCGGTAGGCCTACATATACATACAGTACATACAGCAACGATACTAAGTATACAGATGCATTCGTAAGTATTTCAAAATACGGTTAATCTAAAATTGGTGTGTTTTTACTTTCTCTCGACCTCTTGGAGAGAGTATTGTGATTATAAATATATATATCTTAATATATATAATTCTTCTGTACGTGTGTATGTCACTGAACTCCTCCTAAACGGCTGGACCGATTTTGATGACATTTTTTGTGTGTGTTTGAGTGGGTCCGTGGATGGTTTAGATTCACAATTGGACCCGGTAGGTGGCGCAGCAATCGGGTTCTAGGATTTTTTTTTATGTTTTAGAGATTTTATTTTTATTTCTTAGGAAATTTTTTTGGGGGTGGGGGGATTTTTTTTTTTTAGATTTTTTGCATATCAGAACATGTAACCTCAAAATTTCACCCCCCCACCACCACCACCCCAATATTTATAATAATGAATATAATATTAATAATTGACCGTTAAAAAATCATAAGTTCATCAATAATTGACCGTTAAAACCTTCTGAAAAGTTCATGAATAATTGAACTTCTGAGAATAATTCATAGTCATGTTTATTTTTCGATACAGCTGATATTTGTGGAGTTGTGGGCGAAATGCCCAAAATGAAAAGATGCTTTATTTTGCATGTTGTCTTGACAAACACTGAATTTGTAATATTTGTGTTACTCACTAATTGGAGTTCATTGTGAGTTTGTAATTGTGATGATCACATAGTATTTGTTTTATTATCGAAATCAATTATGCCACCCAAACGAAAAGTCAACGTTCGGGAAGGACAACGTCTGTTGGGTCCGCTAGTATATATATATATATATATATATATATATATATATATATATATGTTGAACTCAAGATTTGGTAATTGTAGAAGTTTCAAGACCTCCTGAAACTGATTTTTTGTTGTTGTGGTGCTGTCTTTCTGTGTGTCTGTACCTTGGCCTAGAGCCGACAGTATTTTACCTATCGGGCTAGAAATTGTTATCTAGGGTTTTAATAAGTTTCCCCAGAGGTTATGTTTTGTAATTAGACATCCAACCTTAAAATTGTTGATTGTAGTGTATTCAAATGCAAAAAGAGATAAAATCGATTTTCTCAAAATTATTTCTAGCAATTTTGATTAGATTTTGTATCCAAACACTTTTTAATATTAGAAACAAAATTAAAATTCCTATTTTCCCATCAAAATTACTTGGGGGTTATTTTATATCTGCAGAAATTTCCAATGTTGATTATCTCTCCGCAATTATTTGAGATAAGAAATAAATTATTATTGTGATGTTGTAGTAATTTTAGAATTAAAACTTTTTAACTTGAAATTTATTTTTATAAAACCAATAGTGTCTGAGCTATATGCAAATATATATATTTTTATGGAGGTCTGGGATTTATCGAAGTTGATTTTTTGTTGGTTTTTTATTTTCATTTATTAAACCAACTTGAAACTAGGACAAACACAAAATTTAGCCCCCAACCGTTAATTTGTTACTGTGAAAGGGGAAACTCACATTTTAACAATGATACATTTTTCTGTCATGCTAGGCATCGAACTCGGGACTTTTAGGACAGTAGAAAGACACGCTACCAACTAAGCTAATGACGTGATCACGATCAACTTAACCTTAACTTTAACTTAACGTTCACTTAAAGTTAACTTAAGAAAACAGATGTGTGATCACGATTCACGTAACTTAACGTAACAACTCGAACCAAACATCTGTATTCTAGAATATGAATTTTTATCTTGTGATTTCAACATTAATGTTGGTGCTACCTTATATTATCTTGCGAGTTCAATATTAATATTGGTGCTACCTTATATTATCTTGTGATTTAAACATTAATGTTGGTGCTACCTTATATTATTTTGCGAGTTCAATATTAATATTGGTGCTACCTTATATTATCTTGTGGTTTCAATATTAATATACCCGTCTCGGTGGCGTAGTTGGCTAACGCGCTAGTCGTGTTGAGCTCGATCACCGAAGACGGGGAGATCGAGGTTCGAATCTCGGTCGGGTGAACTGGGTGTGGTTTTTCCTAAATGGTTTTCCACTCTCCTTCCACGCAAATGCGGGTTCACTTCCTCTAAATTCAACCTTTTCAATTCCTAATCCATTAGCGTAGTTAGTACTTGAGCGTATAACCCGAACGGGTACTAAGACGCGTTGCTAAATAAATAAAAAATAAAATATTAATATTGGTGCTACCTTCGATTATCTTGTAATTTCAATGTTAATATTGGTGCTACCTTCTATTATCTTGTGATTTCAACATTATTATTATTATTATTATTATTATTATTATTAGCACCGCGTCTTACTACCCGTTCGGGCTATACGCACTTACGCTAATGTGTAATGGTAGGGTGATTGTGAGATGAAATGGAGGACCTACAGTTTAACGTGGGATCCGAACCACGGTGGAGGCCTGGAATTCCTCACATTCACAAGTTGTGATTAATACACGTCTTGTTTCAACATTAATGTTGATGACTCCAATTCCAGGCATCTGCCTCCCTGTGATCGTGAGCTTCTGTCATTACCACAAGGTGCCCTACAACTACACCATGTTCCCCAACTACATCGGCCATTTCACCCAGATAGATGCTCAACAGGTGAACATTCTTCATTTGATTGAATTGCACACATATGCCAATAAACAAGGATTTTATTGTCATCTGGTTCTCACCTAAGAATAGATTAGCAAAGAAACTAAATACATAACACGTTCAAACCAAAAAACGTATTGAAGTGCAATTTTATATATTCTTCATTTGACCACAAAGAATTATGATCAGTTTCATAGGCTTTTTTTCATTTTAAAATAGAATAATTTAAAAATTTTGTTGTATTTTTAAAACTATGGTCTTATTGTTTCTTAAGCATACCACAGAAAACAATACAAAGATGCGACGAATTTTTGGACCCAGTGATGGTGAAACTTTATTTGAGGTTATTAGCAAAGATATAGGAACAGGCCAAGTGGGGGGGGGGGGGGGGGTTACCCCTACCAGAACATTTTTTGGGAGTGGTACTCATCATAATTCTTTTGAGGATTAAACTCTTTTGGAAATTATTTGGAGTGATTTTTATTTAAAAAAAATTCTTGATATTTGGAAGGTCCTAGAAATTAATTGGAGTTTTACCCCCTCGTTAAGTTTTTGAATGTTGAATACCTCTAGAAGTTATGTTGAAAGGTCCTTATCCATAAGAAATATGAAATTAGGATGCACCCAGAGGCTATTCAGAGGAGTGAAAGTTAAATACTTGTGGAAATAATCTGGAGTAGTTCTTCCATAGCAAATTATTGAAAATTGTAAGCCTATATAAGCTATTTGGCATTTGATACACTTTCAAATTCATTTTAGTGAATATCAAAGGAGAGTGAAATAAATCATGAAAAGAGAAAATGTATTCTTTTGAGCTGTATTATCTATCTAAATTAGGTGTTGTCCATGTTTTGAGACGGGTTCTTCATCTTGTTTCCAAATTACACTCAGGGCTATTCTGAGTTTGGAAATAGATGGTGTCTAATTATTATTTGTTTCTTTAAGGAGTTGGAGATGTATGACGCGGTAGTGGACGTGAGGTGCTATGAGTTGGCAGCCTTGTTCCTGTGTTCAGTTTTCGTTCCAAAATGTGGTCCCACTGGTCAGCTTGTGAGGCCATGCAGGAATCTTTGTTTCGGTAAGATTAAAGTGTCCATCTTTCTCTAATCATCTTCGGGGGCAGGGTTTCTAAAATCACTGATGGGAGTCAAAGAAAGTAGTTTCCCTAAAGTACATAATATATCTTATGTTAATGTTTTTATATTCGTCTTATTGGACAATGTAATTTTTTTTAGCACCACGTCTTACTACCCGTTCGGGTTATATGATATCAATAAATTTTATCCATAAATGTAGAAAAGGATATAAGAAAAAAGGGATATGAAATAGTACTACATGAAAGTAGTAAACCAGCATATTCAAAATTAAAAAAAAAATCGTTAAAGTGAGAGAGGAATACCCGTATCTGGCTATGATGATATGTATGCATTTCAGATTTTACGTAAAACTTTTTTTACTAATTGAATTGATTAAAACATTTTTATTTATCCAAAATAAATGTCAAACTGTCAACAGAAACCAAGAGACGCTGTGGGTTTTTCTTGGAGGTTTTTGGTCTAACACTGCCTGAATATTTGGATTGTGGACTCTTTCCTGAATCCCCAGAACCTGATGTTTGTGTCGGCCACCAAGAAGTCATAGAGGCTGAAGTAAGAGCGCAACAACCTGGTAAGTTATTATCATATACTATAATGGTGTCTTGTAGACTTTATTTTAGGCTAGCAATCCCTCAAATATACAAATACAATTTCACAATATAATATATGATTCGAATAGGATTAAGTTTTATCGAAAGAAGTAAATATGGCACCATATTGACGCCAACCATGCTGTATGGATGTGAAGCTTGGGTTTGTCAGAAGAATCAGAATAGCAAACTGAACGCTGGTGAAATGAGATATCTAAGAAATGTATGTGGGAAAAATCGTATGGACAGAGTCAGTAATGCACAGGTGCTGAAGGAGTGCAGTCTTAAAGGGAATCCAATGGTTCATTGTGTAAGAGGCGTATTACATTAGTTTGGCCATGTTGAGAGGATGAATGTGGGTGGATCCAGTGACAAAGCAAATATATGAAGGTAGAGTGTGTGGATCAAAAGGAAGGAGTATGCCCTGTAAGACGTGGCTAAATTGTGTAGACGAATGTGTGAAAAAGAGAAACATTAAGAGTTTTAATAATAAAAGAGCATGTATGACTCGGTGTATGGATGTTGTTGAAGCGAAGTGAGTTTACAAGGATAGGGAAGTGTGGAGAAAGTTAGTGAGGATGGATTAAGTACAAAGTTGTTTGAGCTATATGCACAGTTTCTTGCCTACCTCGTAAAGGAACGTCGTGAGTGTTTATATGAATTTTACTTTCAAACTAAGAAATTACACAGATGTAGATCCAAGTGCATTATGTTCTATTTTAATTAGGTACAATTTACGCCAACATTTAGGTAGGTAACTTTTTTATACACATCTTTTATTTTTGATTAACGATAGGTCATCATTCTCTCAGGCTAACGTGACTATATATTGTAAGTAATTTATACTGAGTTGTTAGATTGTAAGCAATATATTCAATATTCTTATTTAAAAGTGAAGATGTTAAATTTCAATGATCAGTAATTGTTTGGTTTTTTGGTTTCAGTGTGCACGAAGGGTTTTCCATGTGACATTCGACGCTGCATTCCGTCGGATTGGCGTTGTGATGGTCACGTGGATTGTGAGGACCAATCGGATGAACTTAACTGTGAACACTGTGATGAAGGTAGACAAAAATCTTACTTAGATGATTGTTACCTTGGAAATTATTGTAAAAAAAATCAAAATTAAAGAAAAATCAATTGTGAATGTGAGCTACTGCTTTATTCTTTTAAATATTAGCTTCATTGTTTATTGATGAGCTTGATTTTTGGTCATGATCATCCGAAGAATTTAAATATATATTTTTTTAAATCTTAAAACATACAGTCATTTAAAATATATTTCATTACTAGCTCAAGCTAAAGATAGGGAGTAAATGAGATGGAATGGATAGAGCTAGCTCAAGATAAAGATAAGGTGTAATGAGGTGGACTGGATAAAGCTAGCTCAAGATAGAGATAGGGTATAATAAGGTGGACTGGATAAAGCTAGCTCAAGATAGGGATAGAGTGTAATGAAGTGGACCGGATAGAACTAGCTCAAGGTAGGGATAGAGTGTAATGAAGTGGACCGGATAGAACTAGCTCAAGGTAGGGATAGAGTGTAATGAAGTGGACCGGATAGAACTAGCTCAAGGTAGGGATAGGGAGTAATGAGGTGGACTGGATAAAAACAGATTAAGATTTGTAGCGGATTTTTCATCTGCGACTATAAACATTTGAGCCACTAGTGAAATAGAGTAAGTAGGCAAAAACAGCTCTAATTTCAATCTATATTATAACCCCACGATTGCTATTAGTTGGTAAACAAATTTACTACCATTATTTTAAATAATATCAACACATTCATTTTTGTTTATTTTATTATAATTTAGTTTTGAAACTATAAGTCTATAATAGTAACATAATAAATGATCCTCGATATAATTCTTAGTCTTTGAAATCATGATAAATAAAGGTTTGTTTCAAGCCATGATCTATTTTGTGTGGTTTCAGGAATGATCCACTGCGGCAGCAATAAATGTATGGCGCAAAGTCACATGTGTGATGGTTTAATTGACTGCCCCTGGGGTCAAGATGAGAGAAATTGCCGTGAGTTAGCTGTATTCTCTTATTAACATTGGGTGTTCTGTCTTTTGACAGGTCTGTTGCCTTGTCCAAATTTGTTTTCTACAATACTAGTTATGGTATTAAAAAAAATAGCAATGTGTCTGCTTTAAAAAGCAAAATGACTTCAATCAAGCCTATAAATAATGAGTAGACCCGCCTTGGTGGCGTGGTTGGCTAACGCGCTAGTCGTGTTGAACTCGACCGCCGAGGACCGGGAAGATCGAGGTTCGAATCTCGGTCGGGTTAACTGGGGGTGGTTTTTCCTAAATGTTTTTCCACTATCCCTCCACGCAAATGCGGGTTCACTTCCTCTAAGTTCAACCCTCCCAATTCCTAATCCATTAGCGTAATTAGTGCTTAAGCGAATAACTCGAACGGTAGTAAGACGCGGTGCTAAATATTATTATTATTATTATTAATAATAATGAGTAGAAAATATATATTTACAACCTGGGTGCAACCCGCAAGTCCTCATTCCAACATATCTTCTCTATGATATGTACATAAATATATACATATATAGGCCTATATATATATATATAAACTATGTAATTGACACAGCATAGATTGAGGCTTGTTTGTTTAACATTTGTTGTGTTGTGGATTGTGAGTGACAAAACGAGTGTTGCAAGGTGTTTTGATTAGTTATCAAACAGTAGGACATATGCGCTGACAACTTAAACAGAGTGACAGCATTCCTTAAGGTAAATCAGTCGAAAAGGCAGAATACATAGTAATGTTTCTAAGCTAACAGGGCTGACTAATCACCATTGGACTTAGGAGGGTCACGCTGCCCGTTTTAGGAGCTATGCGGGCTAGTACGCTGGATCGTCGAGTACGTGCATTGGAGTTACCGTCGTGCTCATGGTACCGGGGTTCATACCCATGTAGGGCCACCTAGAGGTCAGTCAGGCCATCGGTTAAACATTATTTGTTATACTTCGTTCTAACACGAGCTCCTAACTAATTTCATATCTTTTAATATCTCTTATCAACGTCACATTTTGTAATAGAGCAAGGTAGTATAATAAAACCATAAAAACCCAAGCCGAACGTCAATTTCAATCCCACAGTCTTATTTCCAGTCACCACCCTTATAATCAGCCGCAACCCATCCTGACAATTTAGGCCCACACAAGAGGGGAGGGGGGGGGTTGGAGGTGACATTGGGTGACAAATATATATAGTAGTGTTCTCAGCATACAAGTATAAAATCAAACTAGTTTGTAAGTCGTAAGTGAAAGTGACTAGACAAGTAAACAACTTAATGGAATTTCCTAACCTTGGTCTTGATAAGTAAACAACTTTATGGAATTTACTGACCTTGGTACTGACAAGTAAATAACTTTATGGAATGTCCTGACCTTTGTACTGACAAGAAAACAACTTTATGGAATTTCCTGACACTGGTACTGACAAGTAAACAACTTCAGGTAATCTCCTGACCTTGGTCCTGACAATAAACAGTTCAGCTTAGATTAGCTTAGCTTTCAATGTGAACCGGCTCTAAGCCCTCTCAGTATACCAGCGTGTGGCAACTTTTCATCAGGGCTTTTCAGCAAACTTTTGAGTCCACTGTAGGTGGATGAGGGTCTGACATATTAAAATCATAAATCATAGCATAGAAGTCAACTTAGTTGAACTATATAAATTGGTGATTCATTCATTTCAATTAGGTACATTATACAAATTTTGTTTTGTTGAAAATTCCTTCAAATACGAACATTTTATAGCAATGTTTCCCAAAGCTACTTATACCCGTGGTCCGTGACACAATATTTATACACTTTCGTGACTCTAATAGTTTTAATGGACATACGGGTGGACATTTTTACTTAAAAACATGGATTTTCTCACTTTGCCAATTTTTTTTAGTGATTTTCTATTTTTAAATAATTACAAATTTTCACATTTCAAAAAATGTTCGTGACCCACCAAAAAATTGGTTTTGTGATCCACAATTTAATAACCACTTGTTCAGTGTGTTCGATGTCATATCTTAAGACTGTATGTTTGCAGTACGTCTGAGTGAAAGAATGGGAGACGTTGGTTTGGGAGAGCTGCAGATCTTTCATCCAGATTCACAGAATTGGCAACCAGCTTGCGTCACTCGCTGGAACCCCATATCTTCTCCAGCTACGATATGTAACACGCTCGGTTACAGGTATTTAAACAAAATGTATATTTATAGAAATAATATTTAAAGGGATCACGATCAACCAAACGTTAACTTATTGTTCTCATAACGTGATAGTTGTCCGGGGGAGATCCGTTAAGATGGGGTGCTAGTGAGCGCCAGTTTAGTGCATTAATTTTGCAGTTTTTATAGCATAAACATTTTTTGGCAAGAATAGATCAAATATTTCTTCTATAGAAACATAAAGTTTAGTTTTCTGCACATGCTAATCTCAAGAGTTCTTGAATATCTCTCATGAGCATAGCGGCATTTGGTGACAAACTTTTTAAATGCAGAGAAAAAGTTGTCACTAAATTCCAGGACACCCTTGACAGATATTAAAGAACTGTTGAGATTAGCATGTGCAGAAAACTAAACTCTATGAGTCTATAGAAGAAATATTTGATCTATTTTGGCCAAATAAATGTTTATGCTCTAAAAACTTCGAAAATAATGCCCTAAACTCACGCTCACTAGCACCCCATCTTAAGCCTCATCTACAGACCCCGTTTCTGTAAGGTGCGTAGTACTCCGTAAGAGATCGACTCCACACAAAGAGATTGCACTGTCTACAGGGTCCTTATCCTAAATTCCTTAGTCCTTATCACTTTGTAGAAATTGACTCAACTTTAACTTTCTAAGGACTAGTGGATACGGACTGCTAAGGACTACCAATCACAGCAAAGTAAGGGTGCGCGCGCATCGAAATGAAAGCACCAATGGCATCATCATAGCAATTACACTAAATAGATCATGTTTAAAAAATATTATTTGTGACTACACTTAACCTACCGTTTCAAATGTAGCCTATTCTGGACGTTTTATCAAAACAAGTTGTGTAGTTAATTTTGTTAATAAATATTGTTATGCTGGGATATTGTCTGCTGCATAGATGACGTCTGTTTTCGCTTAGATCTAGGAAACTTTCTTTTGAAGAATTTAATTTGCCGTTTTTTCCAACTTTCCCATTGGTTGGCACAGTCACGTGATAACGGATACAGACTGTGTAGATGTGATTTCCATTTCTAAGGAGTTAAGGACTATAAGGATGTGGAGCTTACGGACTCTGTAGACGTTACGTTAAATGAAGGGTACCACGTGTTCTAGCCAGCCAATCATGTTGGTAGCAGCTTAAACCCGGCAATTTGGTACTTCATTTCTTTCCTCGACCCCTGGGAGAGAGAAGTATTGTGATTGAAAAGACAAATTGAACTTGAGATTTTGATAAATGTCGACATTTCATGACCCGCTTAAACAGAAAATGTGGTTTTCACTATGTCGTCTGTCTGTCTGTATGTCTGTCTCTATGTCTGTCTGTGTGTCTGTCTGTATGTCTGTCTCTATATCTGCCTGCATGTCTGTCTGTGTGTCTGTCTGTATGTCTGTCTGTATGTCTGTCTGCATGTCTGTCTGTGTGTCTGTATCTGGCCTAGAACCAAAACTATTTTACAAATCGGACCAAGACTTGGTTTTCATAATGCTCCCCTGAGGAGTTTTTGGAATTAAATAACTAACCCTAAAATTAAGAGTAGTTTAATCTAGGGCAAAAATATATAAAATAGAATTTTTCAAAAATCCGCTTTAATTATTTTTTTACCTATGCATTGTTTCACATTGCAAACAAAATGACAACTCTCATTTTCCTATGAAAATGAATTTAAGGGTACTTTATAAAAACAGAATTTTCCAATTTTGATCATGTCTCCGCAAATATTTGAGACACGAAATAATTTATAATTGTAATGATGTAGTAATATTAAATATAAAACTCTTTCGTTTGAAAAATATTTTTAAAATTACATGGTTTCTAAGTTATAAGCCATAATTAATATCTTTAATTAAAGTCTTTGAAAATTAAATTGATTGTTATGCTCTTTGGTGAACAAAGATGCTCCCCCTTTATAAATGTTTCTTTAACAGTGTGTATTATTTCAATATGGCTTTTGAAGGATTGTTTCTGGAACAATGTATATTATTTCGTTTCACAAATTATACGAGTTTTTAGTAAATGTTTCTATTTTAAGATAAAAGAAAAAGTCTGTGCGGTGCAAAAAACCATTTATTTGTTGGTTTGTGTTGTGCAGACGCCTATTTCAGTATATTTCATTTGTGTCTTCTCACGAACACTGAAATGTCGTAGCTTCTTACTACAGTCTATTTTGTAGCTTCGGTGATCTTTTATTGAAAGTACTTAGGACCTAATAGGCCTGGTCGTGTGTACTGAAGTGTTTTTTTTCTACAAATTGTTTTCCACTCTCTTTTTACGCTAGTGTGGCTTCCTTTCCTTCAAATTATACCTTATCCATCCCCATCACATTAACGTTAATATATGTTCAACCCGAAATTTAAGTGAGATGCAGTGACAAAATGATTATACAAAATACGTTTAAATTATCAATTTAGAAATGAGCCCAAATTCATCCAATGGAAATCCTTTTACAACAAGTATAAATTAACAAAAAATAGGCCTATGTATCTATATTACTATAAATGGGGTGTACACAGTTTTATCTGATTCGTCTGGATAGATTCAGTAATGAATGGGAGCTGAAGGAGTGCGATTTGAAAGGGAATACAATGGGTCCATGAGAAATAAGCATCTTACGTTGGTTTGGAGATGTTTAGAGGATGAGTGTTGTTTGAGTGACGAAGCGAATATATGAAGGTAGAGTGTGTGGATCAAAAGGAAGAGGTAGGCCATGTAAGACGGGGCTAAATGTTGTAGACGAATATGTGAAAAAGAGAAACACTAAGAGTTTTAAGAATAAAATTTCATGTATGACTCGATGTATGGATGTTGTTGAGAGAAGGGAGTATGCAAGGATAGGGAAGTGTGGAAAAAGTTAGTGAGGATGAATTGAAGAGAAGGGAGTATGCAAGGATAGGGAAGTGTGGAGAAAGTTGGTGAGGATGGATTGAAGAGAAGGGAGTATGCAAGGATAGGGAAGTGTGGAAAAAGTTGGTGAGGATGGATTGAAGAGAAGGGAGTATGCAAGGATAGGGAAGTGTGGAAAAAGTTAGTGAGGATGGATTAATTATGAAGTTGTTGTTTTTTGAGCTTTATGCACAGTTTCCCGCTAACCCCGTAAGAGAGCGGCGTGATTGGATATGTATGTACGTATGTATGTATAAAGTTGAGTATCATGATACCATACGAAAACACATTAAAAAAGGTTACCAATTTATGAAATCAATGTGGAGCTAATAAGAGATATTGTTTTCAGCATGGTTAATTCAAGCGCTTTATCTATAAGGAGTGGTAACTTCTCTATGGCGTCATCAGATTTATCCCCACATTTAAGAAAATTCCACCATCTCAAGCAGAGCAACTTGCTTATGGAACTAAGATCGTGCCCTGGAGGGAACTACCCAAATGTTGAGCTGACCTGCACTCAGTACGGTAAGTACTAACCAAGGCTTGATTAGCACGTTCACTTAGAATAGAGAGGATAATATTTTTGAATGGCGCAGCAATTAAAACGATGACAGACCAATAGTGCTTTTCTACTCAAACTTAAAACACTTGGCTATCGACATATTTTATTTTTTAATGAATATAAATATATTTTAAATCATTTTCACGATGGATGTTTTCAAATTATAGTGCTCCGCCATGATACAAATCAATAAATCGATAAACAGGCTTCCCATTTGACGAGTTATTTCAAATATTCTCTAAAAATTCAACGAATCTTTATTTTTTTCTTTAGATTTACAACGCACGCGCATTGATTTGAGACGTTTGGATTTTAAATTTGATTGGGTCACCAAAGAAACTCTGGCTGACCAGATCCCTAAGATAAAATAACCATTGCTTGGAATTTACCTTGAGGAAAAAGTTTTGGACATTTACACTGATGGTTTCGTATCGGGGTAATGCAACTTTTCGACTTGCTGTGACTACTATTGGGCTTGGCAAGTCTCTATGCATATCACACATCTTTGTGTTGTGTGATTTTTCTATTTACATTCCCATTGAGCCGATTTCGGCTCTTAAACAATTCATAATTCCATTAAAGGCACGTGCTAGTGTGATAAAATAAAACAATTTAATATAATAACATAGTAAAATGATCCATAGCACGCTTGGATAATTTTTTTTGTGTCCTTCCTTCACACTCCGGCTACTCAGGACGAGAATAACAGAGAAGACGAATTCTCACCTCGAGACAGGCGCAGTAGGCAATGCGTCAAGCTTTGGTGCTAGTCGGGTCAACAGTTCAAATCTCTACGTGCCCATACTCAGACTGGGATCATTGTTCATCGTGACTTAGCTTTAGAATAACGTTCTTGTTTAAATCGGTCAATGATATTCAGGAGAATGTGGGGAAGTAACTGTGGGATGTTCTAAGATTAACAAGTTAGAGTGAGTCTTAATGAATGGAAGCAAAGCGTGCTTACTGATAGGGCCCTCAAACTGTTCAGACCTGGCACAAAATATCTAGTGATTGTTTTAAAGAAGTATCAAATAAATTTATCAATTCTCTTCCGTGACTTTCTATAATTTTTGTGTAGTCGAAATCTTATGAACGAAATATATATGGCTTTATTTATGGTTCAAACAGTATCAAAATTAAGGCACAAGTACAAATTAGGTGGCTGTGTTACCATAAAAAGCACTTATTATTTTATTTTAGCACCACGTCTTACTACCCGTTTGGGTTATACGCTCAAGTACTAATTACACTAATGTATTAGGAATTGGGAAGGTTGAATTTAGAAGAAATGAACCCACATTTGCGTGGAGGGAGAGTGGAAAACTATTTAGGGAAAACCACCCCAGTTCACCCGACCGAGATTCGAACCTCGATCTTCCCGTCCTCGGCGGTAGAGCTCAACACGACTAGCGCGTTAGTCAACTACACCACCGAGGCAGGTATGAAAAGCACTTAAGAGAACTTCTAGAGGTGTTTAATATTTAGAATTTTTCCTAGCCTTCGGGTGTTATGGTGTTATGTTACCATAAAAAAACACTTCCGATACCTTCTAGAGGTGTTTAATATTTAGAATTTTTCCTAGCCTTTAGATGTTATGGTGTTATGTTACCATAAAAAACACCATTCAGATTGCTTCTAGAGGTGTTTAATATTTATAATTTTTCCTAGCCTTCGGGTGTTATGGTGTTTTGTTGCCATAAAAAAACTTCAGATAACTTCTAGAGGTGTTTAATATTTCTAATTTTTCCTAGCCTTCAGATATTATGATGTTATGTTACCATAAAAAAACAATTCAAATAGCTTATAGAACTGCTGATCATTTGTAATGTTTTCTAACGTCCGGCAACTAGGGGATGTGCCCACTAACTCCCCCTCTGAAATTATTGGCTGGCTACGGCCTTGCTTCTGCCGTTATTAATGTAATTGTCATGTATGCAATGTAACGTTAGTGGTAATTATGTAAATTGGGAATCTTCCATTGAATTCACTGTAGTATGCGGCAAAATGCGGCGTCTTACTCCACTGCGCTCCAGTACCAGAATCGTTGGAGGCGTGGAGTCTGCCCCAGGGGACTGGCCGTTTCTTGCCGCGCTTCTAGGCGGGCCGGAGGAAGTGTTCTATTGTGCCGGGGTTCTCATTTCTGATCAGTGGGTCCTCACCGCTTCGCACTGCGTCGGCAAGTAAGTCAGTTCAACGATGGTGTATGGTAGCATAGCCGCTGTCAGAGTGTACCATGAATATCAAATAACAGTCTGTAATAACGGAACTGTCCGTATGGAGGGGACCATCATTCAATTAATTCAAATTAGTTGAAAAATGACACTTTGAACATGGGAATAGAACCCAGGACCTTCGGCTGAGCTATCCAGGATTCGTTCAGTGCTTCAGGGTGATTCTTCACTAGTAGTTTAATGCTGCGTCTATGATGGCCACGTGGATGCTAAATTACAATCTTGTATTGTATACTTGGCAGTATAACAGGTATCTTGAGTCGCAGATATCGGTGGTATCGATAGATCGAGATAATATTGGTCGCTCAAGTGAGTCTGATGATTCCACACGTCCATCACAGACTCAGCCTTAATATATAAGTGAAGTATGACCCCGAAGCAGTGGACGAATCCTGGATGGCCCAGTAGTAGAGCGTTGGTGCGATAATCCAAAGTTCCCGGGCTCGATTCCCTTGTCCATGTGTGATTTCTCAACTAATTTAAATTAATAGAATGTACTGCACCATTTAGTGTCTCTCCATGGTGGCGGAGATTTTCTCCTCGGCCAGCGTTTATCCATCACTGACCATGTGATGGTCAACATGGCGAAAGCTGCCCTTGAAGGCAGAAAACTACACCCAATATCATCTCTGAGGGAATTGCAGGTCTTATGGAGATAAACTTTATCTTCGCTCTCTCATCTGTTGCCAAATATCCTCGCTCTCAGTTATGTTTGAAGGTGGTCTTCTGTGGTAAGAAGGATATATTGGCAACATCGACTATCTAGCTTTGCGAAACTTATATTATATTTTAAGAAAAATGGAGGAGGTTGGGGCAAAAACATGATAACCCTCATTGATTTATATGGGATATTTTCACTATTTAAACATCTATAAAATCCTGAAATACAGCTACAAAAAATAAGTAAGATATTCATGTATATTAGTAATCCTCAAGTTCTTGACTGACTGTAAATAAAACTTGCAGTTCAAATGGTGTGCAACCAGAAATCACTGCTAACACGGTTTGTCGTCAAATGAGGGTTATCATGTTTTTGCCCTGACCTCCTTAATTGACCATAATAAAACAAGAGAATGACAACGTTATTTCCCAAAAGTAGCCATGCAGTTCCATCGGCGATGATATCCAGTAGAGTACGAGCCACTAATGACCAGCCAGTGATGGACCTTAAAGAGTCCATCTCACAAACGACTATCCGTGATATTAGATAGCATACACGATTTGGTTCGAACCATAAATCACAAAGAACTACATTTTTCTGTATTATGAACATAACAACAAATAAACTAGGATCAGTAAAATAGTTCAATATAGTTCAAATGGTCTCAGTTCCGACTATTTATATTTAATACTACAGAAAACTGTCTAATTTGAACTATAACAACTACCTGAATTGCGCTTCATCCATGGGGAGAGATAGGCTACTATAGATTTTTGTGGCCACTTAACCGAATGGGCTAGTGCTCTTCAAACGTTGGTATATTTGGGGTGGCGAAACATTACTGGGTCAATACCGGATAAATGTCACTGATCCATTAGCAGCCAGACACTGTAGGGTCAATACCGGATAAATGTCACTGATCCATTAGCAGCCAGACACTGTAGGGTCAATATTGGATAAATGTCACTGGGCCATTAGCAGCCAGACACTGTAGGGTCAATATAGCATAAATGTCACTGGGCCATTAGCAGCCAGACACTGTAGGGTCAATATAGCATAAATGTCACTGGGCCATTAGCAGCCAGACACTGTAGGGTCAATATAGCATAAATGTCACTGGGCCATTAGCAGCCAGACACTGTAGGGTCAATATAGCATAAATGTCACTGGGCCATTAGCAGCCAGACACTGTTTGGCCAGTACTGACTAAGTTTCACGGGTCATTAGCAGCCAGACACTGTTGGGCCAGTACTAAGTTTCACGGGTCATTAGCAGTGTTAGATTTGGGAAGGTTGGTCATATGGATGCTTTCCATTAAAAAACCAGCGCTGCGTTAACCCTGGCCAGCAACGGCAGGACTTCACATTGCAAATATTGATGTGTTTGCTTGGCTAATAGCTATATAATTAATTATATATTACACAAGAGTCGCGATTATCCAGCCTAAAATGGCGGCATTCCGGGACGGATAATACGGTATCCGTGTGTAAATAATTTTCAGTATGGGGTTTGTTTACTTTTTTTATTCTCACAGGACATTTAACTTTGTTTTAATAAAATCTGTCCATTTTCTAATTGCAATGTAAAATAGGAATACGGTTATTGTATGGGGACAGTAAAAATTAAAGAGGAAGTGAAAGTTTAGAAATCTTAACTCTACAGTACTTTATTTTATAAATGGAACATCGGCTGTAAAGCAAGAACAAGTGAAAACAGAGTGTCAAATGGATTACAATATAAATTCAGTAAATGTTTTATGGTGGATATGTACCGGTTTGTTTATTTTAAACGCACCTTGTTGACACCAGGCCGGATAATCATTATTATTATTATTATTATAATCACCGCGTCTTACTACCCGTTCGGTTTATACGTACTTACGCTAATGTGTAATGCTAGGGCGATTGTGAGATGAAATGGAGGACCTACAGTTTAACGTGGGATCCGAACCACGGTGGAGGCCTGGCATTCCTCACATTCACAAGTTGTGATTAATACACATCTTGTCAGAGGTGAAGGAAGGGTTTGGCAATCAGATAAATCTGTGCCGGGACCGAGGATTGAACCCCGGACCGCCAGCACAGAAGTCCGACACCTTACCCCTAGACCACCAGGTCACCCGCCAGATAATCGAAGGCTGGAAAATCGCGACTCTAGTGTATTAAGATATATTATATTACTTTGGCAAAGTGTTGTTCCTATTTTTAAGTAGATAAATACATAAATACACGATAAATATTGTAATGTATGTAAACTTTAGAGGCCCCAATAGCCTGCTGAAAGATAAACACAACCAATTTTTGTCACCAAATACTAGGAATATATCGATATTACGTTAATCTTATCTTAATCTTAGAATAGTATTACGAATAACATAATTTGATATGTATTAAATATTTTAAATATATATTTATATATATTAGCAAAATATAATTACAATACTTTAGGTAAATACCCTGAATTGAATAAGGGTTCTGCATAATCAGGTATATTCCTTCTTCAGCTTTATATATATTAGAATGTATGCATAATTGAATATAAATTAAAACTTTAATATTATTTCTGTTGTCAACATCCCTTTTTCTCAACTAATACAAAGCCTACAACGATGAATAAGGTATCAGTGGATAGGATTTTTTACAGACTTATGACATAGCATACTCAGTTTACGTTAAAACACATTGTTTGTTTAAAATTTAAGTTAAAAGAAAAATCTAACAATATTTTTGTATCAATTACCGAAAATAAACTCTTTTTGATATTTTGTGTATACACTTCGCTGAGTATTTAATTTCAACAACCCAACAAAAGACTAAATCTTTTTTTTGGTGGGGGGTTGGGGGGATGTTGAATGTGCGAAAGTTTCGCAAGGGTTTACTGGAATGTTTTTAATTGTATCAATGTCTGTGCATTAATTTGAAATTAAATACAATTCTATCTCTGTTTTGTATGAAAGTTTCAGCCAGTCAGATTCTTCTGGCTGGACCATTCAACTGGGTATTACAAGGCGACACGCTCACTCTTATTTTGGTCAGAAAATGAAAGTTCGCCGTGTAGTACCCCATCCAATGTACAACTTGGGCGTCGCCCATGATAATGACGTAGCCCTATTTCAGGTAAGCTCCAAACCAAGGGAGTAGGCAGCTAATTTTTCTAAGGGGGTGTCCGATAGAAAATGTTACTATACCATTAGCTTATAAAAGTTTTAAACGTATTATATATACCCTCTATGGGGGTACATCAATTTCCAGGGGAGTTTGGACCCCCCTCCTCTTACCTTACTCCTTGTCATTACCATCACTTCACACTTTGCCATGCTAAATTTCATTCTATACTCTTTCACTTCCTCATTCCATTCTTGTAGTTGTTCCTCTACTTCATCTTCCTTCTCCCCCCATACCATCAAGTCATCAGCAAACATCCGCCAAGTACCTATATTAATATTATAATAATTTATTGGTTAAGATAAAATTTGTAAAAGGGAGTAACGATAGCTTAACTAATGACAAATGTATGTGGAATAGTAAAGTGGTGAAGTTGAAAGTTTGAAGTGTAAAAACACTGCCTGGATATCCAATTTTAACAAAAACGTTAAAGTAATTATAGAAATATTTTGAATTGAAAAAATAAAATGATATGTAAACTTCCTATAAACCAATTTTTCTCTGAAAAACAAGACAATCCTCTTCATAATTTAAAACACTGCTATAATTTTTACTTACTCGCATCCTTAGAATACAAGTAGAGAAAGTTGTGATCGTCAAAACAGTTTAACTTGAGATTTTTATGAATATCGACGTTTCATGACCCCCCAAACCCGAAAAAGTGGTTTTTAAATTCCCGTCTGTCTGTCTGTCTGTACCTCAGAGTAGAGCCTAAGCTATTTTACCGATTGGGCAAAAACTTGTTATCTGGGGTTTTCATAGGGCTACCCCGAGGGTTTTTTGGAATTGGGTATCCAACCCTAAAATTAAGGGTAGTTTACTGAAGGGCGAAAAGATAAAAAATAGATTTTATCAAAATCGGCTCTAATGATTTTGATTAAAATTCATTTATAAGCATTGATCAATATTACAAACAAAATGGCTACTCTCAATTATTCGTCAAAATGACTTTAAGGGCTCCGGTCTGATACGTAAATTCTAATTTCTTATCATTTCTCCGTAACTATTTGAGATATGAAATTACTTATAATTGCAAATATGTAGTTCTATTTATAATAAACATATTTTTATAAAACAAATCATTTTCAAGCTATACGCAAATATATATATTAACTTTTCGAACATAAAGTCCTCCCGGTCGGGCAGCACCGTGATGATGTCTTTACACGGATCCGGACAGTTTCTCAGTATTGGGAGCTAGTTCTTCGTGGGTTGCGATGGATAACAGATACAGAATTGTAGCTGTGCTCGCTTTGTTAAGCCATCGGCGACCAACCTAAATTAAATAAAATCTCCGGATCTAACTAGTATTTACTTTTATGCATAGTAAAATAATTAACAAACTGGTACAAACTTAATATTAGCATTAGAAATAAATTCAAAACAAAGAACATTCAAATGTTTATTACGTTATTAAGGATTTAGATTTAGTAACGTAGGATACTTGTAGATTTTAAACTGATAAATTAATAAACTCTGTACGAAAATACATAAAAAGCGACGGTTAATAATGGAATAGTTTTAAATTTACCAAATTCTTTTCTCTCTACGTCCCTTAAAAGTTCAAAATCAGGGCTCGATTGGCAACAAACACTTTTCTACGTATATCATTTTTTTATTACGGTTTTTGTATTCCTCATTTGATTAGTCCCAGATTACTTGTTTTTCTTCAACAAGACATATTAACACTTCAACGTCTACATATTCTCTTTCTTTTGCCATGTTTTGTGTCGCTACTGTAAACACAGCACAACACAACACCAGGAGATCACTCGGACAATTAAACACCCGGACAGTGTGAATACATTCATTGCTCACTGTAGTCCGCTAGAGTACTGTCCGGGCAATCACCCGTCCGAGACCCGGAGGTTTGTAGCAGGGAGGTCCGGGCGATTTGCCCGGGCCCAGACCGTGTGAAAGGACCCATGCCCTGCCATGTATTTCTAATTTTCCGGGCTCCGGGAGAACGCCCGGACCGTGTGAAAGGGTCCTAAAAGTAAAATATAGCGACAGTAAAAAAAAAATCTAAACCGAGATGTTGATGGATGTCGACTTTTCATGACCCCCCTAACACTAAAATGTGGTTTTTGTAATGCTGTTTGGCTGTGTATCTGCCTTAACCCTAAAATTAACAGTACAGTGGAACCAGACTAATTCAAATTTACGTAGTTCGAAATCGTCTTTAATTCGAACTTTTCTTAAGTTTTAATGTACTGTGCAGTATTGTTTTCCTACTTCTAACTGCAATGCCGTGTTGTTCTATGTTTGTAAACAGGGGAGGCGACGTTGGAATGCGGTCAGTACCCTTCTTAACGCCCCTCCCCCTCCCCGCTCATCCATACGTCTTTGTTTACACGTACAGTTCTGTACTCCTTTAGTCAAGGTCGAACCTCTAAAACAGTTATGTTCGTTTAGTGATTCGGTTGTGGCGATATTCTTGTGACGTGCGAGTTTATTTTGTTTTCTTGTTTAGTTTTTGCTTTGTTTATTACATATTTTACAATAGTGTTTGTGTGTGTGTCTGTGTGTGTCGTGATGTCACTGTACAAGCCACAGTTGTATAAATCATTACCTTAGATTAGAATTACATTAAATTAGAATCATACACTATGACTAAGAGACTTAAATCAATAAAACAGATTAAAATCTCTGACACTTTAAAGAAAGTGTGAACAGATTATGTCTAAATAAGTTAAATAATGTTTTTGATCTTGGTTGTAAACTTAAATGTATTTCTTTTCAATTACTTTTAAGAAACTTATTTAAGTCGAATATTTGAATTAGTTGAATTTTTTCCTGGTCCCTTCAATTTCAAATTATCCAGGTTCCACTGTAGTTTACTAAAGATCGAAAAGAGAAAAGAACGTTTTTCTCAAAATCAGCTCTAACGATTTTGATTAAAATTTGTATCTAGGCGTTGATTAAGATTATAAATAAAATGGCTATTTTCCTTTTCCCATGAAAATGACTTTAAGGGTAATTTACAGAAGCAAAGATTTTCATATTTCCGCAACTATTTGCGATACTAAATAATTTGCCATTGCAAAATTGTAGCACTATTAAAAATAAAAAGCTTTTATTTGAAATATATTTTTATAAAACCAATAGTTTCTTAGATATTGGCAAATATATTGATACAATTTTGTTAGCTTTAGTTATAGATAGATAAATAATGTTTTAACGCAATAATTCTATAGGGCCACAGAGTAATTAAATATTAGTAAGTCTCTCAAACTGTTCTTTTTCCTTTAGCTTCTTAAGGGAAATGTTTGTACAACAATGATTTATCTCTATCATTTTAGACTCAATTGTCAATATTTAATTTTTTTTATTTGTAAAAATATCTAAATGAGGAATTTAATAGCAATGCGATAACCATAAGGTGTGCAACCCCTAAAAACATTTCAAAAATTTTAACCGAAAGATGACATTTTAATACGAAGTGTTGACTCCTCTGAACCCTATATCGATCTTTTTTATTGGTTCAAATATACAAATGAGGACATTAATTCCTTAAAAATTAAATTATAAATCTTAAAACCGAGATTCAAAAAATGTTTAACGTTAGTATAGCGCAATTTATGCTTGGGTTAGTTAGTGTATATTATTTTGTTTCACATACATTATGAGATTTGAGTATATATCTCTATTTTTAAACTATAGAGCGATAAAGTCCGTGTGGAGTTCCATTCCATTTATTTTTTCATTTATTCGAGATATTTAACGTTCACTTTTTTAACCAACTGATTGTGTCAGCACACGAGAATTTCTATGAGCGAACGTGAAAGGGCCTACCAATTTTCCCCATACATTCCAGGGTTCTTTTACATACCACAATCTACAGGGGAACGGCAGCTTTTCTTCCCCTCCAAAGGAAGTTGTGTTACGAATTTTTATCGTTCAAGAAACATCCTGGTCTGGGTTTGAACCTACGAACACTGAATCCTGGAGCTAGAACTTAACCCCCAAGACCACTGAAGTTGACTTCTCTGATATACATTTTGAACAAATTTTTTGAAGAAATTTTCGAGAAACCTCTAATTTTAAAAATTAGTCGCTAGTAAACTACCTCTTAATCAAGGGTTCTCCCCAAAAATAGGTATACAGTATTATTTGTCATGTTAAATACACTCCAGATATTCATTTTAACAAAAATTGTTAAAATCATTTTGGAAAAAATGTCAAATTTTCTAAAAATAGTATTCAATAAGCAACCCTTATTTTAAGGGCTAGAATTAAAATTTCTAAAACGGCTGAAGGTAATATCATATAGTGCCTAAATATCAAGTTTGAACAAAACCCATCAAACTGTTTCGGTGTTGGCTCAAGGTACAGACAGACAAACCTTGGTACAAACAGACAAACCGAGGGAGAGAAAGAAAACCTAGGGACATACAGAAAAACCTTAATACAAACAGAAAAACCTTGGTACAGAGAGACAAACCTTGATACAGACAGACTAATCAAGGGACAGACAGACAAACCTTGATACAGTCAGACAAACCTTGATACAGTCAGACAAACCTTGATACAGACAGACAAACCTAGGGACAGACAGACAAACCTTGGTACAGACAGACAAACCTAGGGACAGATAGAAAAACCTTAACACAGACAGAAAAACCTTGGTACAGACAGACAAACTTTGATACAGACAGACAAATCAAGGGACAGACAGACAAAACTTGATACAGACATACACACCTAGGGACAGACAGACAAACCTAGGGACAGACAGAATTTTAAGATCAGCCGTTTTTGAGTTCGGAAGCAAATTAAATGACAATAGTCAATATAATCTCGAGGTCAAATTTGTTCACGATTTCAATATTTTATCTTTATATGAGAAATCTCCAGCACTGCACAGCAACTGTTTCTCCTTCCATCCCCTCAAGATGTCCTAACTATCTCAGCTGGGCAGCCTCTACCTTCTTCAACACTGCACAGCAACTGTTTCTCCTTCCATCCCCTCAAGATGTCCTAACCATCTCAACTGGGCAGCCTCTACCTTCTTCAACACTGCACAGCAACTGTTTCTCCTTCCATCCCCTCAAGATGTCCTAACCATCTCAACTGGGCAGCCTCTACCTTCTTCAACACTGCACAGCAACTGTTTCTCCTTCCATCCCCTCAAGATGTCCTAACTATCTCAACTGGGCAGCCTCTACCTTCTTCAACACTGCACAGCAACTGTTCCTCCTTCCATCCCCTCAAGATGTCCTAACCATCTCAGCTGGGCAGCCTCTACCTTCTTCAACACTGATCTCACTCCTACTTTCTAAAATACCATCCTAACATTACCCACAACATGGTATATCATTCTTGATCTTGTCTGCATTAAAACATTATTTTATTTGAAAATAGTGATAAAACTCGTTGAAGGTGTTTTATTCATTTGTATTACTATTAGATCTTACTATTTTATATTCTAATATCTGTTTTATTTTAGCTCAAGTCTCGGGTCACGTTCCATGAACATCTGTTACCCGTATGCTTACCAGCGCCCAATAAGGAACTTCAACCAGGAACAGTTTGCACCGTGATTGGCTGGGGCAAGAAGGAGGATAAAGATAGTTAGTACCTTGATAATTAATAATTCATTGATTCATGTCCAATTATCAAATGAGGGTGAAATACAACAATGGGAAGCCCATTGGCAAAAGTCGTTAAATCCACTTGATTGGTGTTTTTTTTTTTTTTTTTTGCCATTTCGAAAAAACTTGTTTAATTTTTTTCATTCAAATTATTAATAAGATTATTTTCTTTATTGTAAAACTAATAAAAACTAATTGTTTTAGTTAACAAAACGTGTATAATATGGCAAGAGAAATATAATTTATATCTATTAAAATATAATGAGCTTGATTGGTTTTGCGGTTGGATTAGCGGATTTTGAAAATAGAGTGTCCACCATTTTCATTTTCTGCACTGATGCAAAATTTAGATATTATTATTATTATTATTATTATTATTATTATTATTATTAATACTACTACTATTATTATTATTATTATTAGGTGTTCTGTCTTACGACAGGTCCATTGCTTTTGTCAGTGAACTTAGACCACCAATGCACCCTGTCCTCTGCCTTCTCCTTCAGCTCCCAGAATTTTCTTCTTTCCTTCAAGTCATCCAATATTTGAATCCTCCTCCTTCCTAAGCTCCTCTTTCCCTCAACCTTTCCTTCTATTACGTCATTCAGAAGACAGTTCCTGCTAAGGATGTGTCCGATCCAGTTTGGTTTGTACCGAAGAATCACATCCAAAATGGTTCTCTTCTCACCCACTCTTCTTAGGACCTCTTCCTCTGTCCCTCTGTCTGTCCATATGATATTATCAAGTCTTCTCCAGCACCACATTTCAAATCTCTCCAAGTATTTCTTTTACATCTTCCTGAAAATCCAATTTTCTGCTCCATACAAGGCGAAGCTCCAAATGTAGCAGTTCGTCAGTTTTTTCCTCAGCTGTTCCAAACTCTACTTGCTGGTCAGCAGTAATCTCTTCTTGTTGAAAGCTTCCTTGGTGATGGCGATCCCCGACCTAATTTCTTGGTGCGGTTGGCATCCTTTGTCAGAAGACTTCCCAGTCACTTAGAGTAGGTTATTGAAATAAATGGGATTTTTATAATTTTAAAGCATTTTTACTACCCTATTAATATCAGACAGACATCCCATACATTTCTTGAGAAAACATTTTCTTATAGTAAAATTGACAAATTTTTAAAACTTCTGTGCTAGGGTACAACATAAGAGAAGTAACAGCTAATTTACAATAAGACTGATGCAATAAACGAATAAACTTCAATTTGTTAATAAAATATCAATTGTCTTCCAGTATAGCCAACATATCAGATTCTCGTACTCTCATATTATTTTTAAAATCAAAATAATTTTAATTTTAAATAACCTATTGATAAAAATAATAGTCCCTGATGGTTATATAAAATAGGATGTAGCTACTTTTGTAACTTGAAGTTTGAGGTTGCTATTTAAAATGTAGTCCAAGCAAAATAGTAACAGAGTGGTAAAATTTCTCTTGATAGAGAAACAAAGAGACATTCCTTTCATCATTCAGTGGCTAATTGGTCTAAGGGGTCACTCTCGTAGATCGAGGTTCAAATACCAGTTGGGTCTACTGAGGGTGGATTTTTCTCAATTGTTTCTCATTCTCCTTCCATGCTGTTGCGGGTAGATTACCTCTAAATGCTTCCTTCCTCATTCTTAACGCAAGAGAGTAATTATCATAATGCGTATAACCTGAACAGTTAGTAAGACGCGGCGATAAAAAAAATCACGTGAATATGAGAGAGACAGCACTAGTTCGTGAACTATCAAAGGCTTTGATCTTGGAGGCTGTTCTCTCTTTGTCCCTTCCAGCTTAGTCCACCTCTCGGCTGAAGACTCAGCTCAAGTTTTAACGCCGTTTAGAATTACCTATATTTAAGACGTTGGTTGAGTTTGAATCTGTAGGTTGTTAATTTTGACAGAAATGTAAACAAGAGTGTGTTCATGTTACTGCACGTTCACAGTCATAACTCATCATCATCATCATCATCAATTGTTTCCAGCTTAAGCCCGGATCAGTTTAGTAAAATGCCTCAATTTTCTTCTGTCCTTCCACAATTCTTCCTCCTATATAGACTTTCGTTCTTATCCTCTCACTCGCACATTTTCCCATTTTATTTGTCAATCAATACTTTGAACGTGGCTTTAGTTTCTATTGATTATTTATAGCCCGCTTCGGTGGCCGCATGGTCTAAGACGCTACTATCGCAGTAAACTAGACTGCCGATAACGGGAGATCGAGGAATGAATCTCGGTTGGGTGTATTGAGGGTAGTTTTTACAAGACTGGCCTTCCACTCTCCTTCCACGCGAATGTTTGTACATTTCTTCTAAATATAGCCTTTATAATCCCTAAAACCACTAGCACAATTAGTACATAAGCGCATAACCCGGACGGGCTGTAAGATGCGGTGTGTTATTTAATTATTATCAATCGCTATGATGTATCTGAATATAGATTAAGACTCAGTTTAATTGTTGGAGGCTCCGCCCCCAAACCCCCCGTGAGTTTTCTTTGCAAGTGGAAGTAAACTAATGTAATTCCATCGTTGTTTTGAATGTAACAACTTAAAGTTACCGGTATTGTATTGTATTTTCACACATTATTTTAGTTTCTCCATACTTATAGGGCAGCTAGAATCACCAAATTTGGCAAGCTTATGAAAATTGGATGTGCCAATATGTCTGCCAAATTTTATGATTCTAGATGTCCCATAAGTGTCTCAGAAAATTAAAAAATGTGTGGAAAATGTGCAAAATTTACCTAAAATCAAAAAATCCATCTCTATTTAAGGTATAACCAATGGAGATACGACAAAAAGTAATATGACCAAACTTGTGGATCTCGTCAAATCCGTGACTGCTGGTGCAATCCGTTTTTTGATAGGTCTTACCGTTTAGCCACAAGAGACATCCAAAGAAAGGTCCGCACAGACTTTAAAGTTGCTCCGCCACTTTGAATTTTTTTTCGGGGGTTAAAATTCAAAATTTTTAATTTTTTGGAATTTTCCCGTCGATTACAGGCAGGCTCACTCATCTGTAAGCGGGTAAACATTAATGTCAGTGAGTGAGTAAGTCAGCCATGTGGTTTTATAGTAGTATAATACAGTAACGTTTAAGTTAAGCTACATCTCAGCATCACATTGTTTGGATTTTAGCTTCTAATTATTTTATTCCAGTTTCTGAGTACGAGCCTGCAGTGAACGAAGTACAAGTCCCCATACTTAGAAGGGAAATGTGTAACCAGTGGTTAGAAGAAAAAGATCTTAAGGATCTCAATGTGACTGAGGGCATGATCTGTGCAGGTTTTCCGGAGGGAGGTAAAGATGCCTGCCAGGTAATTATTTTCTTTTAACTATCATTTATTGTTTATGTTGTGACTTATCATAAATGTTCTTGAACGAAAAATATATTAGTTTACTACTTATAACTTAATGTTCTGCCTATTCATACTTTAAAAGGTTAGCTTATTTGTTTATAAATACATAAATTCATTTGTAAAATGAATGATTAATTATTTGCAATTAATAATAATATAAAATTGAATGTCTGGACAACATCATTCGTGGCCCATTTAGCCAGTACTAATGTACCGTTGTCCAGGGGACGCCCGAATGTACTAATAGTACATCCTTTAAAGAAAAATCCCCCGATACCAGCCAGGAATTGAACCCGAAATCCCTAGGCTCGTAGCCAAGTGTAGGTGCCAGGTGCCAACTACACCACGGGGCCGGTTTTTATAGGTAATTGAATTTCTAGTTAAATACCTTTAATTCGATTTTCCCGTTGATTTAATATTTATAAAAAAGTAATCTTTCGATTTTTTTGCAATAAAATAATCAATTAAAATATAGAGTAAAATTTTAAATTTTCTCTTTACAGTACATAATATATTCAACAAAAACAAACTGCTTAGTAAGAGATTTGCTATAAACTTACTTAAAATATTAAATTACTAGTGCCCCCGTACAATTAAATCATCACATCATTTAAAATGTTATTAAATAATTAACTTGTACAGCTTAGCTGTTTGAACAGTAGTGGACTATATTGAATAACTTCCGTAGTGGTCTTAGTTGAATTCCATCATGAGTTCTTGTGGAAGTCTCCCGTGGCGGTAGATGATCTGTGATTTGGCTGTAGGAGACAGGAATCCCCGTGGAAAGTGGTGGAAAGAAACGTGTTTAGGTGAGGGTTTAGTCCTTTGGGACTTCTTACAGATACGTCTAGATCAGTTGGTTGTGGCGTTGGAAAATACTCCATTTGGTGCTCTAGTTGAAGGTGTTTACTACTCGACACAGTAAACATTGTATGCGGAAAGAATGTGAACTACTTGAAGAAGGAAGGAGGAGACCAATTATACAGGTCATCCGTCGTTACCTTGACGTTCTGGCGTGTACACTCCGGTCAGCTGACCGAGAGGGGTGCGCGTCAGTTCGATAATTTAGGAATTTCACTAGTTTTGTCTAAAATGTCTTTACTTTATTTTTACCTCTTTTGACAAACATTACGGATACCTAATCAACTTTAAATACAAGGTACGTAAAGTGTTTTAAAAATGGCTTCAAATAAGCGTGCTAAACCAACTATTCACAGTGAAGGGCTTATGTCCAATTTACTCCTTTCACCCCTTGGCCTTTCATATTCTAGAGCGATTGCGGCGCTTGACCACGAGATGCATTGCTTTCTGTGTCGAGTAGTAGCCGCAGGCGACTGGAAAATGTTGACTTTTGGTTGATTTGAAAAATAAACTTTAACTTTGACTCATGTGTTTGAATCCGTACTCCATTTATTCAATTTTATTTATCAAAGTATTTAATGGGCTATTTGTGAACCGGCTGATTATATCAGCACTCGAGAATTTTTATGAGTTAGGGTGAAAGTGCCTACCAATTTTGTCGGGAAAGGTATTTTCACAAACCTTCCAGGGTTCTTTTACATGCCACAATCAATATGGGACTGACCGACGGCTTTACTTCCGCCACGAAGGAAGTTGAGCTATGGATTTATAGCGCTCAATAAAATCCGTCAAACTTAGATGGATTTGAACCAATGAATATCGGGTCCTAAGGCAACCATTTCACCCCAAGATCAACGAGGTTGAATCAGGTACTCCAACCAGGACTTGTAACCACAGCTAACCCAGATATTCTGCTGTTACCATATTGTGAAATTGTCTCTATGAGAAATCGTGATTTCTTACGTTTCTGTTCCATGATTTACTCTTGTTTCACGGGGTCAAACTCTTGGAAATCTGTATTGTTTTGGAAATGTTTGCTGGGATGCATTCACCCTAGTCCGCGATCTGGTTTGGTGACGTTGTTTCTGGTGGTGTCGTTTCCGTGACACTTGCGGTTCATAGTGTCATAATGAAAACTCCTATCAATTTATAATTACTTTTTTACTGACTAAAATATTATTTCACTGGATTTAATGTTTCATTGTAAGGATTAAAACAACACTTCTAATAAGTTCGATGGATTTATTTACTAACAAAATAAAGACTTGCCTTTCTGAACAAACCGGAATTTATGATGTCATATTCTACTATTACTGGAACACAAAAATTATAAGAACTCTTAAACAAATTCAAATAAGACATATGTCCATATTTAATTTTCACAAGGTTTTTGTCTTGGGGGAACACCCCCTGACCCCCCTCCTACACTCGTTGATATGGGTCCTGCATTTTGATGTACATCCTGTTTTGGGGTTGGAAATTTAATTGGCATATAGAGAAGTTTAAAATTTGGTCCAGAGTAGGAAAATCGGCTTTCATAAAACTAATTTTTTTATATATAATTTTAGAATGATCCTTTTTTAACATCATTGATATTAACTTAACTTGTTATATTTCATCATAAACAGTACATGTTTGTTTGCATTTTTATAGGGATTTAAGAACTACTTTGAAAAATGAAGCTATATTTCTCAATGTATATTAATTTACTTTAACTTGCGGGTGGTAGGAGGGGAGTAGTAAAAAAAGCCACATATGTGCCTCTCTTCTGTATTTGAGTAGTGAGGCCCACGTTTATATCAATGCACCATATATAATTACCACTGCTAGAGTATGTTCACCAAAGCTTTTTACCTGAATGACAGTTGAAAAATCATATGTTTAGGTTTTGGGTTGCCAACACTTGTAAAAGATCCCTGTTTTGCTATAAATGATCATTTTTTAATTACATGTTATATTTTACACTAAAAATAATACAAACTTAAGTTTTCTCACACTATTTCATTACTTTTAATCATTACTTTTTATCCAACCCGAAACAACATTTTAAACATAATTAAAAGTACTTAATCTTAGTTTTGTAATGTTATCTACAATGTATAATATAGTGTACACATTCATACTGGTATCGTATTTGCTTGGAAAAGAGAAAATACTTGTCTTTTTTATACATATAATAAATCAAATTATGATTATTTTATCGTATTTCTAAATATTTAACTGAATAAAATATATGTATCCTCTGCGTAGGTGCACCATTGTAAAGAGCTTGTTTGTGTCGTGATCAATCACATGATTTAAATTCGTTAGTCGCCATTTTGAAGCTATGTTCGTTAGACCTTTTGTGAAAGTGCTGTTAATAATAATTTATTTTAAGTGGAATAGAACGATAAATAAGCTTTGTACCAGTCCTCAAATAAATATATATATACTTTTGGCCTGAATTAGTGTGTATCACAATCATACATTACTATATGTTTTATTTACAGCTATCCAAAGTGATAGATGCCAGCTGTTGGCGTAGGGATACATTAGGGATTATTTCTAGTAACTTTTTGAACTGTCATCCAAGTAAGCGGTGAATGTTCTCCACTTGGATGGAATGGTGAGCTAGCAGGTGCATCACACTGAGTGGGTGTTGGGAAAACACTCTTGACATTTGGGAATTTTGTGGATAGTCGAGATCTTGAGTTGGGAAATTCTAGAATTACTCTGTACCACAACTTTGGATTATGAAAGTTTTTCACCACAGACTGATACAGACAATTTTAAATTTCCCAACCTTCGATCCCTTTCTTCAAAATTACTAACTTCATATCTCATAGAACATTGAAATGAGATACCTTCTGTAGTGGATTGTATGGAAAGTTTATTTAATCAATTTGGCTAGTAGCACCATTGTCACTGCCTACTAGGGTAATGTTTTTAAGTTGATCCCTTGATAAGGCCTGAAGTCCTTACGAGCCAAAACTTGTTAGTTTTCCTACACGCAATGATTGTGAATCTCAAAAACAAATAACACTTTTAACTTACAAAATCCATCATTTACAAATAATTTTTAAAATGCAGTTGCCTAAAACCTCATTTTAAGGTCCAATTATATTCTCAAATTGTACCATTTTCACGGGGGAGTTAATCCTGGTGCCTCTGTTAACTGAGGTATCCCCCCCCCCCCCAGCCCGGTGTTCTCAACGTTGTCCTTGTATTTTCCCTGGTCACCTGGGGATTTTTCTAATAGCAGAATGCCAAGAGTTGAGAAAGTCACGGTTCCACCCCCATTCCCCCCCAAAAAATATTTCATGTGCCTTCCCTGTGAGCTAGTAGTAATATTAAATATATGTGCCTTCCCTATGAGCTTGTAGTAATAATAAATATATGTGCCTTCCCTATGAGCTAGTAGTAATAATAAATATATGTGCCTTCCCTGTGAGCTAGTAGTAATAATAAATGTATGTTCCTCTCTGCTCTAGGGTGACTCGGGGGGCCCACTCTTGTGTCAAGACACCAGTAGCAATGATCGTTGGTTCGTGGGTGGTATTGTCAGCTGGGGTATAAAGTGTGCTCATCCTAGGCTGCCAGGAGTCTACGCTTATGTGCCCCGTTATGTGCCATGGATCACTCAACAGATGGCTCTCTACTCAGACTGAATACAAAACCTTCCTAAATAAAAAAGGCACAATTTAACGAAATGGGTTTGGCAGAAATGTCTGCTAGGAGTCTTCCAAAAGATTGACTATACTTTAAGAAATGTTGTTTATATTGTTCTATTCAAATAGACTTTAGAATAGAATAACATTACAATTTGGTGATCTCAAATTGTGTGTTAAAAGTATATTAGCACAAAATTATTGTCAATTCTTCAATTAAAATAAACAAAATATGATTAGTAATAAGATTGGCAGGTTGCGAATTGTGTCAAATTTTTTGAAACAAAATGTGTTCTTAAAAGTAATTATTTAAATCTTAACGTTAAAATCATTGGACATTGTTAAAATGGAATGAAAAATTGAAGTTAGATTTAATTACAGCTATAGGTGGTGAACGTCTTGTGTGTGAGGATGTATCCACAGAAATAAATGTTTCGCAAGTGTTGGCATAGTGACGTAACGCTTTCATAAACATGGAATCATAAAATAAGTATGTTTAGTGCAAGCTAAGATAATCTACTGTACATAAGAAATACTAGGGCTATACTTGTGACAAATCTAGGTTGAATCCTTGTTTGATCACTAGGGGTAGCTAGGATATATTTAGTGATTATTGTAGTAATCAAAACATCAGGGAAGAAGTACCCTTGTTCCCTTTATTAGCAATGTTAGATTACCAGAGAAAACGTTTCCATTAGCAGACTGGAGCCAAACTGCTTTAGCAAATAATTAATATCTGGATGAAAAAAAAAATCCCACGTCTGAGTCAATGTATTTGTATGCTATTAGTTTGTCTTTCACGATAAAGATAGCTTATTTTAGTAAAAATTGCAAAATAAATAAAAATATATATTTGAATGATGAGCTTAGTGATGTATCTATTAGTTTAAAGGCCCACAAAACACATAGATTATAAACGCCTGTCATACCTAATTGTAATATATTGTGATCTACTAAATTCCTGACTGCTACCGTTTTACTTTGAATTCCTAAATAGGATCAGAAAAAAAACTAGCTAAACTTAGAATTGATCAATTAATCTTTATTCGATATGTGCGTGAGATTCAACTCAATTAAAACATTTTGTAATTTTTTTTTAGTTAAATCTATAAGCGACAAGAGATTAATTATTTGCTCTCGATTATCGGAAATTGTTTAAATTTAGCTGGTAGCACATTTTTCTAAGATTACTTGAGATAGTAAGTTAAGTTATTCAGCTCTAATAATAAAAAGTATAGGAAATTATCGTTTCAAGAACAAGAGAGAAGACATTAACGATGTCCGAAACTAAGATCATAGATGGACTAAGTTTGTTAAAAATTATTCTTTTAATTATTATTTTAATTTTGACCATATTAATATTGTATCTTAATACCGGGATTTTGAAATATGTTGTGTTTTTATACTTTTGTGCTAGCTAAGTTGTGTATTTTTTTTAAATATTGCGCTTTAGTGATAATTTAGCGACTTATGGCCAGATCTGTAGTCAGACTTGGTACTCCTCAAGTGCGGTGCGACACCAAACACAAAACGACACCCATTCTAGACCACAATCGAATGGAGCAGTTTTTATTCCATTCTGGTCTAACTAGTTGTCGTTTTGTGTTTGGTGCAGCACCACACCTGAAGAGTACCAAGTCTGACTAGGATACTGGCATTCAATCTAAGGAAAGAGAAGTAGGAGGGGAGAAATTTTAATGAAAGGCACCAGATTTTGAACTGCCAGAAGAATTCATAACCTTACTGAGGAAGAGTAATCTTCATTGAGCAGATCCGGAACTGGAACACTAGGCTTCCAAATAAAGATCCTAAAACGATATAACCAATCATTTTCCTTCCCTCACCCTCACCAAGTCTTACCACCCGTCAGGTGATATTCACATTTTAATATAAAACTGTGGAATGTATAAGGACGGTAGTATTTAAATGGTTTAGAACTTGCACCTTGCATTTGCGTGGATGGAGAGTGGGAAATCATTAAAAAAAACACCTTTGCTACCCTGAACGGTATTCAAGCGCCCAACTTACCATAACCGGTAGCCCAAACTAAACGAAAATAACATCTCGTTCACGTGTCCACTGATGCCGATAAATGCACTTTACGATGGTAGTGAATCCATTGTGGAGCTACGTTTATACTACATTATTATTGTAATTCATTAAAATATGATACAATCCACTTCGGTGGCCGTGTGGTCTAAGGCGCTACTCTCATAGTGGACTAGACTGTAGATGATGGGGAGATCAAGGTTTAATTATAGATCGAGTATACTGAGGTTTTTTTACCAAAATTGTTTTCCACTCTCCCTCCAAGCAAGTGCTGGGTACACTTGCTCTAAATATAGCCTTCCTAATACCTAAAACCATTAGCGCAACTTGTACTTGAGAGTATAACTCAAACGTGTAGTAAGACACGGTGCTAGGAAAAAAGGAATATGACACACTAGCAGAAGCACCCAGAACTTCCCGGGGTAACCACGCAATGAATGGTGTGGTTACTTCGGGCAACGCTTCTCTTTACTTCAAACAGATAGAAAAAAAATCTTAAATTTTTATTTTTTTCGACCCAATTTTTAATTAATTAAACAAATGAAAACAAAAATTTTAAAATTATGGCTTGGAACTGCAAATTTTAAAATGTCGGACATATGTGCGATAAATATGAATGAAATATGAATAAAATCGTGTTTCTTTTGATTGTAAATCCACATGGTGAAGAAAAAGAGCAAAAATGTTCACCAGAGTGCAATTACTATAGAAGGTAATATGGACGCAACAAAAATGATCGCGATAAGTCCTTACCAATTATTTAAATTAGTTAATTTTGACCTAATTTATAAATAATTTTCACATAGTTAATGATATTTTATTACATATTTTCTCCACTTTTATATTTTACTATTCATTAATATGATATATATAATGTGGGAAACTAGCCTAGAATGACATACACCTTTTACGTTTTCAATTATCTCATCAAATAGCTTTTTTAAATTTCATGTTTCAAACATTTTTTAAACAATAATATAAAAGCATTTAAATGTGGTCAGAGTTTCTGGCTGCAGAACAGAAGTCCTAGATTTGACTTCCAGTGCTTCCAAAAATTTTCTGTAAAACAGCAGGTCTGGGTCAACTCAGCCTTGTGAGGACAAATTAACAGCTACTTAAATAAAGAAGTAACAGCTGGTCTAAAAAACTGAGATTAACGGCCGAAGGGCTCGTTGTTCTTACCAAATGGCTTCAATCCACAAATTTTAGAGCTATCATAAAATTGTACTTATTTTATAAAAAAAAATATAGTTTCAAAAAGAGTACTTTATTAGTAATTTTATTTTTACTGTATGGGTAAAATGACATGAATT
Organism: Timema podura; assembly: GCA_033556935.1. Lineage (NCBI taxonomy): Eukaryota > Metazoa > Arthropoda > Insecta > Phasmatodea > Timematidae > Timema > Timema podura. Next base: position 127,404,342 of record JAVRXN010000010.1, on the reverse strand, counting down.
AACTCTAACACAGAACTTAAGTGAGCTGGTGGTCTAGGGGTAAGGTATCAGACTTCTGTGCTGGGGGTCAGGGGTTCAATCCTCGGTCACGGCACAGACTTATCTGATTGCTAAACCCTTCCTTCACTTCTGACAAGACGTGTATTAATCACAACTTGTGAATGTGTGGAATGCCCAAGCCTTCACCGTGGTTCGGATCCCACGTTAAACTGTAGGTCCTCAATTTCATCTCACAATCACCCTACCATTGCACATTAGCTTAAGTGCGTACAAACTGAACGGGTAGTAAGACGCGGTGCTAATAATAATAGTAATAATAATAATGATAATATAACACAGAAAAACATTCAACTTAACTAAAAGGAACCTTTTATTATAATTTATGCATTACTAAATTTTATTATTATATCTTAAAAATCACACACAACATATATTTCCCTCTTAGCAAAGTCAGTACACACATTATGAGCTGACAATTTTGTACTGTGTAGTGCGCAGCCGCACACTATTCAATAACTGCCGATAACTTTATTTAAGTGACCATGAAATGATTGCTTGTAAGGTTAGGTGTTAACTAGCACTCTTCACACTGACCAAGTATTCCAGACAGGCTGCGCTAGTGGTGTTTTATTCCAAACCGGGTTCGCCACATTTAATTTAGGCTGGGGCATTTCCTTAAAATCTCCCTACTTTCTCTTAATTTGAAATTAATTGATTTAAAGATTTTAAGTCCATGATATCCAGTAATGTTACAAGGGCGTATGTACAAAATAGTAATTAAAATAATTAATAACTTTATAAGAAATATAGGTCTATGAAGATAATTGTGGTTAAAGATATGACATTAAAATTAATATTGTGTAAAAAAACGTTTATATAGGAAAAATGTAAGGGTTAAAATTTTATATAAAAATGAATGAATAGATGCAAGCTCAAATTTACATGAAATTAATTTGAAATGTGGACTGAATTGTATGACTTTTTAAATGACGTGTCACAATCAAAAAACACTTATATAAAAATTAATATTTACTAAAGTAAATGTTGAGTATACGGTATACACATTCTAATACCACTTTCAAATGTATCATAGGTCTACTTGAAATAATTCCAACCAATAGTCAATGCAATTTTTGTCAAAAGAAACTGAAACAATTACTGTTAAATAACTTTTACTTTCCCACAACTAAATAATGATTAATTAATTCTGTAAAAAAATATTTACCATTCAAGGGGAGGGAACTGAACCATTTTTACTCCTCATCCCCCATTTATGTAACGCCATTAATCTATAAAGGCTAAACATTTGCTTTAGATAAAGTCCAGGCAAATTTGAAAAATGTAGACTTATCCCACATAAACAAACAGTTTAATGAATTAAATTATTTTAGTCTCAGCCATAATATTATTTCTTCTCTAGGAGCTGAAGATTTTTAAAAATACGACTATGAATTATTATTAAAAAAATTATTTAATTTGAAATACATGTTTCATTTTAGATTTAAATTTTATGTGTTTCCATAGTAATAGACGGTACTATTATATTTATAGAATATTTCACAGAATATACAATTTTAACTTTAAATGGGGATGTGTCCATATTTTTACACTAAATAATAGTATACATTTTTCTTTCTTGCATTATAAATGAGTTTAGATTCATTCGTTCTTTATTACAAAATAATATCGTACTAAAAATAATATTATATTTGTATCACTATACCTAAGCGTAAATAATTAGCCAGGCTGATAAATAGCTGCTAAACACATTTGTTTGTTAATTATATACAGTATTTGATGTGAAAAATAGTATTGGCCTTATAACGCCATATAAATAATACATGGACAATATTTTATGTATAATGTTGTCTATAAAAGTTAGTTTCTTAGATCATCCATAACATATACTAAAATATGTTAAGGAAATTACTTTACAGTGTGGCAGTTACAATAAATAAACACTTTCTCATTAGAGAAACTGTGTGTAGTAATTAATAATGTCTTCTGAAGATTGACAATAATTATAATGATAATTTATAGATATATGAACTATTTTGTATTTCGCATTTCACTAATTTTGTGGGTATTTGTTATTCCAATTTGTCCTATTGGGTAAATTTAAGAGTAGTTAACGGCTTATGTAATAAAAAGCGCTTTGCGTTTTTTACTTTCCTATTTTTCATTATAAATATGTACCTCATAATAATGTATACTATAATTTGTTCTGTGAATGTTTTCTCATAAGCCTTTTATTTAGAATTGTCACTTATTTAATTGTTTATGTAAACAATAGAATATAAATAAGCATAATAAACACTATCATAGTTAACGGTAAAAATATACGTACAATTTTGCAAACCCTCGAGGTTTGCAAAGTAAAAATTATTCACATTTAATTTAACTTAACTTATTGTGTTGATTCCTTAAAAGGAATACACATTTTTATTTATTGAGAAAAAACACTAAACTTAACCAAAAATGTAGTCACAGTTTAAGGGAAAACATATCCCTAAATAATGCATTCAATATTTTATGTTTAAATAATTTAATAATGATTTAATTAAGGGAATAAGGGAAGTTTTAGTTAAGTATCAATCAATCAATCTTGGCCATATAAATAATAAAACATCACAAACACGATGATTGCGAATGACTGAGCTTCGTTCCTATATAATATTTTTTTCTTGGTCTGATATTTAATTACGTTCCTTGCATTATAAATATTATGATTTAGGAATCTACAATAATTATTTCGACCATTAAAAAAAAATCAATGTTGAATGCTTTGAAACTCCTTTGGTTTCTAATTTTGCCATGGTGTCTAGTTTATTTTAATCTCCCGTTTAAAAAAAATCGACATATATCTCTTTAATCAAATAATATTTTTCAAAATGTTGCATAGGCCACTTAGCACTTGAACTACTTTGAGCTATAGCTAAACGTCATATAAACAGCAACAAGCTTACTACAAAAAATACGTAGACACATTTAGATGCTGATGTAATCTTTCAATAAAATTGTATCACATTTTAATTACAAAATGAAACTTTTTTACAGTAAAATATACTTATATCCAGTGCTTGAAAAATTTTAGGGTGGCTCGCCAGTCAGTCAAAAATGTCACCTCTCACCCAATTTATGTTAACAGCTTTAAACAAGGCATTCATTCACTTTTATTTCTACGTAATTCTGCGTACCAAACCAAACAAGAAGCGCCAAATGTTATTAGTGATTATCTGTCTTCGTTGTGTTTTAATGGTCAAACGGTTTCAATATTGGACAAACCTGATTTATTTCTATCTTGAAATCCCCTCGAACCTCAATAAGATATCGATATCACCTTGCGAGAGAATCGCTATGTAGTCATATCAACAGGATAGCGTATGAAGTATCCAGCTCAACCATAACGAAACATACGATTTTATAAACTGTTTTTTTTTTACTTGTCAAGTAAAAATTTTCCCTCGTCACAGACGCGCAGACAAAGCTTTTTTCAAGCCCTGCTTATATACAACGACGCAAGGTTTGGTTTTTTTTTTCGAAATATTGAGACATTCGTGAGTTTGTAGCTCATATGGGAAGTTTAACTTTTAGTTACAGTGTAAGCACCTAAACTCTTGAAAACGTTTATAAGCGAATTTATATTTTGTTTTAGTTAAGCGTAGAAATTTAAAGTACTTACACAGCTGTGTAGTGTGTATTTCATTACCTATAGGCAAGGCATTGGTTTGGCTCTTTCAAATCTAGCTTTGGTTCTGCAGCCAAAATGTTTCATTCAGGCATAGATTTTATTTTATGGATAGTTAAATAACATGTTATAAAATAAAAATTCAGTTTTGATTCATATTTAAGTTTGAATCGTATTTCCCAAATAAATATGTTCTTTTACCTAAAGTACTCGATATAAGAAGTCGATAGGACCTGGTCCAAGATGTATGACCAAAGATAATAATCATTATGTAGTACACCCACTAATGTATGCCAAGTTTGAAAGCAAATTGTGGTCACGAAGATAAAGGAGAAATATTTAATTGAAATAATTCTCTCAAACTCAGTATTTAACTAAAACCATATAATTATAGGTTTCATATTACGTTACAATAATTAACATATAGAATATATTTTATTTTGTTCTGATACTATATAATATATCAACAGTAAAAAAAGTACGAATTGCATTATTAATCTCTCCTTTAAACTGACTATATTAAAAAAAAAATATTCTAACAAAACATTAGTATTTAGTTTAAGAATGAACATATAACTTAATTACAACTAGCACTTTTATAAATATCGTCTTATCTTGTGTATTTTTTCAATCGACTGTAGGCCTATATTATTGCAATGATTTGCTGTGAACTGCCATATACTCGTGATCTGTATTTAAAACTGGAGGCTTACTTTATATTTATAATGTAGTTCCAAGAGACATGCAGGTTCCCTTCTCATGCTATTTCAAACAATCAACGCACAAGGTATCTAGAATAGCATTCCTATTGTGGATATTCTATTAGATAACTTTTGAACAAATGTACAGTAGAACTATGTTATTGTGAAAGTGTTTATTAAAATAATTAAATCCGTGAGATAAAATATTATGTAATTCTTAAAAAAAAAAAATCCCTACATTATACATGTAAAAAAAATTAAAAGTATAAAATAGATGTCCTTTGTAAATTGTGAAATTAATGTTTATCAAAATATCATACTATATTTTAACAAAAAGTAATTGATTCAGACCTTTCGATGCATTTATTTTGTTAATATTTGTACCTAAGAAATGTAATTACGTACATATCTTATAATCCATATAATATGGCAAATTATGTAACGTGTTTGAATATGAAAAGAGTTATGCAATCAACTAACAGATTTTGATATCATAAAAAAATTAACTATAAATTTTACTTTCATTATATACATAATTATTATGAACGTGATATGTGTTTGGTCCATGATTAAATCAACATAATATGTTGGGATATTTGGTTTCACCTTGAAGCTCACAGAACCCTGTACAATCAGTTTGGCTATCATATGTATGCTAGTGTGATCTTACATGTCATATTACATGTTACATATCTTATTATTTTAGACTGAGTACGAAAATAATTCTCTTCTATAAAATAAAATATTTGTACTATAGAATAGCATGATGTGTTCTCGACAGACATTCAAAACAAACGGGACTATTTGGAAACCTCTTGAATTTAGCTTTCATTCAAACTTTATCAAAACTAAATTCCTACCCTGATGGGACTAAACCCAGTCTCTCTTAACTGTTTCTGTGGCTGGATCCAAGAATAAAGTCCCATATACATACTCCGTATCCGTAGTCCATAGTCCTTTGTCCTTAAATATTGAAGCCACAGTATCAGAATGGTTTGTTTACAGAGTCCTGACCCTAAGTCCTTACTCCATAAAAATTGATCGATTTTAACTTTATAAAGACTATTTTATACCAACTACCAATCAAAATTAAGTAAATACGTGCGTGCGCATCGAAATATCAATGGCAACGAAAGGCTCCGTTGTTAGTTATAAGTTTGATAGTTCAAATAGTGCTATAGTTATATTTATTGTGATAGTACTTAACCTACATTTAAAGTGTATCCTGGATGTTTTCTCAAGAAAAGTTGTTTTAGTTTCTTTTATTGACCAACTGACTGCATGGTGGTTGCTCCTTACTGTAGACGATTTTCTTTCGAAGAGTTTTATTGGACGAAGTCTCTATCTCATTGATTGTCTTGGTCACGTGATTGAGGGTACGGGCTGTGTGGACGCGAATATAATTTCTAAGGACTACGGACTACGGATGTAGTCTGTATAAGGGTCTTAATGCTGTCATTTGTAGCTAATGAGGATGGCAAAATTATTAATAAAAAACACTTTTATAGGAACGATATAGTTTATAGATATTTGTTCCCATATCATAAGGAAAAGAAAAACGAAATCATATAAAAATAATTTTATCTATTAATGGTCAATTGTTTATATTTTATAAATAATTTATATTAAATATTAGAAATATATTTTCTTTAATTATTAGGAAAAAATTAAAAACTCTACGCTTAAGATGTTTTTAGAATAAAATTATATTGATCTATCAATATTAAAATATTCCTGGGCAGCAAACCTAACAAATCCATTCATTTTACTCATTTGGTTTGAAGATTACTTTAAATAAATGTTCGAGATTTTAAAATAATTTTGCCAAGTTTAAAAGCTGTTTCATAAATAACAATTTAGCATATAATAGAACTGAACAAAAGTTAATGTTTTTTTTTAACTGTACGAATCCAGTAATATAGAAGAGTTTTCTATGATTGTATACAAAAATATAACCAATATAGCCACACCGGGTGTGCTGTAATTCAATGCTAAGGATAATGGAAGCTAATCCTAGTTCAAAGGTAATTCGAAAATATTGTATGGAAAGGGTTGTACAAAGAACTGTTGATGAGTAAACGTGGCATAAAGGATAATATGTTCTATAAATGGAGGATACAGGGAAAAGGGTGAAAGTCCAATTTTAACTCAAATTGTGTTAGTGCTGCCATCTGTTAGACAATCACGAGATCTTTCTACTACACTTTATATTATGGTTAAGAGAGGTCTCTGTCATATTTAAATAACTAAACAAAAGTATTTGCTGGGTCTTTATGGGGTTTGAGTAATAAAAGTGTTTGACCTAGAAAATGTGTGTAGAGTGACTTTACTTCTTTTTCCCTTCAAACCATGACGATTCTCCCTAGGCTAATATTAAACATTAAGGATAAAGGATTTAATTTTTTTTAGCTATTTTTACCCTTCAGTAAGTCATAGTAGGTGTTCAAAGGCTCCATCACCTTCCTTGACACATGATTGGCCACGGTATGACAAAAACTTGAACACACAGTCAAAAATATAATTTTTTCCACCAACCGTCTCACCGATCTCCTTTACTCTCTGCCATTCGCTGAATCTTGAAATGACCTCCAATATGTACACAGCATTCTTAAAACAGTAAAAAATAAATCGCCATCGTTCAAGACTGGTAGACGTTAAGGCCATGACGTAGGCACACATCAGATGATACATTGCTAAGAATGCTGGGCTTTCAAATCTTTGAGCTGAAAGGCGCAAGCGCTCCATTTTTATTTGTGTATTACACAATTATAGAGTAGCGATGAATAAGGTATAGTTTAGAGCAAATTTAGCCAAATTTACGCGCGGGGAGGGTGGAAAACCATTTAGGAAAAATCACCCTCTGTACACCCATCTAGGATTAGAGCCCAGATCTGTCACCGAAAACCAGATCAGACGAAGTTGACGTCATAGTACGCATAGTGCCAACCTATGTGACATGCTTCCATAGTGCATGAATCAGCAAGACAATCAAAGCCACAGCTACACCTCTTTCAGGAAATGAAACAAACGGACCCTGAGGAACTACATAAAGAGCGCTCTACCTCAGTAGCGGTCGGTCCATGGACTACTTTCAGCGAAATAATTATTATTCTAGTAAATAAATTAAAATAACGTAAATATTTTTAAAATCCCAAACATAATATATTTTGACAGCCTCTTTATTTAAGCTTTTTTTTTTTTTTTTTTTTCAAATGTTTCTGTGGAGTTGTCCTCTCCACGAAGCCCCTGATAGCGTGATAGTACTAAAAGCATTCTCAACAATACCTCTATGGCCTTCAAATGGCAAGAGGGTTGAAATGGAGGGAAAGAGGCTAAGGCGCATGCGCGTCTTATAGGTCCCCTATACAACCAGTAGAGGTAAAATAAAAGCAAAGTTTAAACTGTATCTCGCTGTCGTGGAATGAAAGAATAACTGTAAATATCCACCTGGTGGTCATTGTCAATGTTGGAGCATGCGCAGTGTCAATTATACTTTAGTTGTGTTTACTGGCGGGTCTTGTACGGGTCATAATTTGTTTTATTAATGTGTTTGTCTTTATATTTTACTTTATTTACTATATTATTTATTTTAATTTAATATAAATTTATATTTTCAATATGTGTATGGATAACTAGGAATGTGTCGTTAGTAAACTATTAGTGAAATCTTTTTAAACTTTTCAAGACTTTGTTTTCAAAAGTGATATTGTTTAAACTGATAGACAAACACCTGATCTCCCCCAACTTACTTTCAGTAATTTTTATAGTAAGTCTTAATCCATAGATTTAAATTAATTTATTTTTATGAATTTTTTTTTCTCTGCTCCCAAAAGGGTCATCTTAAAATTAGTTCATGATTTATGGTTTATTTTGACTTAAATTATGCTCCCAAGAATTTAATGCAAAAAAAAAAAAATTAATCAAAAGCTGCTTGCCCAGCTCCCGAGCCCACCAACCGTCACTGCTCTGGCTAGTTGTTCAGGAAAACTATCTTGGGTCAAAGAGGTAATCAGTCACAAAGATCAGTTGACGTTAAGATACTTCTCACGATGCTATGGTCATTTTAAAACGCCCTCTTAGGCGGAAGATTATTCAAATGGTCTCTCGGTGGGCAGTTTGTAAAGATAGGGTCTTGTGAATGTTTCAGCAGCAAACATATATATATATATATATATATATATATAT
>JAVRXN010000010.1:125898268-126103268 GCA_033556935.1 Timema podura | reverse complement strand
TTTTAAAAAACTTTTGGAATTATACTAAATATAAATACACTAAAATCATGATTGAGGCTACTGTTGTTTATATTATATCGGAAATAAAATTAAGTCTTTACAATTACAAGCGTCAACTTCTTGATAGCTTTGAAATGAATCTTGGTTACTGGATGAAAGTAAACAATTTATTTTGAAGAAATAAAGTTAATAATCATACAAAGGAGGCGATCTTAAACATTAACTAATAAACAATAATTTCAATTTATTTTAGGTATTTATCGCGCACTTTCTGAACTGACTGATTATATAAGTACAAGAGAATTTTCTGTGAGCGTGAGCAAAAGGACCTAGCAATTTTGTCGTGAAATATATTTTCCCATACCTTCCAGGGTTCTTTTATATACCACAATCGATATGAGACCGACGGCTTTACTACCCCTCCGAAGGAAGTTGTGCTACGGATTTTTATCGCTCAAGAAAAATCCGGAGAGGCCGACTGAGTTTGAACCGACGGACATCAGATCTTGAGGCGAGCAATTTACCCCAAGACCACCGAGATCAAGTAAACAAAAAACATTTTTATTTACCTTATAACCTTTTATCCAAAGTTAAATTTCTAATAATCGTAGCAAAACGATCTAACGTCAGCTTTTTGCCAAAGTTGTACTTGGGCCGTTTTGAAGGTTGATCGGTTGTACTGAAAACTAAGAGCTCACCGGTCAGCCAAGATACGCCGGCTACTTGGATTACCACCACGGGCCAGTTTCATAGTCAGATTTAGTACGCCTCAAGTGCGGCGCTATACTAAATACAAGACGTCACCTACCTGAAATTGAATGGAATGGGCCAGTTTCATATGCGAAACTGGACCATTCCATTTTGGTCTAGGTAGGTGTCGTCCTGTATTTAGTATCGACTCGCACTTTAGGCGTACTAAATCTGACTATGAAACTGTATTACGATATTTTTATTCAATATTTATTAATTGATAGATTATACCAATAAAAAAGACTAGCACGAAAAAAAAATCTAATATGATAATAATAAATACAAAATATGTTCAAAGAAACTTTGCCCACCATAGCAATTCTAAATTAAAAATAGTCTCATTTATATAAAATTTTAATTATAAATGTATACACTTTTTAAATGTATTTTTAAGGAAAAACATCTAAAATTAAGGCTTCTTTGTAACGCATGGGAATAAAAAAGCATAGGGGAAATAATTAATTATACACACCAATAAAAGCTTTCTACTTTATTTTTCAATCCACGTACTTTTTTATATGTTTTAGTAAGGATGGCTAATCATTAAGAGCATCTTCCTTAATTTTAATGAGAGGAACTCTTTGATATAATAACTAATCAATTAATCAACAGAATCCTTTGATATGATAATTAATTAGTGACCCTGGGAAAGTGCATCAGAGAATAACTATAACTAATGGCGATGGTAAACAGTATATCATTAAAATGTTTACTTATTTTAATTACGTAATAAATTTAGTAAAAAAATATTTTTTTTATATAAATTGGCTTAAGGTCGGGTTGTAGGGGAAACGAGTTAAGGTCAGTGTTTTGGCGGTTTTTATAACAAAACTATTTTTGGTCAAAATAAATTAAATACTGCTCCGGTACAACCATAAAGATTAATTGTCTTCACACGGTGATATCAACAGTTGTTGAATATCTGTGAAGGGTGTCCTGGAATTTAATGACAACTTTTTCTCTTCATTTAAAAATTTCTCAACTAATGCCGCTATTATCACAACAGATATTCAACAATTGTTGATAACACCATGTAAATAACATTAAACTCATTGTTTCTACTGACCTAATATTTGATTTATTTTTACTTAAATTTTTTTTTAATAAAATTGTAAAAACTGACCTTTTATCACTTTCCCTACATCCCCACATTAATGAACTCCCCTTAGAATAATTTAAGTAAACTAACTTAACTTCAGTTCCAATGACACATTATAGTGATCATATCTATCCTAACCTTTACCTATTCCTGACTAACATAACCTAACCTAACCTAACCTAACCTAACCTAACCTTGCACAGTGTAATATAACCCTGTGTATGTCTCTCAACTGGCTTTTATTTCCCATTTCTTAATTATTTTGTACACCAAGTTCGTGCGATCCACATATTTACAAAACCGTGATAGGGGGGAATAAGGTAGGCCTATAAATGAGATTAAATATACCCACATTTGCATGTAAGGAGAATGAGGAGCCACTTAGGTAAAGTTACCTCTCTAAACCCAGCCGGGATTCAGGCTCAGATCTCCCACTCATTGGATAAACCAGACAATACGAGACTGGTGCTTGGTTAGAGACGGTCTCTTCATTATTAAACACTAGCAATCCCGCACGGCGTTGCCCGCGACTCACTGTGCTATAAGACTTATATAAGGTGCCCCCCCTCCCCTTTGGTGCCCGTATCTCTGAAACGTAATTCTAAGCCAGATTAAAAATATTTTCTTCAAAAAATTTGTTAAAAATAGCCTAACTAAAAAGCTAATTAAAAATTTAAAAATCCGGCTTCGAGGTGCATTTGGACCCCTTCCATCCACCTATGTTAAAAATGTCAGATCTCTGCGTACCGTAAATTTGGTTGGGTATCGCACACAAACAAACAAACAGAAAAACACTTCCTTATATTATTATAGATTAATAAGTATTCCAAACTAATAATCGATTCTGTTCTTCTCGTGGGTGACCTGGTGGTCTAGGGTAAGGTGTCAGACTTCTGTGCTGGGGGTCCAGGGTTCAATGCTCTGTCCCGGCACAGATTTATCTGATTGCCAAACCCTTCCTTCACCTCTGACAAGACGTGTATTAATCACAACTTGTGAATGTGAGGAATGCCAGGCCTCCACCGTGGTTCGGATTCCACGTTAAACTGTAGGTCCTCCATTTCATCTCACAATCACCCTACCATTACACATTAGCGTAAGTGCGTGTAACCCAAACGGGTAGTAAGACGCGGTGCTAATAATAATAATAATCGATTCTTTTCTATGAACAAAGTGTTTACATAAATTTGTTTCGAGAGTTCGTCGAGTTCAATGGGATGTAAACTCAAGAGATGAAGAAATTAAAATACAGTCTTTGTCTCATAAATCAACTTGTCGTCGTGCTCCAAGAGAAATTTACACAGACGACTTTGTCGCTTGTCCAAGTCATATGGGTTGTAGTCAGGCCCTGCACAAGTGCACATATTTCAGATTTTTATACAAATCTACAGCTCAAGCTTGTTTTTAGAGAGATTTCAACTACGTTTCAATGATATCGGTAAACCTGTCATCACGTCCATACAATCAGCAATTAACTGTAAATTATATATATATATATACATCAGGAGCTTTTAAAACATAACATATGTACTATTGTACAATCATCGATTAATAAATATATAAATATATAAATGTTGTAATGCATATAAATCAGTTCAAAATATTTCACTATAGTCAAATTTCTCGTTTTCCTACCCAAGATTCTTACGATAGTTTCTAAACGTGACCTTGTTACCGATATAAATAAGACTCGAAGTCGTGCCCCCTGATGTTAGATTGTATAGCTGACAACAACTGATTAGATCGGCCCATTTTATGTCCACTTCATCACCAAAGATTAACTCAGCAGTAGCTGAGGGGTTCAGGGGGATGGGGCAATTTATTGTTCTCCTCCGACGTGTTGATTAGTCTTCCCGCTTAATTTACAGCCAGCCTCTCCCACGATTAGCATAACACTCATTTGGCAAACAAATAGAGAGATATCCGCCCTGAATTTAATTTCGTACCTCACCCTTTCTGGAAGGCGCGGCAAATACATTTGCAAAAACCTTCAAGTTAAGTTTTTATCTAGCAATAAGTTTTAACACAATTAATAACAGATTGATTTAAGGGGTAAGGAGGAAGGTAGTAACAGAATTAATTATATAATTTTAACGAAGCTTCCAATGAACGGAAAAAACTTCCCTACTCCGTTTAACACATCTAATTTCCCTTCTTTCCTTTCGTTTCATCAATAACCAATTATCTGATACTAGCCGCTTCGTTGGTCGAATTGTCTAAGGCGTCAGTCTCGTGTTAGACTGAACTGATGATGACGGGGAGACCAGTGTTCTAAACCAGGTTGGGTCTATTGAGAGTAGTTTTTCCTAAATTGTTCCTCAATTTCCTTCCATGCAAATGCTGGTAGATTAGCTATCTAAAATGCTTCTGTTCTCATACCTGAACAGGTACAGTAGCCCCAAATGACTTCTTTGGTGCTGACTGACAGCTGACAGCTGAAGTGTGCTTTGAAAAGCTACCGGACAAAATTATGTATCCCTACGCCGAACCATATGATCTGCAAAAAAACATGTGTTTAGGGCTGTCACTTCTGACAGTCAAAATTTAGGTATATACCTAACTGTTGACTGTCAGAAGTCAGCTGTGAACTGACAGTCAGCACCAAAGAAGCCATGGGACTACTGTAGTAAGACGCGATGATAAAAAGAATATTTAGTGCTACTCTTAGGGCCAGTTTCATAGTCAGACTTAGTACTCTTCAAGTGCGGCCGGCACTATACTAAACTCGCTTTGTTCGTTGGGGACTCCGCCCCCAAACCCCCAGTGAGTTTTCTTTACAAGTGGATGTAAACTAATGTAACTCCAGCGTTGTTTTGAAATTAAAAAATGTGTGGAAAATGTGCAAAATTTACCTAAAATCAAAAAATCTTGCTCTATCTAAGGTATAACCGACAGAGATACGACAAAAAGTAATAGGACCAAACTTGTGGATCTCGCCAAATCCGCAGCTGCTGGTGCAATCCGTTTTTTGATAGGTCTTACCGTATAGCCACAAGAGACCTCCAAAGAAAGGTCCGCACCGAAGTTACTCCGCCATTTTGATTTTTTCGACGGTTAAATTTATAATTTATAACTTTTTGGAACTGTCCCTTCGGTTGCAGGCTATAAGCTATAAGTTTGCCAAATTTAAATTTTCTAGCTCATCTGTAAGTGGGTAAACATTAATGTCAGTGAGTCAGTGAGTCAGCCATGTGGCTTTATAGTAATACATAGCTATACTAAATACAAGATGACACCTACTTAGACCAGAATGGAATGGGCATGTCTCACACATGAAACTGGTCCATTCCATTCTAGTCTAGGTAGGTGTCAATTTTATATTTATTATCGTGCCGCAATTGAGTAGTACTAAGTCTGACTATGAAACTGGCCCTTAGACTAAAGTCAACAATTTTTTTCTGAATGTTACTGTATTATGTTTGATAATACCTACCGTTAATTAAAAATGTCTCAATCTGGATTTGAACAGACGTCACCTAAGGATGATCACGATGTCTCAGTACAATATTGATGGATTCACACATTTATATCAACGTCTATTGTCACCTACGAAAAAGAAAGGTCACTTCCCAAATGAAACAAGATACTTTGGTTTGAAGTTAGAACAAAGTAGGCTTACAATATTTAAAAACTAGTTTGCTTTATGAATTTAAAAATGATCCTACAAATAAAACGATAGAGTGGTACTTAAGTCAAATTTACATAGAAAGGGTCCTTTCGAAAATGCAAACATATTTTTGTGGCAGACATTGATATTATTTTACAATATTATTAGTGTTATTTTAGAGGCATTGATAATATCTATCAAAGATGACAGCTACGAATCACATTACTTAACAAATGGATACGCGAACATAGAGTATGTTTATTTTAACTTTTTACCTGAATGACAGTTGAAAAATCATATGTTTATGTTTTGGGTTGCCAACACTTGTAAAAGATCACTTTTTTGTATAAATGATACGTTTTTAATTACGTGTTATATTTTACATTTAAAATAACGTAAACTTAGGTTTTACCACATTATTTCATTACTTTTAATAATTTATTTTTCATCCAATCTAAAACAATATTTTAAACATAATTAGAAGTACTTATTCTCCGTTTTGTAATGTTATCTATGATGTGTAATATAGTACATACATTCATACCTTTTAATACAGGCATCGTATTTACTTGGAAAAGAGAGAATACTTGTCATTTTTTATTTATATAATAAGTTATTTTATGATTATATTATCGTATTTCGAAATATTTAACTGAATAAAATATTGTTATCAACTGCGTGGTTGACCCGCCTCGGTGGCGTAGTTGGCTAACGCGCTAGTTGTGTTGAGCTCGACCGCCAAGGACGGGGAGATCGAGGTTCGAATCTCGGTCGGGTGAACTGGGAATGGTTTATCCTAAATGTTTCCACTCTCCCTCCACGCAAATGCGGGTTCACTCCTTTAAAAATTCAACCCTCTTAATTCCTAATCCATTAGATTAATTAGTACTTAAGCGTATAACCCGAACGGGTAGTAAGACACGGTGCTAAAAAAAAAAAAAAACTGCGTGGTTGCACCATTTCAAAAAACTTGTTTGCGTCGTGATCAATCACATGATTTAAGTTTATCGGTAGCAATTTTAAAGCTATATTTGTTAGAGCTTTTGTGGAAGTGTTGTAAATAATAATTTTTTTAAGTGGAATAAAACGATAAATAAGCTTTGTGCCCGACCTCAAATAAATATATAAATAATATTGGCCTAAATTATTGTGGTTTAATATCACATTCATACATTACCAGATTTTTTCATTACAGTTATCCAAAGTGACAGATGTCAGATGTTGGCGTAGGAATGTATCAGGGACTATTTCTAGTAACTTTTTAAGCTGCCATCCAAGTAAACTCGGGTGGTAAATGTACTTTATACCTAGTAGCTCTACCATGAAAAATGGACTTACCAAGACTCTTTAGAGGGGATAAACCTCCTCTAAATTTCTAAGTCCGTCCAAAGGAGTTTTAGGTTTAAAAAAAAATCCAGGCAACCTTTAGTTTTTACTTTGCGGTAAAAGCAGTCGCTTTTATATTACTGTCAATGTAATTTGATGTTAAGTAATTTTGTTCAACAATTGGATGACCTTGAACAACAAAGTTTAGCTCTGGTTTCTGGTAGTACGCTAACAACAATGAATAACAGATATTTTTTTACTCAAAATTCAAAAAAGACGAGCATTTATAGACTGTCTAACTATGCTAGGTAGGCCTATTATAACTTATCTTTGTTACAAACCTAATCACTCATTTTTTTTGTAGTCTTATTTATTAGAAGTCTTCCAAAAATATATCACTCTAACGTCGCCATTCTTAAAACATCAAGTGGTGGTTAAGTGTTTTCAAGAAATTTTTGAATAATTTTAATATTGATTTTTTTATAACTTTGGTACTATCTTGATTAACAAAATTTGGTTCTTAAGTTGGGATTGAAGGGGACGCGAGAAAAGGCATGTAATTTTGCAATTTTTATGGCAAAACTTTTTATTTTTTTTTGCTAAAATAAATAAAATATTTCTCCAGTACAAACCTAGAGTTTAATTTTCTTCACGTGGTGATATCAACAATTGTTGAATATCTGTCATGAGCATAGCGGCATTATCTAATCAACTTTTTAAATGAATAGAAAAGGTTGTCATTAAATTACAGGCAACTCTTGACAGATATTCAACAAATGATATTTTATTATTATTATTTATTTATATTATAATTATTATTATATATATTATTATTATTATTAGCACCACGTCTTACTAACCGTTCGGGTTATACGCACTTACGCTAATGTGTAATGGTAGGGTGATGTGAGATGAAATGGAGGACCTACAGTTTAACGTGGATCCGAACCACGGTGGTAGGCCTGCATTCCTCACATTCACATTCAACAACTGTTGATGTCACCAGGTGAAGAAAATTATTAAATTCTATGTTTGTACTGGAGAAATATTTTATTTTCTTAATTTTATTTTGACAAAAAAAAAATGTTTACCTTAAAACTGCAAAAACACTATATTTTTCTTCCATCCCCCTTTAATGAATTTTGTAGGGGATCTTCTTAGATATCTTTATTGTTCTAAAAACAACTTTGAACGTATTGGTTGAAATTTACTAAGTCTTTTTCAAAAATAAATAATTTATTATTCAATAAACATGTCATTTTAATATATGGCAACCCGCCTCGGTGGCGTAGTTGGCTAACGCGCCTGTCGTGTTGAGTCAGACCACCGAGGACGGGGAGATCAAGGTTCGAATCTCGGTCGGGTGAACTGGGGGTGGTTTTTCTTAAATGGTTTTCCACTCTCCCTCCACGCAAATGCGGGTTCACTTCCCCTATATTCAACCTTCCCAATTCCTAATCCATTTGTGTAATTAGTATTTAAGCGTATGACCCGAACGGGTAGTAAGACGCAGTGCAAAAAAATATATATAAAATATATAATAAAATATATATATTATATGGCAGTGAAAATATTATAGAAAGTGCCTCAATAATGTTTATTTTTGAATAAAATGTTGTTAATCAGTAGAGTATCAAATTGTTTCGCGACTAAACTCTCGTAAATAATTCAAAGCTCGTCTGAACAGACCTTGAGTTATTAATTATATGGATTAATTTAATAAAGTTATTGTTTTAACTCACCTACTGCACGCAGCTGGAATCAAACTTGTAACCCTCAGGAGATGATCGGCACAATCACGAGAAGCTACGAGCTTCGGCGTACGACACCGAGATGAACCGAGCAGGCCCGAGGTGAACCGAACCTCGCGTTCATGAGGGGTTGGAAATCATGGACTAAGATGAGTTCGGTTCAGTGGGGAGAAACGAACTGATGCTGGTTTGGAGGTAGCAGAGGTGTGTTGCGAGGTGTGACGTCACAGAACAGCGCATGAGCCGAGTCAACCTACAGCACCCACCCTATTAGTAGATAAGTATGACGGGAAGAGGTAGCAAGGATAGTTTACAAACCACAGATAATGAATGACAAAGGGACAACCCCAGAGAAGCGTCTTTTAGAAAATACAGGTATCAACATTTATAACATTTAGCTATGTTATCAAATATCAATGATATTATAGATACTGATAATATCTACCAAAGGTTATCACATGATCTCACATATGAATGCGTGAAATTAGATCTAGTGTTTCTATCTGTCAGATAAAAGTTTCTTCCTATTAAAGCTAGACTATCTGGTGTAAGAGAAAATGGTGAGAGAGTACATATAACTTCTTTCTAGAAGAGGTTTTTTGACGATAAAAACAAATATCCAAGAGCAATTTTTACAGGGGCGGTCCAAGGAATATTTATTCCACAAGCGAGTATAATTTTGGCACCCACCTCAACTCCACCCTACTAACTTTCTCCCACCCACTCCCATTTAAATAGAGGTGGAAAACACTATGGAAATTTCCACAAGGCCATCTTTAGGCATTCAGGGGTTCTAGTCACGATTATTTTTGGGAACTATTTTGACACTAACTTTTAAATTTTCAAATTTTTGGGATAAGAAAAATATGTTGTTGAGCTCTACAAATTAAAAAACGATAATCTGTTGATAAAAGAAAACACAGAAAAGAAATTAGGGAGGAAATTGAAACTTAAAAAAGCAACTGAAACTAAAATTAAAATTATATTGAAATCAAAACAGATAGATTTGTTTCCTAAATTGTCAGTGCTCAGTGATAGCGCAAGAAGTGTTGATAAAAAATCTATATAATTAAGATTATGAACATAGTAAAATTTCTGCTTCTCACACTTTCTTTCTTCATTTAATTTGTTTTTATTTGTGAGCAGCAAAATTCTTTAATCATATTGGAAAACTCTAATTCTTGTGTTAGTAGTATCTGTATTACCGCTCATTTTTTAATCTCCAAACTTTGAAAAAAAATCACACAAAAAATAAACAAACAGCCAATTTGGGGCCCCTATTTGGCATGGAGTGCTGGCCTCGGGTCCAGATGGCCCACCCGTTAAGACAGCACTGCATATCCTAACAAGTTCCTAAGAGTTCTGTGTATTTATAATTTAAATAATCACAAGTCAAGTTGTACTCAGTAAAATTACACTCAAAATTGGTGTGAACATAAATAATAGACTGTGATTTTTTACAAGAGTTTTAATAAACTTGAGTTAGTGTGGCCAAAATACAGTGATGCTAAAGTTTAACAAAATATGAGCTAATTTGTAGATAGACTGTTAAATGACAAACATTAAACTAAACTTTGTAATTCAAAATAAATAGGTAGCAGTATACACTTGAAATTATGTTAAAACTCTTATTTGTAAATTTTCTTACCTTTCATTTTGGCAAATTATTTTAAGATGTTACTTGAATCAATTGAATTAAGATTTTTTTTATTTATTCATACTCTACAAATTTCAGCTCATGGCATGTCTTACAATTTGAGAGTAACTTATGCTAATATTATTCTAGATATTACAAAAGGTTGAATAGTGTAAATAATGAGAATTAATGTTAAAACTTATTTCTAATAGCCTACTAGTTTTGTTAGTTTTGTAGAAAAATTGGATGCTCAATATTAAAAATTTTGTTTGCCAAGCAATGATACTTCCACCCATTTCTGAAAATACTAACAGATTTTAAATCTTTAAATTCTGATGGCATAGCATTCCAAACCCTAGCAGCTCTAAAGGTAAATGATTTTTCAAAGAATATCATGATCAGTGGTCTTTGTTGTTTTGGTGTTGGCTGAGTCATTAAGACAAGGGGATGATTCTGTTGCTGGTGTTGCGTCTTTGAAACTTGGTTCTCAGCTTGAGTTTGGGGGGGGGGGTGAAAGAGGGGGGTAAAATAAGACAAGGCGCTTGGCCCTTTAGCAAATCTGGAGTCTATAGAAACTTATTACATATAAAATTATTTTAAAATGATATATTTAAAAATAATGGTAATTATTGTAACAAAAAAAAAAATACAGGAGCGCCTCTGGCATCTCTTCAGCTCGGCGCACCAAGAGGCTGCTTGTATCTTGGACTACCCCTGCATTTTTAATCATATTAAACACATAGAAACTATCGACATATCAATACTACAATTATTAGGGTCTTTGTAAAATAATTACTCAATTAGCGAGCTGAATAAAATATATTATTCACATTCCTCCACGTTGATTAACACTTCCACATTAGGTAATTGTGACAGGATTAAGGGAAAAACAACTAGAACTCTAACTAAATACATCTTTCTCTCTATGATACCTACTTGCTTTGGTTGTCAAATTGTCTAAGGAGTCGGTCTCGCAATAGTCTTGTCAGCTGATAACAGGGAGTATGGGGTTCAAGTTTCTGCTAGATATATTGAGTGTGTTTATTTTTGACTGAGGCTTTTTTACTAACCTTTTCTATATACAATAGCAGGTACAATTCCTCTGAATACAACCTTCCTCATCTCTACCAAAGTATTGGTATTAATTCATATGCACATAACACGAACGGGTAGTAAGATGAGGTGACAAAAACAACAACAAAAATCGAGATGTTCTCGTTTTTCAAAGTAAAGTAAAACAGAATAGCTTTGTTTTTGAAATTAGACAGAAGGAAATGTTAAAATTAGACGTTGTAGAGTAACAACCTATTTTCTGAAAGTAATTTGATTTTTTAGTTTTATAAACTATTCTCAAAACAATTATGAAAACAATTACAGTATGAATACGCACCATAACTTGCTTTGGTGGCTGCATGGTATAAGGCGTCACTCTCATGTTAGACTAACTTCCGATTCCAGGGAGATTAGGGTTTAAACCCGGTTGGCCGTATTGAGGGCGGTTTTCCAAAATAGTTTTCCAAAATAGTTTTCCACCCTCCATGCAAATGCGGGTGCACTTAATCAAAATTCAACCTTTAATATTCCTAACCCATTAGTGTATCAGTACAAATGTGTACAACCCGAACAGGTAGTAAGACACGGTGCTAAAAAAAACACGTCATGTGTATCTTAGTAGCTACGTCACTGGTTATTTCATGATATTTGTCATATTATTTCAACACAGTTTCTTTATTGAAATATATACGAAAACATCGCCCGTGTGTAAAGGGACATTAAAATATAGAATAAACACTCGAGTAAAATCTTGGTGCATGCATAGTACATAGATTATAGTAAATAGTGCATAACATACCGTTCACAATAAATAAGAAAATATTCAACAGTTTATAATTAAACATAGATAATAGAGTCTTATGTAAATTGATTGTAATTTATTAATAGAAAACAACTTAACCTCTTTGCATTACTAGATAAGGTCTTTTAAGATATTTCATTAAGGGCTCAATCGAAAAACCACATTAATTAAACTGTATTATTTGAAACTTGAAATTAACTTGATTTAAGTTTTGCCTGCATCCTATTAAATCAAATTTGATTTTTATTTGGTATTGTTTTTATTAATGTCATGATTATTATCATAGATCTATTTCTCACTAACAAAGTCCAAAATGTAATATTTCCCCTTTATTTTCAATATAATCGCAATCATTGACGCTAAAACAAGAAAATTCATTAATAACAAACAAGTATAGCTTCCACAAGATATTTTAAACATGAACACAGAAGCTAAACTCTGTCTGCTGTGTATACTGGATTTAATTGGCTAGAGCTTCTCCTTGCATTCTCATTGGCTGATACAAGGGCTGGCT
This sequence comes from Timema podura, assembly GCA_033556935.1. Classification (NCBI taxonomy): domain Eukaryota; kingdom Metazoa; phylum Arthropoda; class Insecta; order Phasmatodea; family Timematidae; genus Timema; species Timema podura. The sequence goes on along the minus strand of JAVRXN010000010.1, from coordinate 126,090,730 downwards.
ATTCTGAAGTCCATGCAAAATGCATAAAAAGTTAAATCAATTAATGTGTTTTGCAGTTTTCACTATGTATCGATTTCAAATGCCATCATTGAAAATAATATGTTTTAACTTCTTGTGCACTAGGTATGTCATATGCACTATTCACTATTATTACTACATTATGCATTATATTATATCCAGCCTTAATCTGCTCGACAAGCACCAGTCAAGGCCGATACACACACAATGCTAAGCTGTGCTGTGCTAAGACTTTGTCAGTTTGGTTTCATACTCTTTGCTAAGCTAAGCTAAGCAATGGTCCCTCTTTCCTCTACAGAATGCAGTGTGGTTTCTTTCTGGTCTGCTCCAGTGAAGTTTAGTTATGATGACGTTCTACAAAATGTTTTGTTTGAGCTCAGATGATAGTACTGAGGAAGAGAAGATGCTGCTGTTAGTAGTTGTTTTGGTAGATGAAGAAAATTTAGGTGGTGGAGGTTTGACTTGTTTAATTAACGCTTCCATTTTAATATAAAAACATTTATTAAATATAAAACCTAAATAGAATATTACTTAAATACACGTGAAACAAACTGAAAACAAAACTTCAACACTTCTTTAGATAATTTCACCAAAACAGCACCGCGTCTGTTCGACACGGAGCCCAAGATGCAATATGCGCATGCGCAACATAATATGGCTCAAGATAGGAGTGGAAAAATTGCCCGGCCACTAATCAGAAAAAACATAGCGTGGCGTAGCAAGGCATAGCTTAGCTTAGATTAGCTTTTTGTGTGAACCAACACAAATATATGGTCTGCTATTTTTCTAAAGAGTTAGCAGAGCAAATCTTAGCTTAGCATTTTGTGTGTACCAGCCTTCTGGCTTCTGGCAGTAGGTTACCACTGGATATGGTGAGACACAAAACTCTACTGCGCAGGTAGATAAGGGCAGGTGTGATGAGAGACGAAATGAAGGCTTGAGAATGTAAAAATATTCTCTCTCTCTCTCTCTTTATGCATCACCATTAACATCTAAAAGTTGTCACAACAAAATCGTAGATATTTTCTCTTTTTATTGATATCCTTCCTTAAAAAACAAATAAATACTGTTATCTATACATATAGTAAAACTCTATAATTGTGTCTGTCAATTCAATTTTTTTTCTGTTTGTTTGTCGTCAGTAAACAAAAAGTACTCATCAGATCAAGACGAGATGTATTTATTGTATTTAAGAATACAGGGTAGGCTACATACCATTATGCTATTTCATTAGCGAGCAAAGCAGTTTTGAAAAACTGCCTTACTGTGGTTACATTTGCGTCTTAAATTTTTGACAGTTCAAATATATTAACTTTTAATGTATAAATCTTCTTTGTAAATCTCCCTGGCAACGAGGGATTTGAAAACATCAACAAACAAAATTTTAAACCTCCTTGGCAACAAGTGGTTTGGACTATGCTAGCAGAACACAATCCATAAATAAAATACAACAATTTATAATGAAATGTAAGACTTAGTCTAATAGTAAATAATGTGTATCTTTTATTGTTCATTACAACAATGCCTCCATATAAGAGTGCCACTTTTAGTATGATTGGATTTGAGTCTTAAATTTAGGTGTTATTTTTCAGTTATTTAATGGTTTTTCATGTTACTTGTGTTTATTTAGTTTTGTTTCTTTGATAATGAGTTAAAAAAACTATTTATTTTGTTGTTCATTGCAATAATGGTTCTATGTAAGAGAGTAACTGTTAGCACACTTGCACCATCATCTTTAATTTGGGTATTTTTCAATTATTTTATGGTTTTGCATATCACTTATGTTTGTTTAGTTTTATTTCTTTGATAGTAAATTTAAACTTATTTTGTTCAATGTAGGTATTATACCTTACATCCTTTAAGTCTTATTTTTTTATTTTACTACTCTCCACACATATCCACAAAACTACGGTTTTTTTACATGACCATCGCTAACACACTTGGAAATCACGTCCTTCCTATCACTATTACACATCCTGTTGTTTCTCGCACTCGCACCCCAACTCAAGCAATTATCCTTCTCAACGAGTTTCAAACACTTGCAACAATTCCTCCACATGGGAGAGCCACTGTTAGCATGCTTGCATTTGTATCTTAAATTTAGGTATGTTTTCAGCCATTTCATGTGGTTTCTTGTGAATTATGTTTATTTAATTTTGTTTTTTGATTCTAATTCAACACCATGATTTTATTTGGTATGATAGGGCGCATAATATAGAGTGCTTCTTTCAGTTTACTTCATTTTTGCTTCTTAGCAATTAAAATTAAAGCCATACATATAAGAAAACTCTGGTTTGTCCACACATTCCAATATTTGTGGAGTTTTGTTTTTCCTGGATAGTATAAACGATAAACATAAAAAATAACCCATGTTTAAAATGTTTAACTGTTTGTTGCGAGTAAATACAAAAAGTACTCATTGGATCTTGACGGGACTACCATCTGTTTTACTAATTCTTTTTCAGAATAAAGGATAAGATATATATACCATCATGTAATCTTATCAATGAGACAAGTTGAATATAACTTCGCATCAATATGTGACCATTCAGTTTAAAGCATTAGACTCCCAAGGGTGCCATTGAAAGGTAAGTTAAAGCTTTAATCCCAACCAGCTTGGAGAGGAATAGTTTTCTGAATATAATATATCACCTGGATTCCCTCATTATCTTTCCACATTAATTCTGGTGTACAGGTTTTTGTGAAATGGATTTAAAAAATAAAAAGTTAGATTAACTATTTAATATAATCTTAACATTAATTTAGGCTTAGAGAAAATTGAATAAATATATATATTTTCACATCCAATGTCCATTTTCAGTTTTTTATTATTTATGTTATTCCTTTTACACATGTTCCTCTGTAAATGTCCTCATTCTTTACCATTTTACCCGCCTCGGTGGCGTAGTTGGCTAACGTGCCAGTCGTGTTGAGCTCTACCGCCGAGGATGGGAAGATCGAGGTTCGAATCTCGGTCGGGTGAACTGGGGGTGGTTTTTCCTAAATGGTTTTCCACTCTCCCTCCACGCAAATGCGGGTTCACTTCCTCTAAATTCAACCTTCCCAATTCCTAATCCATTAGCGTAATTAGTACTTAAGCGTATAACCCGAACGGGTAGTAAGACGCGGTGCTAAATATTATTATTATTTACCATTTTCCTTTTTTCCCTTTTGATTCTTGGGTTTCCTTTTTTAGGAAGCTGTGTTGTGCGTTTCATACTCCATCCTGATGAGTTCTAATAGAATGAAGCCTTGGTCGGGGTATTGTGCAGTAACAATCGATTTTCTTTAAGAAGCAGCCATTACCACTTTGTCCAATGGCAGCAATGTAAAGTGTGAACTGTGTTCTTATTTACATTGTAAAAGCCAAATTGTGTACTTCTTTTATTTGTTTCTATCCACCTTTCCTGTACCTTCCTCCAAATATAATATATTATGCCCCAGAAATTGTGAATGAGTCATCAACTATTTATTTTTAATACTATTTTTTATATAATCATCAACCACACATCAAGGGTGATATTCATGCAACACTTGAGAGTGCACTTTGTGTATAATATATATATGGCTTTAATTTGAATAGATACCAAGGTAATATTTAAATGCATGCACACTAACAATATTGGTTATCAGTAGATGCCATAATAAACTAATATAGAACTTTGAAAAATTGAGTAGGAGTGCCAGAATAGTTAAATAAATAGTTTTAAACAATGATACATAAACATAAAAGTTTATTGATCTTCTAAACAACTTTATTAACAGCTTTACATTTTCCATTATAGTTTGAATATCTTTCAACATTACATATTTTAAATTAATTTTTATTCCAACTATTGGACCAAAATGGTTTAGGTTTTGTCATATGTATTTTTTTAAATACTTTCAACATATTTTTAATGGATTCAAATGTGAAAAAAATTTGCCCATCAGAAAATATTATTTTAGAGGAATGTTTTTAGTAATTTTCTATGGTGGATTGTAATCCATAGTGTATGAGTTACTTATTATGATAATATAGGCCTATATTTCTTTAAAACCATCAACATAAACTTTTTGAGATTCAAATTTAGATAATTACTTACCATCACAATATTGTATTGTTTAATTGGAATGTATTTAAGAAATTATACCATGGTGACTTATACCTCTTATAACATATATAATGAAATGTGATACATCATAGATGAGCTACCAACTGTCAAACATATTTATTTAAAATATTCAACATATTTTATATTGTAGTCAAGTTTTGAGAATTTACTGCCCATCACAACATTATATTATTTTAGAGAAATGTTTTCACTAATTCTACCATGGTTAATTGTGGTCCATAATCCTCAAGTATTTCCTATTTCTCTAATGTTATAACACCATTAGAAATGTAGACAGTATTTAATATTACGAGATACACAAATTATTAAAAGTTAATGAAATGCAGATTAAAAATTACTATCCCAAAGATATTTGAAAAAATCTTTTATGGCAAAATCTATATGATCGATTATAAAATAAAAACCGACCAAGCTGATTTGGAAGGTTTACCTTGTTACTTTTTCAAACTACAAAACCTCTTTGTTTCACATTGTGTTTTACTAAGCAAACTTTACTGGCATTATAACGTTCTCATCTTACTATACATACAATAACATTTTTTGTTATTATTAAAATAGGTAAGGTATATTTTATATACATATTTTAGCACACTAATCTAAAATGTATATTTCATATACATTTTATAACAATAGAACCAACATAAAACATAACAAATATTGCAAAACATTAACAGAAAATATTGCAAACTCTTGCTTAAATTTAACAAGATAACATTTAAAACAAACAAAAAAAAACATTTAAAATAAGTATATCTATGAGCAGCTTTTACATCAACAACATCTATAATATATTTTAATAAACTGCAGCAATTAGAAGAATCTATATTTTATAAAAAAAATCTTAAATGTTAATTTATCCTCTTTTATGTAATCTGAAATACTGTTTAATACAAAATTTGAAATATATATCACATATATTGAAATTAAAATAGGTATAGGCTATTTTTAGCTACCAATAGAAGTTTTAAATTGTTCTTAAATAAAGTGTTTTTAAAGTTATATAACTGTAACAAAAAGGGCTGACTCCAAACAAGCAGTTAAGAGGGGAAGCGTTGCACGTACAGTTGCAACGGGTCACTCACTACCTCCTCCTTAATGTTTGCCAAGATAGTAGGGTTGGTGGCACATTCAAGCAGCCAAGTAGTGTGAGCTCCACTCTTAGAACAGTGACCAGTATGGTACTGTGTGTCTTGTACGTGAATGTAGAACAAAGAAAGCTATGTTACATAACTAAAAAACGGATTTAAGTTTTCTATTTAATACTTATTTTTATGTAAATATGTTTTTTGGAACTTGATTTATATTTTTAAAAATTAGTCAGCTTAAGGTTGCACTCAACATGAATTGTCCAGCAATTTAAATGACAGGAACTATAAAAAAATCTGTTTACCTCTCCTAACATGAAAAAAATAATTTAACTAATATTATTAAGTATAAGAGAGCAAGATGAATGACTATTGACACCAATTAAAATAAAATTAATGATAAATATAATGCTCAAACTCGTATACTTTGTGGACACTAACAGTTTGGATTTCAAATGTTACTACAAAATAAAAGTAGTGAAATCGATAAGCCTGAGTTTAGATTATTATAAAATGGATTTAAAAAAACTAGATTTGAATTTTTTTTTTATTTCTAAGGAGATTTGTTAGTATAAAATTGAAAAAGGTGTAATTTGTTGTTGGCTTTATCCCCAACAATGCTAAAGGGAGTACAGAGTAATACATTTGAGCAAATGTTTCTTCCATTAAAGTTTTCATTCACTCCTTACATATGTAGACTGGATTACAAAAAACAATTTTGCACAATAGTATTGCCCTTCAGACAATTGACAGCTCCAAATTAAATTAATTTGTCCTACAGGATAAAATTAATGCTTTTGATTTTTTTCAACGACATGGAATGGGCTTCAATGTTTTCAAATCAATCACATGTACACATATAATAAAAGAAAGAAGAATTTTAAACTTTTGGTTGTTGTCAGAGAGAACAATTTTTACAGAAAAACATACAATAAAAAGTGGCATTTAAATTTTAACACAAAACATCAATAATTAAAATAAAGTTATTTTAAATTAGGCCTGTTTGGGATCCCAAACATAGGGGAAAAATTCAGGAAATATGTTCCTGAACCTCGGGCGGAAAAAATTAATAAATAAGTCTTTAAAAATATTATTAATTTATTAAAGTCAAATTAACCTTGTCTTCCTTTAAGTAGACCAAGGTACCAATAGTTTAAGCAGCTTTTATTTTACAACTACTTTGCCTAGTCAACACGAGTGAGCACCATAAAATAACCACACTAGGATACTTGATGGTAATATTTAACCCGGAATAGATTAAGGAAGAAGAACATATGTTTGGCGAAAAATAATGATAATATTGGCTTTTAAATATCAAATTATGGACAAAATACACCTTTACTACAATTTTGTATCTATAGACATCAATTATATTAATGTTAATATTTGGGATGGTATCCATTTGATTTTGTATCTTAGACAATAATAGTTAGGTGAACTAATATTTTTGATATCTAACAGCCATTTTTGTCAGAGGGCTAGTAACTGAAACGTGATAGGTAGACAGGCATAAAGGCTCAATTGAGAAATGTTTTTAGTATTTTATTGACAAGAATGTACTCACTTTTATTTATTTAAATTAATAATAATATAATATTTAGCACGCGTCTTACTACCCGTTCGTTATACGCCTAAGTACTAATTACGCTAATGGATTAGAATGGGAAGGTTGAATTTAGAGGAAGTGAACCCGCATTGCGTGAGGGAGAGTGGAAAACCATTTAGGAAAAACACCCCAGTTCACCCGACCGAGATTATTTAAATTAGTTTTAATATCTTTTATGTTTTATTGTGTTTGTAATTATTAAAATTCACGCCATTATTTTTTTTTCCAAGACCTTTTTTTAGTAAATCATAAAACCTATTTTCAGAATCTATTTATATTTTTTACCAAAAATGCTTGATTAAAAATACAAAATTATAATAGTTGCATTAGACTTATGTTTTTTTTTATTTTAAATTACATAAAAATCTTACTAAAAACTTTTTGGACCAATTGTTACTTTTTTTTAATTGGAAAACTTACAATTTAAAAATAAATTACAATAAAAATTATATGTACATCTGTTTTTTCTTGATACAAATTATACAAGATTAGAAAATTTAAATTTAGTTTTCAGTCCTCTAAACTGCGACCTAATTAGAGATTTTGTCTCGTTTCCCGACCCTTTTCAGGATTAAATTGCCCTTAACTTTAATTTTATAATCAAATTATTTCTATTGGAATGCATGGGAAGCCTAAGTTAAGACTTAAATTATAACTCTGAAAAATAAATATAAGCCCAAAGTGGAAAACTATTTTTTAAAATTTTTCCCGCTTCCCATCCTGCGGGAAATTGATCACACCCCCACCCCACCAAAAAAAAATTCCCGAAGTCAAAATCCCATTCCCGCACAGAGCAGGCCTATTTTAAATATTTTAATTTTAATTTTACAGTATCAATAAATGAATAGTACTGTATGTTTTTAATTTGTGAGTTTTGTTATATTTTCAAAATAGAATTAAAATTCTGTTGTCTGGAAGTGGTGTTTTATTTTGCAATTTAATTTGTTCTCCATCTCTAACATTAAGTGATGCAAATAAATCTAATCACATTACTTTCAATCATACTGATCACAGACTTTTGATACCACATAATGTACAATTCCTATAGTTGATTTATATTTTATTAATTTCATTATGTATAACTTATGATTTTTTAGATAAGTAGCCATAATTATTGCCTATTTATTAATTTTCTCAGTGTCAATACAAAGTCGTGAATGTGAAAGTTATTGAAATTAAAAGGAAAAGCATGTTATTAAGAAATAGGCAAATACTTATGATAATCATAAATCCAGAGTAAAAGAGGAATGAAATATGAAATAAATGAATATGCAAACTGAACCATATTATATTAGTAATGTGTTTTATTTGAATTTAAACCAAAACTAGCCTATTATAGCTAAAGATATAGGAACTGTCTCATCAACTAATAACTAAATTATGACAGAAGTGCAACCCTAATATTTGATAACCTCCTCTCTTCAATTGTCTCCTTATCACCCAAGCTCATTTAACAATATAGTAAGCCAAACTCATTAGCTTTAAAAGACTTTAAATTAGGATGATCAGTATAAACACTATTTACGCCATCTGTTCAGTCTCCTCTGTGTGCTTATTCTGTTGCTTGTGGATATAAATTAACTTTTTATTTTAATTCTTAGCACATAAGAAACGTTTTAACTCTAAATGCGTGGTTTTGGAATGTGTTTTTTGTCAAAATGTTTCCGCCAAAAAAAGATTTCTTAAACATCTAGCTTGATAATATATATTTATATATCCCTGTATTTTATTTTTAGCAAATTTAAGAAATAAAAAATAGAATATTGGATTAAGTAAAAAAAAGGCAAAAAAATACATTTTGAAGAGAACCTTGAATAGATTGTGATTCTAGAACCAGTTTTCTTAAACAAAGTTAACAAAACAAGAAGACAATGTAGTGGCACACCTAGAAATTTACTTTTGGTAGGTAGGTCCTAATAAATCAAATCTATCATTGGTCTACATTTTTTTAAACAGGAATTTTTAGACACTTTTATTGGGTATAATAATGTAGTTTTTAAAAGTCATAAGCTTGGTCTTAAAAATTAGCCATCAGGATTTGTAACTTCAAACATTTCCTGAATTTTACAGGCTATCCAAACCCAAAATAAATTTTTCAGTCTTTTATATATTATGAATTATAAATCAAATCCAATGTCATCTTTAGCAGAAGATTGGAAAAAATAGATATAGTTTTATCAAATAGACCATTGTAAAAGAATCAAATTTATATATATGATATTTGTATTATTATTTCTCACCTATTGTAACTGCTCTCATGGACGGCGGGATTTGAATAGTTAGATTTGCAACTATTGTAAAAACATGTATGTAATTACTTTGCAAAATAGCATTAAATGGATATTTAACTGTTGTATTAAGTAAATGATGGAGAAAAGAACTAAAAATGTCAGTGAGTGATCCCAATATTCTCGGTTTTAAAGGTGCACAACAACTTTTCCTATGCATTTTATTAATAGTAATTGCTCTGTATTATAGTTGTACTCTATATTTTTAAAGTTTTATTATATGCTTTTTTAAATGTAAATTTTCTTGTGACCTGCCTTCACTGGATGGGCCACTGACACAACGTACAGTTTCTCTTTATCAAGTCTCTTTACATTAAATGTGTTGATATATTAAAACATTTTTCCCTTGTACATATTTTTCAGGTACTCAAACACAGTTGGGGTACTAGCATCTAACGCAAATGCAATAATATCTTAACAAATTTTTAAAAAATTTCAGAGAAAAAAAATGTGTGAACAGTGAGCTAGAGTATAGTTAGAAGTAAATCGGAAATCAAGCACCCTTATGTGATCAATGCTTGAGTAATTGTTAAGCTAACACAATCGTGCATACAAAGACACAATAAACACTAGCTTTTGTGAGTCACAGGTGGCTTCCTCAGGAAACAAAAATAAATTGTAGTTTCTTATATTCTGAGAAAGCCATCTATAACTAGTGAAAGCTAGTGTTAAACATTGTATTTTGTTTGTCAATGTATCATCTCAAGAATTTCTAAAACAGGATCCCCTAAGCAAATAGGCTGCTTATTCAACTCCCTTTAGACACAAATATAACATTTTGATTGCAATTTTTAAGTATAAACTTTCTAACCCAACATTAAAAAAGCAAGATAATATCAATATAATGAACATACTAATGTTCAATTTTTCTAAATAATGTGTAACAATTTTTTTAAAATAAATATATCTATGAACTCTCTGTACATCACAACTTAACTGTATTTAAATCAAATGCACTAATTTAAATATAAGACTAGTTTTATAAAATCATGCTTCTTCTCAATTGTCAATCTAGCCACTCTTGTGTAATCTGAAATAAAACAAAATAAAGATAACTTTTAATACAAATTTTGTTACGTGTGTGTGTGTGTGTGTGATTTTATATATATATATATATATATATATATATATATATATATATATATATATATATATATATATAAATTTCTATTCAATTTATATTTAAATTAAATTAAATGCATGTCTCAGTGGAAAATATATGGCTTGAATAAAAAACTTACCCAGGCCACAGGCTGGAAACAATAATGGATGTAGTAAGTTAATCCCACTAATCCCGAGTACTTTCATGTATTTTAAATTCAAATTGAGAAGGTATTTCTAATGTATCAGGAAATATTTTATTATAAATTCAAAGGCACAAAATGGAATAATTTAGATTCATCTTTTAAATCTATTAAATAAATTAGATAAGAAAAATTTTATGTTTATAATAGCTAAGGGAACTTTAAGATTTCTTAAACAAATTTACTTGCTTGTATCTATATTAAATAAAATAATATAAATGCAAAGAATGTGTTTTGATTTATATTTATTATACTATTGATTGATCAGCTAACTTTATCTTTTCAAATTTGCTATCAAAATTATTTCATCGCTTACTAAAATATACCAAAGTCATCTATAACCCGTTAACTGCATTGCAATTATCATCTTTAAGTGAGCGTGATATTTACCAGATTTTTGGAATGTTGATATGCTAATAGCTCTGGTATCTCATAGATTGATCACTTCCAGACCTTGTTAAACAGATCCATAAATGAGTCATAGATCATGAAGGTAATGGCCACATCAGCACACACCCGACCCAGTCGAGGAACTGTGCCTTTGTAGAACCTTCAATTGTCACCAAAAACATAAGAAAATTAGTTCTGCAATCTTCATCATCAAAAGGGGAAGTACCACTAAATCTATATGAACATGTTATTTTTTTTTTAAATTGGTTTGGGGTATTAACGTAAACTTTCTGAACTCGCTGAATGTATCAGCACAAGATAATTTCTATAGGTGAGAGCGAAAGGGTCTACCAATTTTGCCGGGCTGGTAGTTTCACATACCTTCCAGGCTTATTTACATGCCACAATATTATTATTTAGCACCGCGTCTTACTACCCGTTCGGGTTATACGCTTAAGTACTAATTACGCTAATAGATTAGGAATTGGGAAGGTTGAATAGAGGTAGTAAACCCGCATTTGCGTGGAGGGAGAGTGGAAAACCATTTAGGAAAAACCACCCCCAGTTCACCCGACCGAGATTCGAACCTCGATCTCCCCGTCCTCGGCAGTCGGGCTCAACACGACTAGCGTGTTAGCCAACTACGCCACCGAGGCGGATTACATGCCACAATAGAAATGGGGCACGACGACGGCTTTACTTCCTTCTCAAAGGAAGTTGTGCAACAGATTTATATCGCCCAAAAAAAAATAAGTTGACCATGGCTTGGTTTGAACCCACAAACATCTGGTACTAAGGTGAGCAATTTACCCCAAGACCACCAAGATCGATTATAGACAGGTTACATGACTAACAATTAACTGATTGTATAACATTTATTTAAGAAAGCCTGGATAAGTTAAAATTATCAATTATTAAATTAACTAATATAATTAATTCAAATCTAATTATGAAATCTTAGAAATTTAAAAATATTTATCTACGATTTAATGAGCAGTTATATATTCAAAGGCACAAAATATATTAAAAATATTGATTAACAAATTACATGTTATATTATTTATTTATTTAGCACCACGCCTTACTACCCATTTGGGTTATACACTTAAGTACTAATTACGCTAATGGGTTAGGAATAGGGAAGGTTGAATTAAGAGGATGTGAACTTGCATTTGTGTGGGAAAGTGGAAAACCATTTATGAAAAAAAAAAACCTCAGTTCACCCGATCGAGATTCGAAACTCTATCTCCCAGTCCTTGGCAGACTAGCTCAAAACGATACTAGCGCGTTAGTTAACTATGCCACCGAGGAGGGTATGCGTTATATTGTTTCAAAACATTCTGTTTGTTGCTTTGTAAGAGTTTCCAATGAATAACCAAAGTTTGAAATAATTTAATATGTGTTCTATGTGAAACTAAAGATCTATGTCTAGATCTCAAAGGTTAGGTCTGAGTCTTATGCAATGAATAATACATTATGGACCAACAAGTAAAATCATGGAATAATACCAACTGGTCTTTCACTTTGGGTGGATAATTTTGAATAACCTATATTACAGATCAACTAATATCTCTAGTTTCTTATACAAAGCAAGTAATGAATAATAAAAATGACAGAAACTTACGCTAATGGTCCCTCATGTTTCCAAATTTTTAAAGCACAATCCAAAGTGTTTTTGTACTTTGATGCTTCCAAGCCCTAGAACAAGAAAGCCATGTGCCTAATTGAAAATTTTAAAACTATAGAAAGAAAAATATAGTCCACAATCAATTGTAGGATTTTTATCTGCTTTTAAGAAAAGATAGATTAAAATTTCTGATGAAATGGTGTCATGAGTTTGTTTACAGCAGAAATATGAGGAAACCAAGTTTTGTTAATTAACTTTACTGGGCAACAAATGAATAACTTAACAAAATAATTTTTATATTTCATTAAAGAATTGTGAGAATTAAATTTAGTGTGGAAATTTTCCATAGTACGATATAATTTCAGAGATTTTTGTTTTTACTGAGATGAGTGGCTTTTGATAATTAATATTATAAAATGTCTTTGATATTGAAACTTTTTAAACGTTTGTTCAAAACTTGAAACCCTCAAACAATATGTCTTTGCTAATAAGTAATTAGTTATGCCGAAAAGAAGATGCCCTTTCAGGAAGTATTTGTCAAAATTGCTAGAAAAATATAGTATCAAGTTGTTTGATGGTCATGTGTTATATTAAGTAGCTCTTTCATACAATAAATTAACCTAAAGACCCTTAAAGTTTCAAACAGCCCATCTGTCTTGAGAATGATTAATATTGTAGGTCCTAATAAAAAATTAGCCATCAAAAATTGATAAGCCTGAGAATAATATATAAATTTTGTATACTTAATAAAAGAGAAAGTAAAGTTAATTTTTAACATGTTGATGTTCTTTATTGCTTCAAGATGTGATATTATAGCTTAAAAATTAAAATTTCATAAACTCAAGGAAAAAAATTAGAAAATAATAAAAACTGAAAATGTAAAGTTAACTATAGGAACTAATGTTTGTCAACCAAAGTCACATAAATGAAAAAAGAATACTTATATGAATTTTGTACTCAAAAGGAATAATTTTATTTTAAATTTAATCACGTCAAATATGAAAGAATCAGCTATGTGCCAAAATAATTGTATGCAGCTATGTAACATATTTAATAAAAAATTAAACATAGCATATTAAAAAAAAATCTTGGCGTTAGCCCACAAGCCAAGTGGCTGCCACTGTTAGTGATGATAGTGCTAAAATTTTGGGATAGAGGATGTCATGTGGTCAGCATATTGTGCTCTCCGGCTGTTAATCGCATGCTTGTAAATTTTCGTTGTAAAAGAACTTTTAAATTGAGCTATCTAGAATGTTAATAAAAATGAATTATAATGATTCCTCTTTATTACACTAGAAATGGGAGGAGGTGAAGCTGAAGGTAGATTAAAACACAATTTCTGGTAAAAAAATTTGACCTTTGTAAGTAATGATACAAATACTTTAAAACTGTTTTAATCATCAATTTTCCAGATATATTATTTGGCCTTACATTTGTGTTAGACGAGGATCGATAAAAATGTTGATATTGCAATATAACAAAATGTAGGTATAACAACACATCACAATATGGATACCACTCCTTAGTATGCATTAATTTATCTATTTGTCTTTTATTCCTTCAGAATAACATGAATTTTAAAACAATGAACATATCTATATTTTCAAATAAAGAAGAGTGAATGTGTAAAAGATTTAACAAACCTGCATCCTTGTCTTAACTACATCAATAGGTGTGTTGCCAAATACAGAAGCAGCCCCTGCTACTGCACCAAATAATCCAACTATTGCCTTGGGAACGTGTGCTTTAGAGTCACCCTTCCTGTACCAATCTTTCAAAGTCTCCATGACATAAAATCGAATGGCTTGATTACTGCCTTGTTTCATCACTGTCGCAGTTACTCCCTTGTAAACACCTCCTAATCCTGCAATGGCACACAATTTATTAAGAAAAAAAGTTTGACATAATCAGACGTTTTCTCCTTGGATTTAGTGTTTTTTTAATATTTTACTTAAAAAATTAATACAATCGACAGTTTGGTTAGTGTAAAAGGATGGCTCACATTAGATGTGTTGCATACTATATACATATATTGCAAAAAGTTTTTGTTAATTTTTTTTCTTTATTTAGCACCACTTCTTACTACCCGTTTGAGTTTTAAGCATAAGTACTAATTTTGTTAATGGGCCAGGAATTGGGAAAGCTCAATATAGAGGAAGTGAACCTGCATTTGCGTGGAAGTAGAGTGGTTAACCATAATGGAAAAAACCACCCCCGAGCGAGATTTGAATCTCGATCTTCCCGTCCTCGGCAGTCTAGCTCAACACGAAACTAGCATGTTAGCTAACTATGCCACCGAGGCGGGTTCTTGTTAATAAAGATAGTATGTATATAAATTTACACTTACTAAGTAAGGCCTCACAATGAGAAAAATATCTACCTACTTTCAGTGGGGTTCAAAACAAAACTCTACTGCACAGAGAGAAAGGTGAGAGGTGGCAGTATGGTAGTGTGAGTTGGAGAAAAAAAATAGAATAACATTTATTTCACTCTCTTTGGTATAATACATTATTGTTACTAACATAGGAAAAAATATTTACTACCAACCCTATACTTCATCTAAGCTCTGAATTGCAAGAAAAATGTTTCTTGAACGAACAATAGAGATCATGGCTTATACATGATGCTCAAATTTTGTTCATCAAAAGCTTGGATTTTGCTTAGTTAGCTGCCGTGTATCACTAAAAGGTTTATGTCCAAATACACCAGCAGAAAAGTGTTAAAGAATAATTGAGTAAAAGTTAATTTTTCAAAGAATGGGGGGGGGGGGATATATTTAACAGGGTTTATATATTTTGTGAGTTTTAAAAGTCCCAGACTTCTTAAAGATTTTTTTGACAAATTAAAGTTATTATGATATAAGGAAAAAATTAATAAACATGTAAATAACAAAAACTAGATATAACTGCCAAATTTCACAAAACTACACTAAATGGAGTTTATTCCTGTTTTACTTCTATTAATTAGGGTGGTGCAATCTGACAACTTAGCTCAGTCGGTTAAGTGTCTGTCTACTGAGCTTGGGGTCCCGGGTTCAATTGTCAGCATGGCCAAAAATGTATAATTGGTGAAATGTGGGCCTACCCTTTCACAATGATGAATTAACGGCCGGGGACTGGATGCTATGCCTGTCCTAGTCTTAAGTTATATTATAAGACATATGAAGCTACAATAGGCCTAGCAAGCCGGTAGTGGAAAATATATGGCTTGAATAAAAAAATTGACCCAAGCCACAAGCTGGAAAATATATGGCTTGAATAAAAAAATGGACCCAAGCCACAAGCTGGAAAATTTAATGGATGTAAACAAAAAGTGTGTTGTCAAGTACGCCTCCATCCCTAACTTAAGCTAGTTCTATCTAGTGCAGATAGCCAACTTTCAAATATTAATGTTGATATTTATTCAATTTGTAAAACTTGTAAAGTGAGGCTCCTTGCACAGAGCATGGTTTTTTCCTGTGGCTGTATATGGCACGGCACCATGTAGGGTTATGGCAGGTTGCCGTGGTACACACGGCGTAGTAACGGCAAGGCAAGATTTCAAGTCACCAAATGACATCAGTTAACTCCAGAGAGTCAGAACGATGGATCGCAGAAGGCAATTACTGTGTGTGTGTGTGTGTGTATTTATATTTACAAAGAAAAAACGACAATGTATAATGTGGTGGGTTCATCCTTTAAATTTTTCAATTATTTTCGGCTGTCCAAAATTTAATTTGATGTGATCCCACGCCGTGTGAAGAGCTCCATATACTCGCATGCCCTACTGTGACCAGACACGACAACGACACCTGACTAGTCCAGTGAGTGCATCAGCAGCCATGTACAGGAAATAACTGCAACCGTTATGTGTGTTCAGCCCCAATCCACCTAATGGTCGGATCGGTCTCACAGGACCCTGCCGTGTGCTGCCGGCCATGGTAAAAACCATGCTGTGTGCAAGAAGCCTAATTAATTCTACCATAAAAGTATTTTATTGGTACTTACGTATATACCACGGAAAATTATGAAGTGTGTGTAGATATACATTTATATGTAAAATATCAAAAATCTAATTAATTTTTCTTTCTATTTATACCTTGATAAACGATTCCTAAAGTTTGTAAATTAACTCTGAATGAAGTAATTTATATATTTTCTAGAGATGTAACGATACCTGTTTTTCTTGATTCCGACTCTTAGGCTAAACCTCGATTTTGATTCCGATTCTTGAACAAATCCTTTTTCACAATTTTTCCAAGCATTGATGTATAGAAAATCTTGTGCCTGATACTCTACTCCCCACTCAATGCGAAATTTGGACTCGACCATTACAACATATGGTCGCTTGAAACTTTAATCTCACATCTTATAGATATTAATTTACTAAGCAAATTAAAGTCTTCAAAACTGAAAATCAAAACCAAAAATTCAAATAAACTCGAAATTAATATAATAAATTGCGGATTTTATATTGGAAAGAAGAGCACATTTCACACGTTACAAAAATTCAAAGTCTTCCGTCATAACTGATCCTACGCACGTCAGCTCGCCAGAAATTAGTGATGAAGTTTTGGCAACGATATATATATTTAATATATCGGACTACACTCTAACTCTTATTAAATTAAAATAAATATAACTTTTTTACTCCATTTTTATTAACTACGTCGATTTTTGTTCTATCTTTATTAAACCTGTCTTATTCAAAGAGCTGAATAAAGCATTAAAAATTGAAAAGTGACAAAACATATAATTACAGGAGAGTGGCCATTTTAATTTGATAGGAATATCATAGCTTTCGACATACAAGTTGTGATATATCAATTAATATCATAGAAAATTTCCATCCCTAGTCCACGTATTATATATTTATTGTTTATAATCGTTTCATGTATTCTGACAGTCTCATTAACTTTTACGGAAAAAAAAAGTGTGTTAAAGTTGTTAAGTTTTTACCTCTTGTTACTGCCATGTCAGGTCGTACCATATTCTGGCCATTATGGTATATTTACAATTTGCTGGCATTTAAGTGATACGGCAACTAAACTAATATGAGAGATAATCGATTATTACCTATTTTGAATGTTACCGTTTTGTTTAGCCAGTTTTATTAAGAGCTAAGAATCGAAGTAGCGAGAGTCGTATTATTAAAATTGATTCTCGATTCTTTCGATACCAGTAAAAATCGAGGGCATCGAAGAATCGAGTTTGAAAGCCCTAATATTTTTATATATCACTATTATAAAAACATTGTATTCACGTCATATCTTATTTTTAATGTGATAAGAGATGTGAGTCCACCGACCTCTATATTTTACAGAACACAGGAATATACACCCAGATAAATATGGGATCCTGCATGCTAATAATTACCAAGCTATTGTGCTTCATACAAGAACATTTCAAAGAGAGTAGCATAAGTGCAAGAAATTCAATGGAGAACATATAACATGTACAAAGATTTAGAGGTTACACATAATAATAAAGAGGGAGATTTTATACATACAATTATCTTGCAGTTAAATCTATATCAAACCTATAAATAATGTATCAATTTTACCTTGTTCCTTAACTATTGTAGAAACACCATGAAAAAATCCACGGAATCTAGGGTTAGCAGATCGCTGGTCATTGATGAATTTAACCTTGACAGTCTCCATGGGTGTGACAGCAAATACAGCTTCTGAAACGCCTGCACCCAAGCCACAAAGTACACGAGAAAACGGAGACAAGTTTCCTCTCTCATCCACTGCTAAGTTCTTTAGGCTTTCAAAAGCCCCAAATCTAGAATACATATATTTACCATTTTTGGCTAAAAAATAATAGTGTAGGTGTAATAGAGTAATAAGTGTTTTCTTCATCCCCCCAACTCTTAGCCTCCACAACAATTTTTACACACTTCAATGCCAGTGTTTGCTAATAGTAACTTACTTAAACACTTGAAACTTGTTGGACGATGAGCAGGGTAAGTTTTATCAAGTAGCACCAATATGTGTTTGAAGATAAAATAAGAAGCCAGATTGTGGTCCAGCGAGAGCTTTTCTCCAAACTAAGTTTAGTAGGGTTATATTCTGTCAAGCCTTACTATATTTTTATATTTTCTAGAGAAAATAAAATTATTAGAATAGTTAGATTATTTTATAAATATATTTAAAATTACATCATAATCATTGAAAATTTAAAACAAGAAATGAAGAAGAGGGAGAGTGGTGGGAGAGAGGGGAGGGAGTAGGGGAGAGAGGAAGGCAAGGGAGAGAGGGAAGAGATAGGAGAAGGGAGGACAAGGGGGAGATTATCTGACAACAAACTATTACCTGACTGCTGATTTAGGAATGGAGCCATACAACAGAACACTTAGGCCTCTGTAGAGCCCAAAGAACCCATGGTTCTTGACAGTTTTTTTGACACAGTCAGCGATACCTGTGTACTGCCTGCTTGCACCCTTTTCATCTAGCTGCAATTGGGTCTTAACGTATTCTGTTGGGAATGTGATACAAATCTCAATACCTCCTGTGATGCCTCCTGAACATAAAATTATAAATTATTAGTAAACATTCAATATACCATCATGAGGCCAATTAGTTGAAGAAAATGATTATATACAAAGGTATGAGGATGGTATCTCCCTTCCTATAAGTATTTGTGTATTTGAATTAGTTATATTACCACCTGCTTTAATGGGTGCACGGTCTAAGGTGTTACTCTCGAGTTAGGCTAGACTGCTGATGACAGGGAGAGCGGTGTTTGAATCCCGATCAGGTTTACTGGTTTAAAAAAAATGGTTTTCCACTCCCCCTCCATGTAAATTCAACCTACCTCATCCCTAACTCATTAGTGTACAGTCAACTCTGGTTATAATGAACCTCTACAGACTCAGATATTTTGTTCACTATGTCCAAAGTTCACTAGAACTGATTTTAAGAAAATAAGAGTTAAAATATAATCACTCTTTATTGAAATCTATTAATTAATCTTTAAAAAACAGTTATATGCTGCTGTTTACTGTACTGGTATACTGTTTTAGCTAAGAAAAATTCCAGATTCTTCTCTAGAAACTGTGCTTTTCCCACACTATCCATACATTCAAAACACTAAACTGAGTAGAAAAGTATAATTTTTCGAAGAAAGGGATTAATGAAAACAATTACTAAATGGCCAAAGACTGTCATTCACTGTCCTGTAGCTCCTGTCGTTTTAATACAACTCAGAAGACTTGTCTTCCTTTATTTGCCACAAACAAAGGTATTAAAACCTATAAGCCAGGTCAATGAGTGCAGTGACTGTTAAAGCTCAGCCCCACCCCCTTGTATTCCTTTTCCACATTCCGTACTTTCAGTCAAGCTTTGTGATACCTAAACAAGAACTCAGGTAGAGAATTGGTGTCTTCAAGTTTAAACAACCAAAAAGTTATGATTTAAAGAATTATAATGTTACAATGACATATTTCTTATTGAAAGTTACAATTTTTCTGTTCACTAAAACCGAAGTTGAGGGTACATTATAAACGAATTTTTTAACACATAGTGAAATGTATGTGGGTTGGGATCAATGAATTAGGTTCACAGTAGCTGAATGTTCACTACAATCGAGTTCACTAAAACCAGAGTTGACTGTAATTAGTACATATGTGTATAACCCTCACAGTTAGTAAGATGTGGAGCAAAATAAATAAATTATATTACCTAAAACCTATAATGCTGGGCACAGGGTTGATTGATAAAGGTTAGTGTGAGATACCAAATTCAAGCTAATTTGTAATTTTGATGCTGATAGACGGCCTTGAGTTCTCCTCCCTGTCACCAGTGGCAATGATCTGGAAGTGTGTTATTATTATCATATAGATATTACATCAATGCCTGTAATTCAACCTCACTTTAGGCACATTTAGCATTGAACCTTTTATAATAATCATCCATGTGTTTGAAGGGTATGTCCTTAGCTTGGTGGCCACAAAACTTTATATTAATATATATTTTTTTAGCACCATGTCTTACTACCCGTTTAAGTTATACCCTTATTATTATATAACATTTGCTACAAAACTGGATATTATGGTTTCTTGGTGTGATTTTAAATGAAAGGGGCCATGGAAAGCTTAAAAGTGGACTACTGTTAAAGTAAAAAAAAAATGTGTTTGAATAGGTCAAAGAAAAAATCTGAATGATATAATACTTAGCACCGCGTCTTACTATCCGTTCAGGTTATACGCTTATGTACTAATTACACTCATGGCTTAGGAATTGGGAAGGTTGAACATAGAGGAAGTGAACGCGCATTTGCGTGGAGTCAGAGTGGAAAACCATTCAGGAAAAACCACCTCCAGTTCACCCGAGTGAGATTTGAACATCGATCTCCCTGTCCTCAGCAGTCTAGCTCAACACGAAACCATCGCGTTAGCTAACTACGACACCGAGGCATGAAGGAATGGAGGAGGAAGGTGTGAAGGAGGAATGAAAATTACGGCTTAACAATAGGTGAGTAGATAGGTAGGTTGTTGAAGCTCTTTTACTGTTGATAAATTATCGTCATGGATGCAAATTACCTTTTCAATAAGGAACTATATCAAATTGTTTCAAAGCTAGGAGTGAGTCATGTACACCATAAACTGATACGTGAATTGATGTCTGAAAATGTTATATTGCCAAGGAAACAGGACTTTACCATCATTAGCTTCTCAATAGGACTCATTCAAAGAATTTAAACAGACGCACATATCTTTATACAAAGAATCCAATTGTATTATCATATTGCAGAAATACTAAGACAAATTCACAAATAATGCACTCACTAAACAAATTATATAAAAAAAAATGCAGTGAGGACTAAAATAAATATATTAAAGAGATTTTAAAACACCAAACAATTCAGCCATTCAAACAATATGCTAGTATTTAAAAATAAAATTACACCCAAAATAATCATCCCCTCGTGTCAGTGAATAAAAACTTTACTACAGTATCTAGAAAAGCAAAATTTTAATTCATCCAGTGAGAGGTATATGGGTTGAAGATATGGTACCTGCGATGATGCCCTTCAAGCCTACATTGGACTGGCCAGCTGTTGCAGCAGCCCCAGTCTGCAACATCCATGGCCGAGGAAATGGGTTTCGTCGCTCCATTTTATAGCTCACAAATCAATGCTGTAAAATACAACATCTTACAGTTAAATTACACCACATTTGGTTGGTGACGAGAAGATTAAACTACATGTAAGTAGTAAGTAAATTCAGCCGGGTTCAAATAATTTTTCTTGAGTGATAAAAGCCTTTAGAACAACTTGATTCAGAGGGGAAGTTTATCTATCAGTTCCATATTGATTGTAACATTTGCAAGAACTCAGGAAGGATATTTGAAACTACCTGTCCTGGCAAAATTGGTAGGCCCTTTTACTCACACTCAGAGAAATTCTTGTGTACATATATAATCAGTCAGTTCAGAAAGTGCATGATAAATACCTCAAATAAATAATAATACATGTAAGTATGCTCATGTGCTGTGTATACAAAATTGCTGAAGTGATACATCTTTAAGTATAATTACCAGATAAAATTTATAGAGTACATCACAATATGGTGCAAAGGTAAGTAAGATACAAGTGACTCAAAGTTAACTATGAGTCTGATTGGACTCTGCAATAGTTCAAACTTTATCTTCTCTTAAGTATATTAGAAATAAATGGTATGGTACACCACACAGACTTTCTCTATCTTTTATTTTAAAATAGAGACATTTATTAAATCTCATAAGATGTGTGAAACAAAACAAGAACCACACGTTGCAGAAACATAACACCAAAGAGCACAATAAAATAATTACAATGTTACAGAAACATTAAGAAAATAGAAATATATCTAGTGTCCAACAAAAAGCATACAAAACAATTTCAATTTCAAAGTGCTCCATAATATATATATATATATATATATATATAAAAATTTTCCCTTAAAGCTCAGAAACTATTGGTTTTATAAAAATATATTTCAAATCAAATCTTTATATATTTAATATTATCACAACTTTACAATGATAGGTTGTTTCGTATCTGAATTAGTTGTGGAGATATGAACAACATCGGAAATTTCTGTTAGTGTAAAGTACTCTTAAAATAATTTTCATGGGAAAATAAGGATAGCCATTTTGTTTGTTATGTTAAATAATGCAATGATAACAAATTTAATCGAAATTGTTAAGAGCAGATTTTGAGGTTGCTTACTTTTTCCTATCACTAATCAATAATTTCAGTTTTTCTTTGAACATGAATTGTTAGCGCCGACCAAAACTGTTATCCTTTCTCTGCTGTTTTTACCTCCATGACAATAGATGTCTTTAAAAGCAATTTTTAAAAGAACGTCTCATCTAAAATTTGTCTTCAAAACCTTGTTTCTTTTCAATGGTTACACATGCTTCCATTGACCCCCAAAACAATATTTTATTTTATGTCATGTCGCTTCTTAAATTTATCCAACCAAATGGAAATAACTTGGGAATCCACTTTCCCCAAACGATTGGCAAACTCTAAAGCCTTTTAAGGGGACATGAGATTGGCAACAATTTTAATCTACTTTAACAGATTGGCAAGTTGTTGTTACAAACAATTTTAATCCACTTTAAAACACATCCCCTTTCCCAAAATTACATGTTTAAGAAAGTTTCCCGACAGGTATGACATCTTCAGAGGTTTTCATAAAAAACTCCTAGTTTTTTATAATTGCCAACACTGTAAGTACTTGGGGGAACACCAAATTTAACTGCAATATCTTTTTTTGCACATTCCACTATCCACGTTTTTCAACAACTCCACCATTTTCACTTTTTGACTTCCCAAAAATACACCGTCGGTTAGAGACTGAAATAATCGCAAGATTGAAACAAACTGATCGTCTTTTACAAGGGAGGAGGGTGAGAGGTGTGTGGAGAGAAAATATCCCTGCCAGGCGATGCCTCTTGTTTTATTTTTTCTCACTTGTTTTACTTATAACATTGTTATTACTGGAGGAGGAAATTTGATATCCAGAATTTTTTTTCAATATAGGGAAAAGTTTTTCTATGTATTGTTATGGGGATTCACCAAAAAATCAATGGAGGTGCGACTTTATTATAGGGTTGGTGTGACACTCACAAATAAGACTTGTTGGACCCACAGATGAACAAACGTAATCTTTACGTATGTGTATTATCTAAAAACAAGATTGATCCTAAAAAGAAAAGAAAAAGAATAGGTACCTAATTATAGTAATATTCATATGGCACACATTCCTAAAATACAAGTATAGCTACAAGTAAGAATGTATTTGCAGACCGGTGCCAGTTCGTAGACCCCCAGTTGGGAAACACTCTTCCAGACAATAATTGTATATCACTTGAACTAGTTATTGATTTTAAAAATGGTGTGGATTGTATAAACCAAATTTTATTGGTATCGGTAAAGTAGGTAAGTACCTTAAGTATGTTGAATAATACTCAAATTTTTTAAACATTATTTATGCAAAAAGAATCAGTTTTACTAATTGATTCTCTGAGCCTACAGAAACCAATTATAAGTGTGGAGCTGCACAAGGTTTGGTGAGTGGTACTATCTTATTTGTAAATTATATTTCTAAAGTAAGTTTCAAAGGTCCCATTCAATTGTATGCTTATGAAACTTGCGCTGTGATAATCAATCTCTTATAAATGTAAAAGAACATTTTTAAACAAACCTTGAACTTCTGAATAAATGTCTTAGAATGAAAATATTATATCAATGAACTTCGCTAGAGAAACTTTATAGGCTTGTGTTAGAAAGGCCTTATAGTAGGGTGGGCATGTATAATATGTAAACATTATTATAATTAGGGGCCTACACCCAGGTTACAGCTTATTTGGTGCTGACTGACAGTTCACAGCTGACTTCTGACAGTCAACATTTAGGTATATACCTAAATTTTGACTGTCAGAAGTGACAACTGCTAAAGACATGTTTTTTGCAGATCATATGGTTCGGCGTAGGGATACATAATTTGGTCTGGTAGCTTTTCAAAGCCGTCAGAAGTCAGCTGTGAGCTGTCAGTCAGCACCACAGAAGATAAAACTGAGGTATAGGTGTTTTGTCTCACAACAGGTCCATTCCTTTTGTCAGTGAACTTAGACCTCCAATGTGCTCTGTCCTCTGCCTCCTTCAGCTCCCAGAATTCTCTTCTTTCCTTAAAGTCATTTAATATTTGAATCCTCCTCCTTCCTAAGCTCCTCTTTCCCTCAACCTTTCCTTCTATGACATTGTGCACAAGACAGTTCCTCCTAAGATCCAGTTTGATTTGTATCGAAGATCAAATCCAAAATGGTTATTTTCTCACCCACTCTTCTTAGTACTTGTTCATTTGTCACCCTGTCTGTCCACCTGATCTTCCCACCCACTCTTCTTAGGACTTGTCCATTTGTCCCCTGTCTGTCCACCTGATCTTCTCACCCACTCTTCTTAGGACTTGTTCATTTGTCCCCCTGTCTGTCCACCTGATCTTCTCACCCAATCTTCTTAGTACTTGTCCATTTGTCCCCCTGTCTGTCCACCTGATCTTCCCACCCACTCTTCTTAGTACTTGTTCATTTGTCCCCCTGTCTGTCCACCTGATCTTCCCACCCAACTCTTCTTAGTACTTGTCCATTTGTCCCCCTGTCTGTCCACCTGATCTTCCCACCCACTCTTCTTAGGACTTGTTCATTTGTCCCCCTGTCTGTCCACCTGATCTTCTCACCCACTCTTCTTAGGACTTGTTCATTTGTCCCCCTGTCTGTCCACCTGATTCTTCCACCCACTCTTCTTAGGACTTGTTCATTTGTCCCCCTGTCTGTCCACCTGATCTTCTCACCCACTCTTCTTAGGACTTGTTCATTTGTCCCCTGTCTGTCCACCTGATCTTCCCACCCACTCTTCTTAGACTTGTTCATTTGTCCCCTGTCTGTCCACCTGATCTTCCCACCCACTCTTCTTAGGACTTGTTCATTTGTCCCCCTGTCTGTCCACCTGATCTTCCCACCCACTCTTCTTAGTACTTGTTCATTTACCACCCTTCCACTGATCCACTGTCTTCTCCACACATTTGAAGCTATCTAGTATTTCTTTTTCATCTTCCCGAGTCCTTTCTGCTCCAACAATACCTCTTCTTGTTGAAGGTTCCTTGGCCACGATCCTCGACCTAAGTTCCTTGTTACGAGCCTTTCAACAAACCTTTTACCGATTACTTGAACTGCTCTATGTTTTTCCAACTCCTGGTTTCCAATTTTGCATTTTAGTGGCTCTTCTTTCTTTTTAAATGACCATCACTTTTGAATTCTCAATGATATCTCCATAACCTATTTTCTTCCAACCTCCACTAGCCGGTCCATCATTTCCTGCAACTCTACTAACTCTATGTATCATAAACATTGAATATCAACAAACAGGCAATCCGATACAAATGTCTTAAAATTGATGATGAAGACATATTTTTAGAAGCATAGTATACCTTAGCAAAATTGTAGCTTATAATATGCTTAACATTGTAGTATTTGTCAATTTGTCCTATGACTTACCACAGCTGAGATAATGAAGCTACTGCAAACACTTGAAAATGCTTAAAATGCTGTGTGCTAATGTACCCCTCACATGCCCTTGAGTCCTTGATGCTGTGTTTGATCGGCAATTGTTTAATTTTTCATCTGCTAGAGATAGAGCTCACAGAGTAATGTGATCTTTGATAACGTATGTTAAATATGCTGGTTGTTTTGTAGTGTTGCAGAGCTGTATTGTATTGTGTTGTGTTGCAGAGCTGTATTGTATTGTGTTGTGTTGCAGAGCTGTATTGTATTGTGTTGTGTTGTAGAGTTGTATTGTGTTGTGTTGTAGAGTTGTATTGTGTTGTGTTGTAGAGTTGTATTGTGTTGTGTTGTAGAGTTGTATTGTGTTGTGTTGTGTTGTGATGGATAATTTGGATAATTCATCATGTGCAGTGAAAATAAGTCTCCACAAATTTGTAAGTGGCCTACGCTAATTCGGGCTGATAGATGGCGTTTAAAATAGTTTCTAAGATCATTGGTAGAAAGCAGCACTGTGGACTCAAGGGTGTGAAAAGGATACTTTGCCGTTCAACTAATCTGTTGCAGTCTTTGTGATCTCAAGTGCGTGTTAAGTGTAATGTCATCAAGTCTGCATAAAGTCAAGTGTACTTGACTATTCGTATACAGCCGTAGTGTTTATTAAAAGTATTAAAAATGTATAAATCTTAGTGTCATTCAATTCTACTTACTCTTATGTGCATAATAAAGTGAATAAAATATCTAAAACATTGTACCATAACAATAAAAATGAATCTAAAACGGGACATATAAAGTATGTGCAAGGGAACAGTTAGCCTACATTTCAAAATGTCAGTACATTAAAAATTCTTATTTTACCTTTAACCCTTTTGCTGCGTTAATCGGATATATCCTATCTTAACATTATAGCCATTGACTGCGGAAATCGACTTCACCCCACAATGTTTAAACTTTATCTACCCTTGCTGCAACAGTCGGAAATAACCACAAGAGTGTTAGAACGCTGAATTTTTCATACTAGCATGCACGTGCGCCTCCGACATCTGGCTTTTAATTTCGAGAATGGTCAGTTAGCGGCTGCTAAATCATAACAGTAGTAGCAATTGTTTAGTTCCGCATTTAATTACTTGTAGCACACATGCAGTATTTATGTGGTGGAAAACATTGTTGAGGGATTAATGGATGGCTATTTTATTTTTGTTCTTGACCTATTTCCTATTTTGAAATAATGCCTAAGACAAATATATGATTTTATAGACTACACTACACTGAGAAAAGTACCAATGTAGCACAAAATTGTTCAAGTTGTGTTGATGTAACCTAACTTTAAAAAATTTTCTTTTTATTACATTTGGCCAATATTAGGCCTGTCAAATACTTATTTAGCAATTAGTTTGACACTATTGTGGGTTGCAAGTAAAATAAAGAATGGTTCTGATAGCAGAATAACATCGCATTTTTCTAAAATGTGACATAAATAATATATGACGTATACAATTTTATTGATATAAAATATATATTATGTGATTTATAGATGTGGTGCTAAATTTTATATCTAAAATGCATTACTAGTTGAAAATCACAATATTTAATTATAATCATGATTATCATGCAAATTTTTAGATTTTGAATTTTTGACCTATAACTAGCATTTCTGAAGATAAGTAAAAATTAAATAGCAGCAAAAGGGTTAAATCAATGTTAATGATCAATTGTATCAAAAGTACTGATATTCAGTTACTTTGCATATTTTACAGTCTACTTAACATCAATGAAATTAAAGTTAGGTTAGGTTAAGATGGGTTAAATTGTTATAGTCGAAATTTAAAATTATAGTTCAAGTTATTTTACCTTCAATGGCCCATGACTCATGTTGAAGGTATTTATAAACAATATGGTGTCACCAGGACGAAAGTATTATTATATTGTAAACTCTAGTTTATTATCAATAGGCCTAGTTGTAAAATTCATAGGCCTAAGTTCTGTACCATATTGTGTTTAGTGTGACAAATAATGTTTTGTAATAAAATGATTTCCTAAAGTATAAATTTGTGTACAAGTCACTTTGTAGAATATACCATTAGTTGTTTTTAATTTACATTTCGATTTGAATTCATATCTTTCAATGAAAAAAATGTATAGGCCTTCTTATGAAACAAGTCGATTTTCCTTTTGGTTTATCAAATTTAAATTTGCCTGTTTAAATTGTAAACCACTTTTTAAAATTCTAGCTTTGGATTTGTTTACATCGAAGAATTCCTTAAAACGTTTACTTTATTTATATGTTTAAAAATTGATAGATTTTTGCCCATTTTAATGAAAATATTATGAAAACAATACTAAAAGGCCTTTGACACTTCAAGCGGTTATAAATCCAATACAATACCACAAAGTACCGATCCGTAGATAAAAAAAAACTACTTACCATAACCAATACAATACAACCACTCACAAGTAATCCTGAGGCATGAGTTTTAAATCCTCAATAAGCAATTCAAGAATTAATGCTTACTCAGACTTTGTACGTTAGTTCAAACCATGGTGTAAGTAAATAGGTCTTCCAAGGCCAAAGATAAATGGCTAAAATGCATAGTTAGTACTTTGGGCTCTAGCCATAAATAATTAGTTATTGGTTTCTCAGGATGCTTACTTCAATATTTTGTCGCAAGACTGCAGCATCTCTTATCCAAAACCATTATATATTTGTTAGTTTTTAAATAGGTATTTATAAATTCATTAAAATAATTTTATTCATAACCATAATCAGGAAAAATAGTGACAGTTGAATATAAATGAATTAATGTCATCCATAAAGCATTATTTGTATCATTATAATTATAGGCACTCTGAATTCATGCATGTGGCGATGGTGTGCTGATTTTCGAAATAGAAACATACCCAACTTAAGCTTTTCACAAAACTACACCAATATGAACTAAAACATCAATACACTGAAAGCAAAGGGTGATGCATATTTGTTACACTCGATTTCTCAACGTAATACACACGAATAATATTTCATAATAAAAGTATGAGGAAGTGATTACTATTAAACTTTTTTTTCAAGGTAATACTACTACGAAAATCTAAATGTACAAACCATAGGGCAAGGAAACTCATTTTTTAACAAGTATCGTAGAAAGTATGTTATTTCATTCATTTTATAATCTCTAGATAACATAAAAAGTATTACCGATATTGTTTATTTTTCATTGTATTATTTTACTTCTGGATTAGGAAATAACAAAAGTATTTTGGAATAGTGATCCTGCTGACATTTTAAAATGGTTTGTATTATTATCTTTCAGGCCTCTTATAAAGCATACATTAAACATTTCAATTACATAACTTTGCTTCCCATTAATCAGTGAATAAAAAATCTCCTTTATCTTTTTCAGAACGGTGTTGTTCTGATGTTATTTTAGAATATATTCTCAAAATAAAAGCATTTTAACACAATTTTACGTGAATCTCCTTTATAAAACATCAAGGTTTTGACTATTTTTCCACCCCTATGTCATAAGGAATGTCATAAGGACCTCAATGTTCACGACTTTTAAACATTAATCAAAAATCTTGA
Source organism: Timema podura (assembly GCA_033556935.1). Taxonomy (NCBI): domain Eukaryota; kingdom Metazoa; phylum Arthropoda; class Insecta; order Phasmatodea; family Timematidae; genus Timema; species Timema podura. The sequence goes on along the minus strand of JAVRXN010000010.1, from coordinate 126,061,189 downwards.
AGCAAATATGAAGCCATACAGTACTTCAGGTTACTTTCGATAGCTGTGTTTGATTGATTCAGAAGTTTTTTTTGCAATTTACAAGAAAAAATATGGATTCAATGCAGTTTTTTTTTTTTCGATTTTTCCGAGCGTTATGCTCCACGGACTGAATACTTTTTTGCACAAACACATTAAAATATAGCATTGATTTAGAAGTAATAGCTATTCCCTCTCAATGCAACCTCTTTAGACTAGTTACAGTCTCAAAAAGAATATGAATTTCACAACCATTCAAGCAAAGACAATACAAAGACGTTCATTGTCTACATTATCTTCTCATTCCGACAGCTAGTTGTTGAAAAGTTTTCTATATTTGATTATTTATAAATTTATAAAATATCGATGGTATTTAAAAAATACTTATCCAACATAAATGCCTAAAAAATATTTTTTTAAATTCCACAACCAGGGGATTATGGACAAAATTTATGTACATATGAGCATTGTCTATGATTTACGAATAAAGGTGACCAAAAAAAAAAACGCAAACGATAAAAGTGCACATAAAAATCCCGCACAGAAAAAAACCCACGGTCATAAATACTCACAGGAAAAAAGCTCACATGGAAGAATGCACACAAGGAAAAATTCCCACAAGAAAAAATGCCCACACGGAAAAATACCTATACGGAAAAAATGTGCACAAGGATAAATGCCCACACGGATAAATGCCCACACAGAAAAAAGCCCACTCAAAAAATGCTCACACAAAATATGCTCACACGAAAAATGCCCACATGAAAAAATAATTATAAATCAAGGTTAATTTTTAACGAAATGAAAGTTTTATCGGGGTTTTGCCTTACTAAACTTTTAGTTTCCACTTGTAAAGTGCACGTTTGATTTATTCTTGTGAATTCATAGTTTTCATTCACATTTTTTGGTCATTTTTGTAAATTTAAAGCCATTTTTTGGAATTTTTAGTGTCATTTTATGGATAATTTTTTACACATTTTAGGTTATCAAAATTCTGGCCCTGGTACAACAACATAACCAATGTTTACAACAAGTGCTTAAAGTTTATATAAAATACATAAATATATCAAAATAGAGTTATATTTAATGGTTATTATACATTTAAGTTGGATCTACATGCTGGTGTAGTTTAATAAGTAGGCTACATATTACATAAAATAGAACAAAGAATATTACTGTTTAGTGCCAATACTGGCCTTTATAGAAAAAAAAATTGACACTTTATCAACTCACAACTTCTTGTATAATGTTTATATTATTTTATTACATTAGTTATTATTGAACCAATATAGGCTAGGCCTTGGTAATTTCGTAACAATTTAACAATATTTTATATTTTTAGAGTAATATTATTTGTTCTATTTTATGTAATATGTAGCCTACTTATTAAACTACACCAGCATGTAGATCCAACTTAAATGTATAATAACCATTAAATATAACTCTATTTTGATATATTTATGTATTTTATATAAACTTTAAGCACTTGTTGTAAACATTGGTTATGTTGTTGTACCAGGGCCAGAATTTTGATAACCTAAAATGTGTAAAAAATTATCTATAGAATGACACTAAAAATACCAAAAAATAGCTTTAAATTTACAAAAATGACCAAAAAAAGTGAATGAAAACTTTATGTATGCACAAGAATAAATCAAACGCGCACTTAACAAGTGGAAACTAAAATATTAGTAATGCAAACCCCAATAAAACTTTCATTCCGTTAAAAATTAACCTTGATTTATAGGGATTTTTTTTCCGTGTGGGCATTTTTCCATGTGGGTATTTTTCGTGTGAGCATTTTTCGTGTGGGTATTTTTCCATGTGGGCATTTTTTGTTTGAGCATTTTTCGTGTGGACATTTTTCGTGTGATCATATTTCATGTGAGCATTTTTCCTTATGGGCATTTTTCCTTGTGGGCTTTTCTCGTTGTGAGCATTTTTCCGTGTGGGCTTTTATCCTGTGAGTATTTATGGTTGTGAGATTTTTTCTGCTTGGAGTTTTAGCTTGCGCTTTTTTCATAGAATCACCAATAACATGCCATCAGAATCAGGGGCCAGCTTATAACTAACGAACACTTCAATGAATCAATGATTTTATTATTTAATAAATCTTTTGTTTCTATAATTGGATGTTCTATAAATAATCCATTGTTTCATGGAAGCTTAGGGGAGCTATACTTTGTTATTTTGTTTGTTTGATGCCTTGTCAGTTACAAGAGCACTGAAAGGATGAAAATTCTTAATAAGTTTTTTGGTAACTTTTGTTGCATTTATAAACGAAAATACGACTTTACTTTGATGAGCCAATACTTTTTATTTATCGGTTGACTCAGCGCTAAAAGAACAGACCAGTCCGTTGGGCGTTGTTTTATGACACCAAGACGTAGAAATAAGTTGTAGAAGGGTAGAGTGGAGGGAAAACTCGTCAAAGATAGGACAGCCTCACTCTATTAGGGTTGTAGAGGGGTGGAGTGGAGGGAAAACTCGTCAAAGATAGAACAGCCTCACTCTATTAGGGTTGTAGAGGGGTGGAGTTAGTGGAGTAACTTACACCCCCGCAGACCCCACAGTACAGGGAGTGGGACCCAATGGGCTGAGGGGCCCATACATTGGACATAGATACCAGTTGAATAAAAATGAGATTTAAAAGTATGCAGGTTATAAACAATTTGTTTACAGTGCTTCCACAAACATATTTTCCAACAGCAACAGATGAGGAAGTGACTGAGAAATCATCCATAATGGTTAAGGAGTAAACACTGCTATGTCTCTATGCTATGTCACTGCTACACTGCTATGTCCCTGCTATGTGAGTAGATCCGAAGAAACTGCTATGTCTCTGGTGGGTATAGCCTAAGACACTGTAATATCTCTGGTGGGTATAGCCTAAGACACTGTAATATCTCTGGTGGGTAGAGCCTAAGACACGGTTATGTCCTGGTGGGTATAGCCTAAGACACTGTAATATATCTGGTGAGTATAGCCTAAGACACTGTAATATCTCTGGTGGGTAGAGCCTAAGACACTGTTATGTCTCTGGTGGGTATAGCCCAAGACACTGTAATATCTCTGGTGGGTATAGCCTAAGACACTGTAATATCTCTGGTGGGTAGATCCGAAGAAACTGCTATATCTCTGGTGGGTAGAGCCTAAGACACTGTAATATCTCTGGTGGGTATAGCCTAAGACACTGTAATATCTCTGGTGGGTAGAGCCTAATACACTGTTATGTCTCTGGTGGGTATAGCCTAAGACACTGTAATATCTCTGGTGGGTATAGCCTAAGACACTGTAATATCTCTGGTGGGTATAGCCTAATACACTGTTATGTCTCTGGTGGGTATAGCCTAAGACACTGTAATATCTCTGGTGGGTAGAGCCTAAGACACTGTAATATCTCTGGTGGGTAGAGCCTAAGACACTGTATGTCTCTGGTGGGTATAGCCTAAGACACTGTTATTCTCTGGTGGGTAAGCCTAAGACACTGTAATATCTCTGGTGGGTAGAGCCTAAAACACTGTAATGTCTCTGGTGGGTATAGCCTAGAGACACTGTAATTCTCTGGTGGGTATAGCCTAAGACACTGTAATGTCTCTGGTGGGTAGAGCCTAAGACACTGTAATTCTCTGGTGGGTAGAGCCTAAGACACTGTAATGTCTCTGGTGGGTATAGCCTAGGACACTGTAATATCTCTGGTGGGTATAGCCTAAGACACTGTAATATCTCTGGTGGGTAGAGCCTAAACACTGTTATGTCTCTGGTGGGTATAGCCTAAGACACTGTAATATCTCTGGTGGGTATAGCCTAAGACACTGTAATTCTCTGGTGGGTAGAGCCTAAGACACTGTAATATCTCTGGTGGGTATAGCCTAAGACACTGTAATATCTCTGTGGGTGTAGCCTAAGACACTGTAATGATCTGGTGGGTAAGCCTAAGACACTGTTAATGTCTCTGGTGGGTAGAGCCTAAGACACTGTTATAGTCTCTGGTGGGTATAGCCTAAGACACTGTAATATCTCTGCTGGGTATAGCCTAAGACACTGTAATATCTCTGGTGGTATAGCCTAAGACACTGGAATGTCTCTGGTGGGTAGAGCCTAAGACACTGTAATATCTCTGGTGGGTAAGCCTAAGACACTGTAATGTATCTGGTGGGTAGAGCCTAAGACACTGTAATTCTCTGGTGGGTAGAGCCTAAGACACTGTAATGTCTCTGGTGGGTATAGCCTAAGACACTGTAATATCTCTGTGGGTAGAGCCTAAGACACTGTAATATCTCTGGTGGGTAGAGCCTAAACACTGTAATGTCTCTGGTGGGTAGAGCCTGAGACACTGTAATATCTCTGGTGGGTAGAGCCTAAGACACTGTAATGTCTCTGGTGGGTAGAGCCTAAGACACTGTATGTCTCTGGTGGGTAAGCCTAAGACACTGTAATGTCTCTGGTGGGTATAGCCTAGGACACTGTAATATCTCTGGTGGGTATAGCCTAAGACACTGTAATATCTCTGTGGGTATAGCCTAAGACACTGTAATATCTCTGGTGGGTAAGCCTAAGACACTGAATGTCTCTGGTGGGTAGAGCCTAAGACACTGTAATGTCTCTGGTGGGTATAGCCTAAGACACTGTAATATCTCTGGTGGGTAGAGCCTAAGGACACTGTAATGATCTCTGGTGGGTAGAGCCTAAGACACTGTAATATCTCTGGTGGGTAGAGCCTAAGACACTGTTATGTCTCTGGTGGGTATAGCCTAAGACACTGTAATATCTCTGGTGGGTATAGCCTAAGACACTGTAATATCTCTGTATTCCTGTACAGGAAGTGTGTTATAAAAAATTTAAAAAGAAACGCACAACATCGATACTTTTAATATTAATGTATAATTAATATCATAGAGGTATAGTATATAATTATAACTGTGATCTGGTTTATATATATATATATATATATATATATATTTATTGATGACCCGCCTCATCTCATTATATATAGGATTATTTTTCGAATACGCCTCATCTAATTATATAGATGATAATGAGATGAGGCGTATTTGATAAATTATAGGCACTCTTGTACCCCCCCCCCCCCCTCTAATAATCCTGGCAACGCTTTTCAAGTTAAACGGAGTGTACACATCCTTTAGTCAACAACAGTGCTGTAAAGTCTGTTCATGATAGGTTTTTACCTGGATGACAGTTGAAAAATCATATGGTTTAGGTTTTGGGTTGCCAACAATTGTAAAATATTACTGTTTTGTTATAAATGTTAAGTCTTTTAATTACATATTATATTTTACATTTAAAAAAATGTAAACTTAAGTTTTCTCATACTATTTCATTCCTTTTATTAATTTCTTTTTATCCAACTCGAAACAATATTTTAAACATAATTAAAAGTACTTATTCTTCGTTTTGTAATGTTATCTATGATGAGTAATATAGTACATACATTAATACCTTTTAATACAGGCATCGTATTTACTTGGGAAAAGATAAAATACTTGTCTTTTTTTAAATATACAATACATTATTTTATGATTATTTTATCGTATTTCTAAATATTTAACTGAATAAAATATTTTTATCCACTGCGTGGGTGCATCATTGTAAAAAACTGGTTTCCGTCATGTTCAATCACATGGTTTAAATTTGTCGGTCGCCATTTTGAAGCTATTTTCGTTAGAAGTTTTTTTTTGTGAAAGTGGTGTGAATATTAATTTTTTTTAAAGTGGAGTAAAACGACAAATAAGGTTTGTGTTCGACATCAAATAAATATATAAATAATATTGGCCTAAATTACTGTGGTTAACTATCACATTCATCTGTTTTCATTACAGTTATCCAAAGTGATAGATGACAGCTGTTGGCGTAGGGATATATTAAGGACTATTTCTAGTATCTATTTGAGCTGTCATCCAAGTAAACTAAGATCGTGAATGAATTATAGACAAACCGCAGGTAAGGTTCTCGGTATCATTTGTAGAACTCTTTTGATGCAGAATTACTCGAAACAGTTTTATGACAGTTCCCGTGGTGTGCGTTGGAATATATTCTTAGGATGAAGGGGTATACAATATGAAATAAGTAAGTCAAACTACATGGAAGTAAAAGAAAGAATATTAGTTGATTGTTTTAATGTAGATATATAATGTAAAAATAATTAATGAATACACTATATTATAGGAACATTCACCACAGATTGGACACCTTTTGATAGATTGTGCCATGTGTTTCAATTTGTCATGGAAATAATTCGTCAGCAACATCAAAAGATAAGGCTCTTTAAGGTTGTGGCCGTTCTTAATCATGGTTACCATTCGTAACCTTTATTATCTTTGTATGAACATTGTAAATTATTTATTGATACACTAAATTCCTGTAATAAAATACATACTTGGATTTAGTACATACCCTTTGTGAGAGATGGAACTGAAATATGAAAGTGTGGGTGTTTCTTTTTTTAAATAACTATACGGTTGGGAGTAACCGTGGATTTGTTAGATCAGCAGTACCAGTAGGGGGTCGGTCAATTATGTTTATTTTTATTACTCATTGTCTAAACTCTAGGTTTCCTGTAGAACCATAGTTCCTTGGGGTCGTATCGACCCATATTTTGCACTAATTCATTGCTGTTATCGCTTGTTGTTTAGTAAAGCCATGGTTTATATTCACGAATAATTATTGCAAATTCAGGCTTTTTGTAATAGCGTGCAGGTCTTCAGTTCTGGTTCTTATTTTGACTTCTATTGTCCTAAGCGTTTGATTTTGAAGTGTTTGAAGTTGTTTTAGTTAAGTATTTGCTGTATTACTACACTTTTAATTCCACATGGCATATCATGTCGTTAGTACGCAGTATAATATAGTTTAATAGATATGGTGTGTTACTGAAACTAAACCTTTGGCAAATTTGTTACAATAATAATATTGCCGAGAGAAGGGTTTTAGATATCGTTACGAAGTATAAGCAGTAGTTTAAATATATATATTATCAAATTACACTTGTATCGTTTTAAAACTAAGGTAAATAAATTAAGTTAAAATTAAAATATCACTTTTTCCGCAACAACACATCTGTCTCCAAACCGATCTCTGTTTATTTTCATATTTTATTTGTGAATTTCTATTACACCCTGAAAATGTTTTATCCTTACAAGTAAGTGCACTTATGATGGCTTCATCAAAAGCTTCTTTCAAATCTCTTTGAGTGAGTGCCGAGGTTTCGACATAGGCGGCTGCGTCAATCTTCAAGGCAAGTTCTCGAGCGCTGGCCACTGACACTGTCTTCATACGACGACGACTCATTTGGTACTGGACTTGAGGATTATTCGAAGATCATTCTGAGTGCCCACTAGTATGATAGCAGCACCAGGACAGTGACAACGTATTTCAGGAATCCATTTTTCTGTAACATTTTCGAACGAGGTGGAACTCACTATGCTGAAACACACCATGAAGACATCAGCTTCTGGATAGCACAGCGTCCGTAGAGGGTCGAAGTCATTCTGTAACATAATCGAGTAGCTTGTTTTTTGCGATTCCTGTTTTATAAATACCTATACATTAGAGAATAAATAATTTAAAATCATAAATTACAAATTCATTCACATCGTACAAGTTCTAGACTTAGAGTCTATTAAGGTGATGGAATTCCAACGAAAATGGAACATGAGAGATTAAAGAAAACCAAAGTATAATAAAGGCTAAATACGAGTTGAGAAGCGTACAATGCCTCAAGAGTTGAATTTTTGGATTTTTAAGTCTTTATTTGTAAGTTCCACACAAGGGTTAGTATTGACAAAAGAGGGCCACATAGTAGAGCACTAAGATGTGCTGCAGATCTTACAAAATTAATCATCTAATTATTTAATAGGTTGTTTGATATTTTTAAATACCATTTTCAACAAAATGTAGCTGAAAATTATCACAGGTTTTTGACCAAATTTAAAAGTTTAAATTTTGAGTTTAAAGAATTTTAAAAAGTTCAAAGACTCTATATTTGTAAATGAGTACTTCTGAGTTTAAAGCAAAATGTTGTAAACTTGTATCTAACCTTCCTCTATCAAATAAAGTCATGTTTTAATAGGGTCACAACATTTTTTTAAAATTAATCTGGGATTATTTCAGAAAGCCTTATATAAGTTATCACAGATTAAAAAAGAAACTTTTAACTCAAAATTTTACTTTTTAATTAGGTAAAAATTTCGCCTACATCCAGGTGAAAGCAATACTAAGATTATCACACCCCTTTATAAATAATCCAGAATTTATAAACGTCTGCAACGCTTTTAAGTTATCACCCAGATAGCACCCTTAACTAATTGGATGGAGACAAGGAGTTAATATCAGAGGAAGTTCATCCACCAACTATATTAACATAGAGGTTGGGAAAATCAAAGATAAAAACAAATATATAAAACAATCGCCAATGGATCCTACGATATTTGAAGCCCACCTTCCTTGTTATCAAATGCAAGGTTCAATCACTAATTTGGATGAACAGGGAAGGATTTCCACATTCGTTAGAACTTTCAGCAGCCCTCAGACTTAATGTAAAATTGAAATTGAAAATGAGAATCATCTATTTAGGTCTCAATTAGTTATTAGTACTCACCTGTTAGATAAATTATATTTCTATACTGTTGAATCAAATATATTAGTCTTAAACTATCATCATAATACCAGTATCGGTGGGTACGCAGATAAAGACGCTAATCTTGTCTAGTCTGATTTGCTGGTGGTTGGGGGTTCAGGGTTTGAATTCCGGTGAATATACTAGGGGTAGTTTTTTTACTAATTGCTTTTACACTCTCCTTCACAGTAAATATAGGTGATTTTCCTCTAAACTATACCTTACTCATTTCTACCATTTTAGTGTAAATATGTGATTAGTCCAGACGGGTAGTAAGATGTGGTGACCAAAAATAAAGAACTGGTATTTAAATGCTATGTATTTTTGAAATATAGAAATATATTTTTGTTTTGAGGGATTAAATCTTAACAGGTTTATTTTATGAAACTGAAACAATCAGTAGCAGAAACAACAAAATGGCATCGACATTATCGGCTGTGTACCAGCTTACTAGTAACGCCATCTATTATGTTCAAGGCCATAGCCAGCCAATAATTTTAGGGGGGTTTGGTGGGTATATCCCCCAATTGCTGGAAGCTAGAAAAAAAATTTAAATGATAAACAGTTCTATAAGCTCTCTGAAGGTTTTTTTTCATGGTAAAATAATTCACTAACTGCCGAAGGCTTGGAAAATTTATATATATTAAACACTTTTTGAAGCTCTGTGAAGTTTTTTTATGGTAAAATAATCCCCAAAATGCCGAAGGCTAGGAAAATTTCTAAATATTTAACACCTCTAGAAACTCTCTGAAGTGCTTTTTATGGTAACACAGCCCCCTGATTTGTATTTGTATCTTAATTTTAATATTGTTTGAACCATAAATAAAGCCATATATATTCTGATCATAAAATTTCTCGGGGGGTTTGAGCCCCCAAAACCCCTCCCGGCTACGGCCTTGATTATGTTTAAAGTGTTTCTCGATAGATGGCGTTGCTAGACGTAAATCGAAGTACAGCAATCGTGTATCTGCGGATCCATGTAACTCGAATCCGCGTATGGTGTATATTTTGTAATCATCACTAAAGTAATTTTATTTTCGATCATTACCATTATTATAATCATAAACGCTCGTTTTATAAATTTACAAAATAAAATGAAGGCTCATGGTAATAGTTATACCTTTTTTTTTTTAAGGAACGTGATCAATTTATTTAATATTTAGAAAGTATTTATTGAGTGATATCAAACTTCACTAATGTTCTTAAAAACTGTTCACTCATTACCTAAATGAATTTGTGATTAAAAAAAGCTATTACACGAGTATAAATATTTCATTCATAAAATATAACCAATGGTCGAGATGTGGTTTTACCTGTCCAGCTGTATCACAAAGCTGCACACCCACTCGCCTTCCATCTACGCTCACCTCCACTGAAAAAAATAGCATAAATTATAGATTATAATCTTTAATAAGATTTCAATTATTTTAAATTAATCTTTTATTAAAACAAAATCATTTTAAAATAATTGTTTTTCAATTTCATTACATTATGTTAGAATGTGTTAAAACCGTTTCACTGGACTCATTTCCACAGTTTGTTGGTATAGTCATAACGGTCTAGATGTGCTCTCTAATTAAACCACAAGTAACTTTGGATTAAAAATGGCAAATAAAAAAAACTGTTCACAATTTTTTTTAACTTGCTTAATAATATAAATATTATGATAAAAGTGACCGTGAATTGACCATCTAAGGGTCAACATTCCAGCCACAGAGTTTAAATCTACCCTTTAAGGGCCGGTCTTATGACTCCTGGATAAATATTAATCTGGCAGACAAATATTTCTATCGGGTAGATAAGTTAAAAGTGCGTCTTATGACTGCCAGATAGCATTTATCTGCCAGATAAAATGTATTTATCCTTCATATTTTCATCGGGAGGTTTAAGTACCTGATAATTTTTATCTGAAAGTTAAAATGGTTGATGCCATAGTGACGCGTTATTTTTCATGAGTTTTCACCTATCAGAATCTGTTTTTAGGTTAAAATCTTGGTACATGTGTTTAGAAAGCACAGGCCCAGTCTCTAACTATATAAAGTTAGAACATTTAAATCACACTTTTATATAAACTGACAATCTATTTGTAGAGTTATATTTATAAAAGAACAAATTATTTAAATGTGAGTACAATAAATGAAATTTTGTAAACGTTGTACCCAACTATTGACCACATTTTGGCAGACACCAAAATTAGTACTTGCAAGACATCTTAGTTTCTGCGCCCACGTGACGCCATCTGTTTACTCGCACTAGTTTAGCCACTTATTTAACAAATGTTGAGCGCTCTCACCACTCGCTAGGTTGTAGCGGTAGCAGCAGGGCTTATACGCATGCGCGCACCAGTAAAAACAGTACCAACCTTGCGTTTTCTGCGTAAAAATATATTTATCTTTCAGATAGCTATCCGGCAGATAAATTCAGTTCATAATACGCGTAAAATATTAAAGTGGCTGATACCCTATATCCGGTAGCTAACTTTAACCTCCCGATAGCAATATTTATCGGGTAGTCATAAGACCGGCCCTTAGTATATAACATCTAAGGCGCACAGTGAGAGATAATAAATAATCGGTGACGCTCACCCTAATCACGAATTGTATCGAGTTCCTGATTTAATTTGACGATTTGGCATTTAATCTGTCTGTCTGGGTGTTTGTTCAGCGACTAGGCATACTGTAAAATGCGTGGACCGATTTTAACTATTTATTCATTTAGACTTTTTTTTATATAATAGTGGTAGTATTACAATGCTTTATTTTCGTTTGTATGCCTCGTTGAAGAAATGCCTGTCCTTATATTATTTATTGGTCTTAATATACAAAGTATTCAAATGTCATCCTATAAGAGTCAAACACGTATTCCCTCAAATGTTGTAAGATAGTTGATAAACCTTACTTCCCTCCATTTCTAATAGTTGTCAATCAAGGGGTCGCGATCCCTTTTGGGGGTGATGGCGTATTTCTGGTGTAGAGCTTTTAGCTTTATATTTATTTTATTAACTTATTAGAATGACTACATGAAGGTGCAAAATCAAAATTTATAGAAATGTAAGCTGTTAAAATGATATAAATAAACTACTTAGGTTTATTTTGGCTATACTACTCTTGACTTAGTTGAGTGTAATCGGCCAGTATTTGGGAGAGTGGCAATGATACCATAGCCTAACATCCAAAATATCTTCTGGGTTGGATGTTTTTCCTTCGAGGCATCTTATTCACATTCGTACAATCATTATATACGTAATTTATCAGAATTAAAACACAGTGGGCTTAACGTCCCGCTCGTTTGGTTTGTTGATAATACGGAGGTCGGGATTCAAATTTTGGCTGTGTGTACTGGGGAGGTGGGGGTGATTTTTCCTGGATGGTTTCCACTTCTCTCTCCAAGAAAATAAGGGTACATTTCCCTAAAGTCTACTTACCCAAGAACTGTGATTAAATTTGGATAGCTGTGAATGGGTACCGTGAGAAAAATAAATAATTAAAAACTATGATTTGAATGCTTGTAGGCTAGCAGGATGTCTTGATGATGGTCCCAGGGACAAAAATTTGGGCCAAACCGCGCGAAAGTTTGGAAACCAATAGTGTAAAGAAAATATCTATAATAATATTTCTACAATTTAAATATAATACAATGTATGTAAAGGCCCCCCTCCCCCATCCCACAGTGTAAAGAACTAATTTATGTAAAGATAATAAATCTATTTATTTATTTAGGATTAACAAACAACATTAAATGCTTTTACAATTTTTGCAAACAATTATTATAGTTTATGTGTTTATTTTTATAAGGTTCTTCTTTTAAACTATTAATTATTTTCATTGATCCTCATATTACCTAGAACATTAAAATTAAAGCCTTGTGGTTTGAACTTCTCTAAACTATTTGAATTGCGTGCTTACTAATATGCAGATACACTAACGCTCCTTGGTTTCAATGTATAATCCGCTGAACTAAAGAGTAGCCAGATCCGTATATCTTAGACCTTGATCTGGATATCCGTGATCAACATGGCGGTCGCTCCAAATGTGTTTCATTAAATAGCACATCTCACGTAACTTGAAGAAATAGCTAAGAGATGATCATGTAAATTTTTACGTATATTGCGAGCCTGACGTCTTAAATCGCGCGAGCAATGGCTATTTTCTATCAATACATTATAGGCCTACAATTGAATCTAATAGGCATTTGTTTTCTGTATAACTTGATCACTAAGAACAAAATCAACTTCAAATCCAAGGAGGAATTTCAACTTGAAGTCAAAAGAGAAATAAGTATAGAAGATATTTCAACTTGAAATCCAAAGATAACTCAAGGAGATATTTCAACTTGAAATACAAAGATAACTCATAGGAGATATTTCAACTTGAAACCCAAAGAGAATTATAGGAGATACTTCAACTTGAAACCAAATATAACTCATAGGAGATATTTCAACTTGAAATCTAAAGATAACTCATAGGAAATATTTCAACTTGAAACCCAAAAGAAATTATAGGAGATATTTCAACTTGAAACCCAAAGATAACTGTTAAGACTGTAGTGACGATAAGACCTATTATTATTATTATTATTATTATTACTATTATTATTATTATTATTATTATTATTATTATTAATTATTATTATTATTATTATTATTATTATTATTATTATTATTATTATTATTATTAGCAGCACCGCGTCTTACTACCCGTTTGGGTTGTACGCACTAACGCTAATGTTTAATGGTAGAGTGATTGTGAGATGAAATGGAGGACCTACAGTTTAACGTGGGATCCGAACCACGGTGGAGGTCTGGCATTCCACATACTCACAAGTTGTGATTAATACACGTCTTGTCAGAGGTGAAGGAAGGGTTTGGTAATCAGATAAATCTGTGCCGGGACCGAGGAATCATGGCATAATTCTTAACCTGATGTAGTACTTGGCATTTTTCAAACAGAGGGAGCGAGGTCTACTGTTCACAGAATTACTAGTACTATAGGAAAGAATCAGTGTCATGGCATAAGGTGTTTGCCTGGGTAGGCATATTTGGGTTTTTTCACACCACTTCTAACTATTTGTTAGGGTTATGGGCCTACCCGGTTTTAGCTACGCTAAAATATTAGGGATGAAGAAGGTTGAATTTATACGAAATGTATTCGCATTTACGTGAAAGAAGAGTGGAAAAATATTTAGAAAAATGCACCCAAACGGTATTCGAATACCTGACCTCTGCGTCACCGTCAAACCAGATTATATGAGCTTGATATTTAGTCTGCATGCTCACCGATGTTGGTAACTACGATAGTAATATTATTGACTTTGAAATCAAACAAAACGGTTTAATTAAAAGAAAATTTCAAGAATCGAGTTTATACTAAGAACATATTTGAAGGGTACAGGTACGGCTGCCAGATATTTGCTAGGGCAAACCGGGACAAAAAATATATTTAAGTATCACGATTTTATTTCAATTTTTACGACACATTAAATAAATGCGTTTTACATATTACAAAAAAGAAAACAGCAGCATTAATAATTTAATTTAAAAAATGACAAGCAAAAGTTAAATTTTTACTTATATTTGCGATAAGATTTTGCCTCCCTCCTCAATTTGCACTGCCTTTTCGGCATGTTTAAACTTTTAAGACTGTTCATTAAATTTTATATAATATAAGTACATTTCAGAACCACTAAACAAATATATCCCTGCATTTACACTTACACTCGCACAGTGACGTACAAATTCAAAGATAATGTAACCACTAAACTTATAGAATAGGCGGGGCTTTCCCGAATTGTGTAATACCTATGCATACCAACCTGACCAAAATAAGGATAACAGGCCTCCTACATCACCGATTGCGGGGTAAAAGCGAACTAGACAAAAAACGTTAAGAACCCGGACACTCGTGTGGTCCCGAAGTGGTCTTTTGGGACACCGGAACTATCATCTAAAAAACGGGACAATCCCGGAAAATCGGGACGTCTGGCAACCCTAGGTACAGGGAAAAGGGTGAAAGTCCAATTTTTACACAAATTGAGTTAGTGCTGCCATCTGTTAGACAATCATGAGACCTTTCTAATGTAATATGTACTATGGTTAAAAGAGGTCTGCCATATTTAAATTTAGCCAGTGCTGCCATCTGTTAGACAATCATGAGACCTTTCTAATGTAATATGTACTATGGTTAAAAGAGGTCTGCCATATTTAAATTTAGCCAGTACTGCCATCTGTTAGACAATCATGAGACCTTTCTAATGTAATTTGTATTATGGTTAAAAGAGGTTTGACATATTTAAATTTAGCCAGTGCTGCCATCTGTTAGACAATCACGAGACCTTTCTAATATTCTTTGAATTATGGTTAAAAGAGGGCTCTGTCATATCTAGATTAATTAAAAAAGAGTGGTATTTGTTGGGGTTCTTGTGGGTTTTGAGATATAAAAGTCGTTGTCTTGTAAAATTAGTGTATTGTGATTTTCCTCTTTTTTCCCCTATACCGTTCATTTGGTCTCGGTAATATCCTCTTAATTTAAAGAATGAAATTATTAAATTCTCTGTCATATTATAAACAGTATCATAAAGTTATATTAGTTGTTAATTTTTAAAATACTTTTCAAATTAATTTGTAACAAAATTAAATATAATAACTGAGATCATTTGGGGTTTATAAAGTCCATAGATCGCACGCTAATTAACTTCATTAATACATCATCGAACGGCATTTGACATTTCCACTAGAAGTAACATTTTAATGAACTAATTCAACATAATGTTAGTATAGTCCAATTTTCATAGGAAAAATCTTCTTATCTGCCAGCTAGAAAAGATTATAGATCTATTTTATCATATCTATATCCGCTTCGGTGACCGCATATTTAAGGCTCTATTCTCGCAATAGACTAGACTACCGATGACGGGAGAGATCGGGGGTTCGAAACTTTGTTGGGTTTACCGAGGTCGGTTTTCCACTTGGGTTCAACGCAAATGCGGGTACGCTTTCTCTAAATCCAATCTTACTCATCCCTAACCCTAATTAGTACATAGGCGTATAATACGACCGGGTAGTAATATGCGGTGCTAAAGGAAAACCTATCTGTATGTCAAGAAATGTTATCTAAAGCTGTCACTTTTGAAAGATATTATCAACAACTATAAAATAATAACAATAATATAGTGATATTTTTATCAATATTGACGGCAAAAATCACGCTTGTATTCATTTTATATTTGCTATCCCGTCACCAGTTGAATCTAGATATATAAAGACAGTAGCACTGACTCATCACCACATCTCCCTAAACCCTCCCTCGACCAAGAATCTTGAAATTCAGCAGGTCGTTGGTATCCAGTAAGAGGGGGTTTTGCGAAATTCAACCCCTAAGGGGATTAAAACTCGGGTTGGAACATTTTTAAAGGTACCTATAACAGTATCTTCAACAAAATCGCTTGATTTGGAGAGGTGAAACTTAGCAGGGAGGCTCTTTTTAGTTAATAGCCCAAAAGTTTTTTGGTATTTTTTAGAAATTCAACCTAAACAAATTTAAATCAAATTTTAAAATTCCACCTTTGAGGTGCACACGTTCGTGTACAGAGTATACTAATTTTAAAATGTCAGACCTATGCTTGCAGTAGAAATCGTACAATGTTCATTACAGACAAACTTGTCATGTTATTAATATATAGATAGATTACAAATTTGAAATATGGCTAACTTATACAAAACATTCACACAAATATATTTTACTGACATAAATGGTTTTCACAGACACAAGCAACGTTCTATTTACACTATGCTTGTGAGCTTTTCAATCATTAGCTCAACGTCCACATTTTTCGCAAAGGTTCGCTTAATATAATTATGTAATATAACTGGATCATTGTAGATCTATGTCTACTCTTGACCTGAATCAGCTTAGATTAAGCTTATTCACAAGAGGTATTAGTGACTGAAAGTCTTTGGTAGCACTTCATAAATCGATTTAATATATTTTCTACAACAATGATCTGAAACCAGTCCAGAAAGTATACATCAATACGCATCTTTGTTACGTTATTTTAGAAAGCTTATTTCGTAGAAAAAGACCGAAAAAGCTTGATAGAAGTGAAATAATAGCTATGTCAACGTGAAGCTTAAATTTCTTATCTTAGGTTGTAATATTTTTAAATTTTCTTTTTCAAATCGTTGTTCAATACCTTTAAGTAAGGAATCTACACATTTATACAAATTCCATTTGTCTTTATTTCTGCAAAGTGTCTTCTAAGAATCAAACTACTGGTCTTTGGTAAACTGCTGGGATTTCAAATTTATTTTCTTCACATGTCTTTAAAGTTGAGCTGTAAGCCTCATCAAAGAAGTATCATCAAAACGCTGTGCTCTAAATGTTCATAACGACCATGAGATTCTATTGAAAATCTTGAGTTCTTAGCTGACTCTTAGAAGTTTCATAAGAATATCTTTCCATTTAGATTTTATTCACGAGAATCTGGTGGTTTTATTACTTTCCTTCCATAACAGTGTGCACAATGACAAATAAATCACGAATTGTAGGAATAGAAAGAACTCCATATTTAAGGAATGTGCAAAGAGTTGCACCACACATACAAATATAATTTGATCGTACATTATAGGTGTACTATCAAAACACACCGGTATCACAGATTGCAAGCTCAGAACTTTTCCATTAGTATCTTTAAAATGTTGAAAATTGTTTGTGCATCACTAGCCAAAAATTGCTGATTTATTTTGATTGTCATCAGTGGGATGGACACACGTGATGTGACACCGAAATCTTTTTAGGGTTGAGAAGAGGGGTGTGTGGGTATCAGCCAAAACAAGATAGGTTTGAAGGACTTAGACCCCCAAGACAAAGGGTTGGGGGCCGGGTGCTACTCAAAGGGGTCCTGCCCCCAAAAATAGTTGAAATTTCCATACCCCTTAAAGTTATTTAGAACGTTTTTCCCCTGGATTTTTTTAATTAGATGGCTCTAGAAGTTATAAAGTTTTATTTTAATTGTAAAAAGATATTAATTCATCTCCTTCTTCCACTAAATAATTATTTACTAAATTATTTGTGTGTGTGTGTGTGTGTGTGCCTACCTAATTGAAAACAATATTTGAAGCAATATTAAGGAGGGCCCTGGCCTACTTACCCCCTCCCTCCCTCTAGGCACAACTAAGTTTGTATTTACTAAAAAGGTTCTTCCTGCTAACATTCTACTGTAGTTAACAAGCATATTAAATTACATTCATTTCAGTAAGAGAGTGTACTAAATTAACGCAGCGTAAGCAGGTATGACCTCCACTATTTAACAAAACCTTCGAGTAAAAATAAAAAGAAAGAAAAAGTTGACTCTGCAACTTAATGTTAAACAAACATGGTAGCCTATCTGTAATGTACGATTATTTATCTTATTATATATTTACAAGGTTGCACAATAATATTTATTTTGATTTTTTTATTTGAAATGTAAACAAAAGATTTATGTAATTTATTCAAAATAATTAATTGCAATAGTGATTTATTTTTAGTAGATCAAACTCTTTGGCCTTTTTTTAAAGATAAAATTAGGTTGAATCAAGAGCGTTTTATTCTTTAAATCAAAAACATGTCCATAACCCAACATCTCAATAATAAATGTGTCGTTAACATAAAAGCTATGGTTTTATATTTTTACTTACATTTCAATAAATTGTATCGTCATTGATTCAATTTTTAGATAACGCATTTATTTGACGACCTTCCTATGACTCTGAGTCACAACTGTTATCTCCTAATACGTACAAGTGGACTGGGCATGATTTCAACTAACTGATATCAGTCTCTTATCAAGGAAAACTATTCATAGTTTTGTAGAAGTGAAAACATCGTCATTTAAAGAAAAATGGTATGGAAAGCTAGATACAATAAAGAACACTTTTTCTTAAAGTTTTTTTAGTAAAATAGAAAATAATTGATGGCTGATAGGGTCAGTTATGTTTAATCCTCCTCACTTTCCATATAAATTTAAGATTGGATAGATTAGTTTCCTCTTCAATTGTTATCGAAATATGTACAGTATATGAGCGCGACCAATATTCGTTTCATTCAATAAAGGCTTATTATATTAAATTAACTGTCACCAAGAGAAATCTGAGTATTCTTACTTTAGAAAACAGTTTAAAATGAAAAAAAAAAAATGTTCTTTTCAGATCAAATGTCTCACCATTTGATGTAGAAACACAGTTTTTCAGTCGTAATTGTGTATAATCCATAGTAAAAAAAAATTAAAAAAGAAATCCTTTTATTTGTCTAGCTATCTAAAATACGCTGTATAGGATTGTGAACATAATTGTTTTAGATGCATTATAATTATTATTTTCACCAACATTACTTATTCTTGAAATTTTGAACTCTAAAACATTGTTTAACAAGATTACACAACAATGTAAGAAACCTTTTACCATTGTATTTGTCATAAGCTGTTGGGATGTAGTCTTTTGGGAACTTGTTGGTGCTATAGCTAACGATCAGCGATGTTTTTCCAACTCCCCCATCTCCAACCAGAACACACTTTATTATATCATTCACGACATTTTTTTGTTCTCGTGCTTTGTTTATTAACGGACTTTCGCACCCACTCACGTTCGGAGGCATCATAGCCTTCGCATTATAAACACTCTTCACATGACAGTCCAGTAACAACTGAAAACATTATTGTGATTAGAGGTTCAAAAGTCACAGAAACAGATCGCAGCACCTATGCTAACAGTAGAAATAAAATAAACAGCGCTCTTTTCACAGAATTGGTCACTTTAAATTAGTTGCACCTTTACCGCTAGAGCGCGTTTGTAACCTGTTATCGGAGGCTTTCATATACCATGACTAGTTCAATATGTAGAGATTAAAAGAAATGTTAACTGTTTTTAATAGTTAAGGGGGATTCATTTCACGGAAATGAGCAGCCCTTTAATCTAGTTCAATGGTTCAATCTTTGCTAGTTACAAATTGAAGTGCAATCGCTAACCAATTCATAATTTACATCCAGTAGTGTAACTAGGGTGAGACAAGTGGGGGCACGTGCCCTGGGCGCCCAATTAATTAGCGATAATAGCAAAAACAAAGTTTCAATTTAATAAAAAAAATCGTTTAAATTTTTATTATTTTGTAACCGGTATTAAAACTTGTAGCCAATTTGAATACCAATATAACAATTCATCCAAATTTTAAATTACAATTTTAAAGGAGCGTAATTTTTTGATCTGCCCTGACCACCATTAACTATAGTTACGCTTCTGCTAACATGCATGCCATTTAAAAAATTACTATATATATTGGGACAGTGGTGCTTATTGTTTGGAGCTGTGGGTTAGTAGAGAGGTAGTAGGTAAGTTTGATGAACTCTCTTTTAGCCCACATAAGCCTGACCCATGAGAGAATCACGATTGCCTACTGTCGTTACACCTCACCAAGGCCGTAGTCAAGGGGGGGTTTTGGGGGTTCAAACCCCCCGAAATGTTATGAACAAAAAATATATGGCCTTATTTATGGTTCAAACAATATCAAAATTAAGGTAGAAGTACAAATTAGGGGGTTGTGTTGCCATAAAAACACTTCAGAGAGCTTCTAGAACTGTTTAATATCTTGAATCTGTCCTAGCCTCCGGAAGTTAGTGGGTATGTCGCCATAAATATGGGGGATGTGCCCACCAAACCCCCCCCCCCCCTGAAATCATTGGCTGGCTACGGCCTTGCACCTCATAATTCATTTTGAGAAGATGAACTAGTTCAGTTAGAGGAAACATTCAATTCGAACTATTTACTAGCAAACTACAAATTTCTACTGTAGTCTATTTCACAGATTGCTCACATTACAAACAAACCAGGTACCTTAATAAGGAAGAAAGCAAAGCTATACAATAACGTATATATGAAAGACGAAGCTTAGGGGGTTAAATGAATATAGTTACAGAACTCAACCGCATCTGAATCATATTCAAATAAATTGAAAAATGACACCTTGAAATTGAAGCAAACCTTTGTCTTAGTACGCCAATTCTCTACCAATGAGATAACCAGGGATCATCCCGTGCTCAGGGTCATTCTTCACTATATTTTTAAGGCAGATTCTGTGATGGACGTGTGGATATCATAGGCTACTACTCCAGACCCCTTCCACCCCCCCCCCTTTTTTTTGAGAGTATGGCATCTTTGACTGGGAGTTATATGAGATGTATCCAATCCAGTAGCTTGTATGTAGACTATTAGCGCTCTGGTGGCACAGAGTTGATGTGATGATAGTTGTTATGGAGGTGTGGAACCAGTTGGAGTCTTTAACCTAACTTAAGCCTAATTAACCAAACCCTGGTAACCGTTGGGATAGTTCCCCTTTTCGGCAAAAATACCCTGGTACCAGCCAAGAGTCGAACCTGGGACCCCTAGGTCATACCCAGGTGCAATGACAACTATACCATGGGGCTAGTTCACCCCCCTCACCCCCACTAATCCACACCTTTTCTCCGTCCATGGAAAGAAGTAACAATAATAACTTTATTTTCTCAGTTATCAGACAATAGCCAATATATTAAGTAGCTTAACGCTAGATGATTATGTTATTCCAAAAATGATATCTACCTTATTTCTGTAGGTCCACCAACTAATGAGTTGAGTGACTTGGATTAAATCGACCATCTCTTAATTTGCGTAAATGTTTCGCATGGGCCCAGGGCCACCCTCAGGGGGCGGGGGCAATTTGCCCACCCCCCTGAGACTCTGAAGTTATATGAATATTAGAAGTAGGCTACTAGCGCTCAAACAGTGCCCCCAGCCAACAGAGTCATATAATATAACTAATGAACTAATTACTAGTGCCCACCACCAGGCCACCTGCTAACTTTAGGGTTGATAGTTTGGCGCATGCATGAGAAATTCCAATAGCATTTGCCATCCAAATTGTCAAGGTCAAGTGACCACCCACGATTTGGATACATTTGAAAAAAAAAAAAAATTATGTTGGATCTTAATTTCAGGAGACAAGGATTGACTTAAAAAGCGTCTTTTGGGGCTTCAATTTAATACATTTCTTCAAAGTACGGCCCCCCCCTTACTGGGGGGTATTCAATACCCCTGGTTCCCCCGCCCCTGGAGAAAAATCTGCAGGCGCCCTTGCATGGGCCAAGGAAAATAAACTTTGAAACATTAAATAATTTAGTTAAAAAACAACAAAGCAGTAATGAATAGTTTTTTTATTGTAAAATCATCTTGTGTGATGTGGAGGACTACTCCAAGGTGGCGAGGGCCATTCGAACCAAGGTTCGAGAGCCTGTGGAGGTGGTCAGGCAGCCGGGGGATCGAGTGCGCCTCAAGTGCGGGTCGGAGGAATATTCCCTGCGCCCTCCAGAAGTTTTCTGCCGAGCTTGGGGATCCAGCATTGGTCCTACGAGCTGGGACGGGAGCGACTGGTCAGGGTCGTGGTGAAGGGACTCCTGACTCGGACAAGCCCTGGCGACATCCAGGAAGAGCTGGTGGAGATGGGTTTCCCCGTGAAATCTGTATCCCAGATGCTCTCCCAGTGGAAACGGGACCAGAGGACCGGAGAAAGGCAGTGGTTGCCGAACTTCGTTGTCTCTCTGACTCCCGGGAGCAAACCGCAGGACTGTACTCCATATCAGTCCTGTGCGGGCTCCGCGTCAGGGTGGAGAAATACAAGTCTCCCGGAGGCCCGGTGCAGCGCAAGAACTGCTTCCGGTTTGGGCATGTGTGGAGGGATTGCCGCGCTTAACCCTAGGTGTGGGTTCTGTGGCAGTGACCACGAGAGGGGCGAGTGCCCGGAGGAGAGACGATCTCCTCCAAGTGCCTGCACTGTTCAGGAGCGCACTCCTCGGCGTGGCGTGGCTGTCCCACGTACAAGTCCTTGCGGGCGGCGGGGACTGTGCGGGCCTCCAAGATTCAAGAAGGGATGATGGATGGCCTAAGCGAAGGCCAGAAGCCCTCGCGGCACGGAAGGTGACCGTGACTCCAGCTCCAAAGCCAAAGCCACTGGTGCAATCTTTCGCAAGTGCGCTGTCAGGGAGACCATCCCCTCCACCTCAAGGCCGAGGCACCTGCCAAAGCCACCGGTTGCATCCCTCTTGGTTGAGGACCAGTTCAAGACCGCTCCTCTCCCAATCCCTACCCTCCCCTCCCCCGCACCTCCCTCCCCACACCTTTGCACCCTTCCAAGCCTTTCCTACCACTCCCCACTGTCAACCATGCCACCCTTCACCCAACCCTACCCCTGAGGATGATGCTGGAAAGCTCAAAATTTGTATTGAGCTTCTCAAGGAGATTCCGGGACTGGATCCATGGGACTTTTCATCGAGTCTCTTGAGGAAGGTCCAGGAGTCTCCGAGGAGTAACCGTGGCCACCTGGTCATGGAGCATATTATCCTCTACCTGGTCTACCATGGCAGCGCACCCGAATAGAGGACCCCCAGTGCTGAAGGAGCTCACGGTCGCACTCTGAAACGCCAACGCGGGGAAGAAGGCCGAGCTGGAAAGTTTCCTGGCAAAGCATCGTGTCGACGTAATGTTGTTGGGAGAAACACACTTGCGCTCCGCAGTGAGGTTCTCGTTGGCAGAGTTCATCTGCCATCGGAGTGACCAAGCGGGGGCTGTGGGAAGGGGTGGGACGGTGGTCCTGGTCCGAAGGGGCCTTGACCATCACGTCATCTCTCTTCCTCCCCTCCAACACATGGAAGCAACGGCTATCCAACTGGTGACCTCTACCGGCCCAGTGCAACTTATTTCCATCTACTTCCCTCCCTTCCGCAGGTTCAACCAGGCCACGAAGGCTGACATGGAGGTGCTGCTTTGAGGTACCACGCCTGTTTTAATCGGTGGTGACTTCAACGCTAGGCACCCTTCATGGGGCTCTAGGATTATGTGCGCTCGCAGCGGATTGCTCCGCGACGTCATAGATCTACACGGTTTGGTGGCTTCCGGCCCCCCGACCCCTACCCATTTCCCTCTAAATCCCATTGGCTTCCCGGACGTCCTAGACTTCGTTGTCTCCAAAGGGATCAGAAGGCGGTTGGTGTTGAAGTCTCTAGCTGAGCTAGACTCGGATCACAACACCGTTCTTGTGAACCTGGGACGCGCGGTGTCCTTCATAGACCCCCCCACCCCCCCGAAAAACCTGACCTTACTAACTGGGACAGGTTCACGAATGTGTTGAGAGAGAGGATGGGACCCACCCCTACATTTCGAACAGCAGCGGAAATCGATCGCGGTGCGGAGTTCTTGACTTCCGCCATCAAGGGGTCGATCGAAGCTTCGACGCCGAGGCACCGTCTTCTCTGCCCGATTCTATCCTCAGGCACGTCCGGGAGAAAAATCGGCTGAGAAAGGCTTGGCAAATCTCGAGGGACCCGGTAGACAAGGCCAATTGGAGCCTCAAAGTCCATGCGGTTCGGGAGATGGTCCGAGAACACCGGAAGTGTTTGGGAGAACAAGATTGAGAGCCTGTGCGTACAGGACAGGTCCCTGTGGCGCATGACGAGGAACTTGATGCGGGTCCCCGCACCAAGGCCGCCTATTCTGGGTCGTAACGGGGTAGCCAACTCCGATCAGGAGAAGGCCGATGCTCTCGCTGAGCACTTAGAGGCCCAATTTGTTTCGGCTGACGACCCGTCAGACCCGGTGCACATTGCGCACGTGGCTCAGGTCATCGGTGCGGTCTCGTACAGACCCTTGGATGAACCTGAACCCACGGAGGCGGCAGAAATGTCGTGGGCGTTAGCCGCTCTAAGAATAAACAAGGCCCCCGGACCCGACGGTATCAATAACGCGGTCCTCAGAAAGCTGCCCTTGGAGGCGATTAACTTCCTCGTGGAGTTATTCAACGCCGTCCTGCTCCTGAGTCACTTCCCAGAGCTCTGGAAGCACGTCAACGTCCTCTGCTTTCACAAACCGGGTAAGAACCCGGCCCTAGCTTTGTCTTATTGACCGATCAGCTTGCTCGACTGTTTGGGCAAGTTGTTCGAGAGACTTTTATTGACGAGACTGACCCGACATGTTCGCGAGGCGGGCATCTTGGTGGACGAGCAGTTCGGCTTTCGGGCGGAACACGCTACGTCTCACCAACTCGTCCGGCTCGTGGAGCAGGTCACGAGAAACTTCAACATCAACAGGCTGACTGGTGCTGTCTTTCTCGACGTGGCAAAGGCCTTCGACCGTGTCTGGCACGAAGGTCTCCTTTTCAAACTCCTCTCCCTGAACCTGCCCTTCTACCTAGTTAAGGTTGTTCAATCTTATATTTCCCACCGCACCTTCTCCACTACCTTTGGGAACGCCGCATCCCAAGTCAGAAGCATCCGGGCTGGAGTGCCGCAGGGTTCCCTCGTGGGCCCAGTGCTCTTCAGTCTGTATGTGAACGACATTCCGAAATCCCCAGACACCAAGTTGACACTGTATGCGGACGACACGGCTCTAGTAGCAGAGTCGTGGCGAGGACAGCTGGCGGAGAGGCGACTCCAGACGCACCTGACGCAGTTGGAGGGGTGGCTGACTACCTGGAGAACAAGTATCAACGTGGAGAAGAGTACAGCAGTGCTCTTCACATGGAAAAGAAAGTTCTACAGGCCGGCCCCACTCCGGCTGTTCGGAGAGCAGATCAGATGGGCGCTTGGGGCCACCTGGCGGACACGTATATGAGGATGCAGGCATTCCAGAGCAAGTGTCTGAGGATCATTGTGGACGCACCTTGGTACGTTCGGAATGTGACTCTGCACCGAGACCTGGATATGCCTACCATCAAGGACCACTTCCGGAAGCTGGCGCAGTCCTTCTACGACAGACTTCCCGGTGCCACCAATCCTCTTATCCAGGGGCTTGGGAATTACGTCATCGACCCTGGAGGGTGCCACCGACGTCCCAAAGCCCTGCTCGGATAAGCGAGATGTGTCAACAGTGGGTTGGGAGGCTCTCACCCAGCACCCCATAGAGTAGTGTCTCCACACGTAACACTAAAAAACCCTTAGTCGGTTCCCCACAATTTTGTTTTCCTCAACTAATATTAATTAATAATATGTTTTTTCTATGTTCCAGTAACTTCGCGAAATGCGACAACCCGTCAGTTAAATATCCGAAAACCTCACGGTGTGACCAATTGGTCGGTAAGTGTTGGAATTTGCTCTCGTGCACCCCTTCAGGGTGCATTAGAGCATGCTTTTTTGCGTCTGCGTCTGCAAAACTCCTGTCTCTATTGGCTCGCGTGATGGGCACTGTCTCTCACGTTTGCACGCACCAATGGGAAGCCTCTATTTTCCCCATTGGACAAGGCCAGGCAGCAGTGGAGGGTATATAACACGGTTATTTCTGGAGCAGATTCAGTGGTGACCCACCCTGGTGAACCACCTATACGAAAGAGCTAATAAATTGTCGTATTTTGTGAAGAGCAATTTTGTTAGAACTCACTCTCCTTTCGCCATCCTCCCATTACCTCCCACCGCGACTCTCTCCTACCTCCCACCACGACTCACGTTGCCAGGACTCTCTCCTACCTCCCACCGTGAATCACGTTGCCGGGACTCTCTCCTACCTCCCACCGCGACACCTGTGTTGCCTGGACTCATTCCTTCTACCTCTATTCCCTTCCCATCTGCTTGTACGTATCACCGGTGATTCCCCGGGATGGTCTACACCCACCGCTCCGGCTGAGAGAAGACCCTGAAGTACATGTTGCCGGCCAAGCAATACTCCACCCGCGGGTCCATTTTATACCATCCCGACCGCAACACTCAGACCCCCGAACGCCCCCACTCCGCTCCGACATCTCCAAGAGTCACTACCCTTGAGTCCTCCAATTCCTCTCCTCTTCTTCCCATCTCATCAACCTTCCAACCCCCCACCTACTCCCATTTCTCCTTTAAGCCCTGACGGCTATCAGCTGCATACCATAGCCACTCCACAACCCGCCTACGTTTTTTCTCCCATCTCCCTTCCCTACCCCCACAAACTAGATGCACGAGACCGGTGCCTAGCAACTAGCGTTATCCGGAAACTGCACTTTACTAGACCAGCCAGTTACACCCCCCTCCTCCCCCCCCCAAGCCGAAGGGTTGGATAACAAAATGAAGATGGGAATGGTATCGGTAGCTCTCTTGCTAAACCAGTTGAATTTGGGTATTTAATCTTTGTTTCACCACAGAGCCACATCATGGATCATTTTACTTTGAATATAATTTTCACAAACATCATCATTTTGCATTTCGGACAATTCTTCTTGGTACTTTATACCCACTTCAGACAGGTCCACTAGCAATGGCTGAATTAGCCAAGATGGCAAATTCTTGATGAAAAGATTTTCTTGTTGTACTATTTTCAAAATGCACCCCATGTTAAGAATCACTGCTCTAAGACTCAGTTCTTTGGCACGATAATTACCTTGGCTGACACAGAGCATTGAGTAAATGTTGGATGTTAGCCTATGAGACACTTAGGACTGAATAATCTACTTGAGATTTGGGGGGCAAATAACCCCCTCCCCCGCATGTGAACTCAAGTGATTGATATTCATACGCAGGGAGATTGATTGAATCCCGAGACTTGACTATAAATACTGCCTTTTAAGTATGTGATGTAAATAAATATGCTTTTATTTATATGCAGGTTGTGAAGGTGTTTGTGTAGCATTCATATGGCTACAAGCTAATGTTAGTCAACAAGTCAACAATATATTACTTACCCAATATCACCATCCCGGCTACAGTCGAGAAAACATAAACACATCCAGCCCCTACTTCACCCGGTCAACGACTGCCTTTGTGAAACAAGAGTCCGGACACGCCCCGCTAGAGTTCGCTAGCATAGTGCCAACCTACGCCAACCCCAGAAGAAGAGAATTTTCTTTCTAGAATACACGAGTTCGGCTTCTAGAAAAATACAGACGTTTCCATGGTCACGCACGTTCCCCCCCCCCCTCCCTTTGTGGATCCTGTCTCTTGTGTTCATGGAGTTTGCACCGCATAAAAGACCACCCAGGAAACTATGGCGTCACTCTTAGGCCAGGTCTGGAAGCAGACGGACGAAGCTTAGGCTTCAAGGACTTGTTTAATAGAAAAGATGTAGGGAGAAATTCATTTTTGGCATAATATATTTTTCTTATATTTTTTTTATATCAAAATTCTCTTTCGGATATATATTTACATATTTATTTATATTTTTTTTTGTCAAAGTATGTGGTGTGTGAACATCAAATTTAAACTTAGAATATTTAACGAACTTAAAGTCTATTTATGACTTGTAAATTATTAAAGATATGTTTGGAAGATTTAAGTAAGGACATTAAGTCAAGAACATTTTCATATTAATGATAATGTCATGCGTGAACTATTTGTTGTGAAAACATTAAACTTAGAGTATTTAATGAACTTAAATTCTATTTATGACTTGTAAATTATTAAAGATATTTTTGGAAGATGTAAGTCAGGACTTTAAGACAGAACATTTTCATATTAATGGTAATGCCATGCGTGAACTATGTGTTCTAAAAACATTAAATTTAAAACTTAGACTTATGAATTATAAATATTTATTTTGATTTATTGTGAAGGATTCAGTACGGACATTGTGCCATAACATTCAAATGTTAATGCGCGAAATATTGTTTGTTGTGTATAAATATAAAAAAGTAAACTATTCTATTTGGAGTTCACAATGATAAAAGTAAAAGACTTTACCTTTTAGAGATGTCTGTATGAACAAGATGTCAAAATTATTTATGCTAGACGTTGAGTATGATTTTCATAAACATAAAATATAAATTAAAATTTTTGCTACATTAATTTTTTTTTAATCTTGCTATGTGTCAAGGAATTACTGGTGAAAGGGCATTTATAATATTAAGTTGTAATATAAAATCATATCAAAAATAAAAAGAATAAGTGAATATTACGCCCAATTATATTATATTGTTAAATATTGCATTCATATAATAAAACTCTATTTTTTGACCTGCCCTCTTTATATATATAATTAAGTCTGGTTATCCCTAGTTTATGCAATCATATTACCCTGGCATCTCCCCTTTTAACTTAATCTTTCTACTTATATTTATATTTCGTTGTAAGGAGGACCATGTTTCCCTTTTTTTTTATATTGGATGGGATTGCTAGGGACGTATTACGGGTCCAGCATCATCAATAATAATTACTCTCACTGCCCACTCTTATTTACATATCTTAACTTATCTTTTTGTTGATTTCCATTATTTGTATTTGGGCCCCTCTAATCCGAGAGTTTGGGCTACATTTGCAAGATCAGTTACATGGTTACCACGACAACATGACATTTATTGTCTTAGTAGTAGGGAGCAGATTCTTAGGCACTAAAAATGTTTAGAATAGGTAAGCCAATAGGCATTAAAATATAAAATTTAGGCATCCAAATAGGCAATTAAGGAAAAAAAAGCCACACAATAGGAAATGTAAAATTGATTTTACAAGCTTTTACCTACAGCCATTTTATTTTTAGCATTGAAAAACAACTAGTTTGGATTGTACACCTATGTCCTAATTATGCTAGTGTGTTAGGAATGAGCTAGGTTGAATTTAGAGGAAGTTTAGCTACATTTGTAAGACAGGAGAGTGGAAAGCTATTTAGGAAAAAAAAAAAAACCCCACCCGACCAGGATTTGAACCAGAATCTCCCTGCCATTGGCAGTTCACTCTTTTGCATGAGTGACGCCTTAGACCATTCAACAAAGTGAGCTTACAGGCAATTTACATTAATTCTGTTAGTCACTAGATAATTTTCTATATTTTCAATACTGAAAGTAAATCTATTTTCATATTGAAAGAATATTTTTATAATTTAAAAAGCCAAAAAACAAAATTTAAAATTTGCCATTTTTGAATAATTTAATTGATTCTAGTGCAATGTTTCAGAAACAATCCCTATCGTAGGTGAAAATAAGAGTGAAGACAAAGTCGAAATAGGATCTTATTCATAAAATAGGTAAAAACAAACAAAATAGGCAGTTATAGGCACTACTAATTAATATATTGTACTTGTAATAACAAAAAATGTAGGTATAACTCATATCCCAACCATATATTTAACGACTGGGGGGTGGGGAGTGGTGAGGGGGAGGGAGGCAAATAGGCAAAATCCGCTCCCTACTTTTTAGCTTCTTGAATAATAAAAAAATATTGTAATATAGTTTTTATTTCACTTAAGCAATATATTTACAAATAGTTTTTTATACATGATGCAGAATGTTCTAGTTAATTAAATGGAAGCTACTCTAACCAATTAAAGGAAAGCAGAGGATCTTGGCTCTAATGTAGAGCAAATCTGTGCATATGCTGTATACAAAACATCCATCCACAGCATCTTTAGCACTAGTTTGCTTTCCTGACAAGACCTTTGGTAACGTTTAGCATCAAGTGTAGAGAGTGTGAGTATGGAGTGAAGCAGTGGAGAGCCCTCTCACCATTACTATTTGTAATGGTAATGGAAATAATCATGAACAAAGTGGCAAAAAAACACAAGGAGGAAAGAATGAAAGTCATGATAATATATACTGATGACTTTATGGTATAGGAGGAGAAGGAAGAGGAAGTACAGGAACAACTACAAGAATGAAATTAAGAAGTGAAAGAGTGTGAAATGAAATTTAGAATGGCAAAGTGTGAAGTGATGATAATTACAAGGAAGAGGGTAAGGCCTAATATAGTTAGCTGGAGTAGAGCTGAAAAAAGTGCAGAACATATAATATCTTAGAAGCGTGATTGAGGAGAAAGTTGAAAGTAGAGAGAATGTAATGAGAAGAGGACAGCAGGGAGAGTTGTTCTATAGGTGTGTAAGAGACCTGATATGGAAAGTTGTTATATAGGTGTGTAAGAAACCTGCTTTGGAGAAGAGAAGTGCCCTTAAAATGTAAGGAAGTGTTGAATAGGGTGTACTTTGTAGCCATTGTCACACATGCAGCAGAAACATGGACATTGAATGTAAGACTAGGAAAGTGGAGGCCATGGGAATGAAATATGTGAGGAGCTTGTTAATTGTCACAAAGAGAAACAAGATTAGGAATGACGTTATTCAGGAAAGAGTGGGAATACACAGAGTACATGAGATAGTAGAGGAAGCAAGGGTGAGATGGCATGGCATGTAATGAAGATGGAAAAAGATAGGATGCC
This sequence comes from Timema podura, assembly GCA_033556935.1. Classification (NCBI taxonomy): domain Eukaryota; kingdom Metazoa; phylum Arthropoda; class Insecta; order Phasmatodea; family Timematidae; genus Timema; species Timema podura. The sequence continues at coordinate 126,030,390 of JAVRXN010000010.1, read as the reverse complement.
AAAGAAAATGTTGGCAATTAAGTGTGTAAGAAAAAGACCGCAAGGGAGGACAAGAGATGGGAGGAGCAGATTACAGAAAGTGTTCAAGTGAGAGGAGAAGAATGGAAGAGATTATGGAAGAAGAATGGTGAAAGGATATAGGAAGATGGAGGCATTTTACTAAACTGACCCAACCACACGCTAGAAACAGTTGATGATGATGATGTCGAGTATGACATGATTTTAGTTATTAGAATTGATTAGTTTTTAAAAGGCACATTACAAATCACAGGAACTTGATACAAATTTCTTATAGTGGAATTCACAAACATAAATTTATAAGGCCTTTCTGTTATAAATGGGTTATTTCATATGAAAACATTTATAGAAAAAAATTGGTTGCATAACCAATTTTGAAATTCTTAGTTTTGCACACATATTTTTGCATATTAAAGATTTTTTTTAACATATGTCTTACTATTCATTCGGGTTCTAAGCTATATTACAGATATTAAAAGACTATTTATTAAAAACTTCACCCCGGTTGGTTTTCCAGCATGTTCATTTTTCCAATATGGCAGAAGCTAAATTTTACAGTGAGCATTTTTCTTCCAACTATCACAAGGAACATAAAAACCTAAGCCAGCTTTATAAGCACCTCCAAATATCCTGAAGATATCATCATAGGATATTCTTGGGTCTATGAACAATCTTTTCTTATAGACTACCAGAGAGAGAGAGCATCATCCTGAGGCAGCAACAACGCACTCCGATTTCCTAGACTGGAACAAAGGGAGAAATCATCCCACAGACAAAAACACATTATTCACGCAAATAAGCCACCAGATCCCCAAGAATCAACACCAGCGCCTAAAGAAGATACTTACAAAACATCTTTTAGTGTTCTCAACAAAGAAACCGACCACCACAACCAAATGCACGTGACACAAAATCCTGCTTAAGAAACCATCATTCACTAAGTGATTGATACAAATATTCCGCGAATCAAAGAGAAATACCAAGGAACAAGTCAAGCAAATGCCTGACGGATACATAATTAAAACCAGTAGCTCCAACATTCATTACCCCAGTATTATCGTCTAAAAGACTAGAAAGAAGCCCTGATTTGGATTGACTAAAGACAACTCAACTCGGTGATGCAAGACAAAAACCGCCTAAAGATATGGATTCCCAAACTAATACAAGAAATAGAAACAGTATTTATATTAATAACACTAGATTTGAAATCCAGATACCGGCAGATCTCCATAGAACAACAATCCCAACCCTTGACTATGTTCATGACCCAGGAAGGAGAAAGGTTTCAGTTTAAAGCCATGCCATTTGGTTTTAAAGGAGCACCATAGGACGTTCCATAGGATAATGTCCCAACATATTCTGACAGGATACATCCGTGTTTTTTGTTTCGCATACATGGATGATAAAAAAAATTTCTGAACATTTCGACAGCCACAATTACAAGAAAACTACAAAACAAATGACGATAAAACTGCAAAATATGTTTAACAAATGAACACTCATTTCAAGGAATAGAGGCCAAGGTCGGCAAAAATATTAAGTTACAACAATAGTATAAACTCATTTCCTACTAAGGTGCATCAAATAGATAACGACCTCAGAGTTTTTTTAAAGCTCTCAATGTGGTCTGAATAAGTAAAATTCTCTTCAAATTAATCACCAAAAGATCAAAATATATGTAAAGTTTACAGTATTTAATGAATAAGCCTATGAATAAAAAATTTAAGTGAAGCCTCATTCTATGGAACTTTTGCCAGTAAAAGTTATTAATACATTTTAGTGTGATTTACACTAATAAATATAATTTTCAACTTTTCTTTATAGTGTGCAAATATTTTTGTTTTTACTAGACTTACTACTGCTAACTAATGTGTAAATAAAACCCTGATTTATGACCTTTTTTTTTTTTTTAAATTTCAGTGATTGTGTGAGTAGGAACACTAAGAAGAAACCTTTAGAAAATATAAACATATTTTTGTGGTAAAGATTGAAATTCTCTAATATATTATTAGTCTTATTTTATAGTTATTGATAATATCTATCAAAAGTCACAGCTTCAGATCACATGACATATGAATACATGATAAAGGCTTGAGTCATCAAAACTCTACTAACGCTAACTATGCATATTTAACTAAGGCAAACTTAAAGAGCACATTAAAAAACTTATATACCTCTTGTTTAACTATTTAATGTGATTTTGCAGGTCTATTTGAACTTTGTTTTGTTCTCCCTGAAAAGTGAAATTTTTGACATGTGGCCTTCTTATTGCCCATTAAATATCAGCACTGGTTTTGTTTACGAATGAGATTTTAAGCCTCTTAAAAGGTATGATGGAGACTACTCTAACGCTTAAATTTTTCACAATTTTTTACCTTGCCCCAAAGATCGTAGTCTGTGAAATCAGAAGACTTACAAACTTCCCCTTCTTACTTTATTGAATTTATGAATATTCGGGCTTTAATTTCTCAGGTGGAGGAACTGGAAAGAAATGTTTATGTTCAAAGTCCCTAACTCTTTTAGTTTCCAATACATTTAAGTTTTAACGAACATCAAAGAATTGTTAAATTTAGCGTTGCCATATGTGAAAAATGGACACACTGGAAAAACAAGTTAGAGGATTAAAAAAAAAAAAAAAAAGGAACATGTGTGCAAAATATATAATATATAGAAAATTGGCATGCAAACATCTCTGGATGACTTCATAAGAATGAGCCAATTGTTAAAGATATTGCTGTTTTTTTAATGGTTTTACAAATGTCATATTTGGTTTAGCTTGTGGTTGGTGATATAATATTTTCTTCCTTTTGAGTTTGTTTATCTTTGTTGTAGTGACATTGTAAAGCCTGTATTCTGGAGTTACTTTGTATACCTGAAACATAAAAGTTTAATAATAAAAATTAAATTCAAACAGTTAACACCTTCAAAACTTTACCTTACCTCTGAAAATTATGGTCAAATGTAGCTTTTTCCTTGAGAGTGAACTAAAGGAACCATTATGCATCAAATTAATGCTAGAATGCTAATGCTGAGATAAATCAAGAAATAGGATTAAGTTAATGAAATGTAAAATAAATCATGTAGATCTAAACCACCTCAAAGAAATATTCTTGGCATACAAATTAAACCAAGTTAAGAGACTTCAAATTAAGCCCGTATCACACGACACTAGCTCGTACTTGAAATCCAGTGTGCTAGCTAGCACGTCATCATCTAGCGTCGTGTGAATCAGAAAAAGCATACTGGTTCTGCCACTTGGTACTGGCTACCATACTAGTTTTGAGGATAGAACAGGCGCTATTTTCGTACTAGTTCTGACACTAGTCTGTGTAATTCGACCAATCAAAGCGCGCTGAGACTTTGTGAGTTTGTGTGGAGAAATAATAGAAATGGCGCCGACATGGTCATCGGATGTTATTTTGTTGTTGGCAGAAAATTATTCTAAATATCCTTGTTTATATAATACTAAATTTCCACAATATGACAATATATTAAATATATATTTAATTTAAAACATGTCATCTAAAAATGACAAACTGTGTTCCAGACCCAAATTTAATTTAAATAAACTTGATAGCATGCCAACTTGGATGGTTGCTTTTTTAGAATATAAAGTGTGCGTAGGCCTAACGTTAGAGTCACCCTGAATGTATCATTTTCAGTATCCCGCGATCATTATTTCGTCTTTCCAGCCAGTTCCGTGTCTATATTCTTTTCCTACGCTCCCCCTCATAGTTTTCAATATCATTATTAATAATTAATTCAGCTGCTTCACCCAAAATTAATAGTTGATGTTCCATAAATATTTGCACTAGAACCTAGTACCAAACTAGCAGCGTGTGAATACTCTAGTCCCGTTTCTATTGTACTAGCTAGTATACAGATATCTAGACGCTAGCTAGCACACTTGATTTCTAGTACAAGCAAGTGTCGTGTGATAGTAGCTTTAATCCTTTTCTGATTTATTTCAAATTATTTTACAAGAAAATACTATTTTACTTCATTTCAGAGTAGGCCCTATTATGCTTAGTTTCCAATTTCATTTAATGTCCACTTTGTTTATTCTGAAAGGTAATAAGCTTACCATGCTTATTTACACTATGATATAGCTTAAACGATATGGCCATAGTGGAGCCCGTCAAGATAAGAATGAAAGTTTTCTACGTAAATATAATGTATGTAACAACAAGATATATATTTGTTAAATCAAGAATTTTGACAAACATTAAAATTATATAAAATAGTATTTTGATTACACCTTTTGAATCTTCAAACCTTTAGTTAACTGAATTAAAATTTAGTTGTGAAAGTAGTATATATGATCACTAAGCTGATTGAAGAAGCTTTTTAGACAGTATAAGTGTCAGTTTAAAAATCTAGATGCTAAATATAGAGAACATTTAGCAATGTTGACAATTCTACAACAGGCAGCAGTCAACAAGTGGTCTAAATGCCATGCTCATTCAGTGTGGTTTACCAGTGAAGTTGTGGTTCAAATTCCAGTGACGTTGTGGTTCAAATTCCAGCCAGACATATTAAAGGTAGTTTTTCCTGGATGATTTCCCACTCTTCTTCATGCAAATTCAACACATTTATCTATATTCTACCTTTCTCATTCCTAGCCAATTAGTTTAATTACTGTATGTGCATTACCTGAAAGAGTATAATATGTGGCGAAAATATATAATTCTACTGACCATTTAGGTGTGAGTGAGTTTGAATAATTATTTATTTGTGGCCCATTTTGAACTATGGTCAAAAATTGATATTAAGTATCAAGACAGTGTTAAAGTACAAACCCTGAGTTGAACCCCAAACAGAGAGAGGAGCAACGTCACCCTCAGTTGTTTCAATAAGACTATGTCTAAGAAGAATAATGCTGGCATGTCTACGGACTCTGGGTGGAGAACTAGGAGAGAGTGCTATGTCATCTTGGGAACCTCGCCGAAATTTAACACCAGCAACTAACCCTGTAATCAGGTATTCGATAGAAAATCAGTACAAAGAAAACTTATGTATCTAAGAGTAATTAACAGGAAGGTTTTTTCTTAAATTCCAAGTTATTATTTTACACAATTCTTACACTCTACTACTTGCTAAGAAATACTTAAACTATGATGAATGGGTATTTGTCATCTTGAATATTGTTTTTAAATCGAATTTTATTCAGGAGTTAACTCATGACTAGTATGCTTGTCTTTAACTCCAAAGGTTGAGTCTTTAATTACAGCTGCATGCCCTAGGAATATATATCTCATTGATAAGGTTTACCATTCTTTAATTTCAAGTTCACCCTTATAAACTTGTGTTCTTTGGTATATTAATTTAAGTTGTGGATAGCATGAGTATGTATCAGGATGTGATATAAAAATAACAGGCCTTCACAATTATTTTAAAATAAATGAATGCATGGGCAAAAACTTTTTTTTTTACAGTTCTTTCAAGTATTTAACAAAAAATAATATGTTAATGTTTATAAAAATGAAAAGAGATTCAATGAGATGAAATTTATAGTGGATAATCACTGAGATGTCAGGTATTAGCTCCTGAGAGCTAATATCCAGTGAGCTCTAAGATATTTAACCTAATTGTTGGTCAACACAGCTCTTTAGGCCACAGTCATAGGTCATTAACTGTTGCTGCACAGAAAGCTTGTTCATTTATTTTTATATTGTTTCCATTATCATAAAAGGGTTTATGTTGTTAACTATATTAAATTACACCATTTTAGAAGGAAAGGGTAAAGGATAAATGAAAAAAATACATACCATAGCTAACAACTTCATCAGTATGATTTTGTTGTTGAGCAAAAGTAGTCGCAGGCAGGTAAGAAGCACCCGCATCTAGCTGTGCTACATCAGTTTTAGAACATTGATGAATATTCATAGACTTGCTCTTGCTGATGGGAAAATTTCCTTTTGAATGCCTATACTGTTGCATTGGTGGATCCATTTTAGAAGAATGAGGCAAGGTTTCAGGCAAGGACTTTTTTGAAGAAGTCCAGCCTGAAACAACTTGTGTAAACTTTTCTCTTTTACTCTCTTCCCTGAAAGGCAAGCCTTCCTGCTGGTCTCGTTTATAAAATACTCTTTCAATAACTTTTGGATCATGTGTAACAAATGAAACGGTGTTAGAGCTAGGAGATTGTGCAGCAACCATTAATTTTTCATCTGGATGCTTTACTCTCCGAGGCACATTGTCTTTAGAATTTTGTGAGGTTGTTTGATTTAGGTTTAAATGATGCTCTATTGGTAAATGTACATCTTTGGTTGGTTTGCTTAAGAGAGTAGGCCTTTTAATTTCTTCAGCTTGTTTTAAACCTCCTGTAAAATTTTGATTAGGTACTAATTTGTTTTCAATTTGACCCTTTTTAATAATAGGCATTCCTTCTTTCAATTTTGTATTATTACCAGCAATAATAGGGTTTGCTTTAGAGCCAGGACTTATATATTGTGTAGTTTGAAGGTGATGTTTAGATGCACCCTTTTGAAGGTTTTCTAATCTAACTTTGGTTTCAAAATCATTAGAATTTGAAACGATTTTATCATTAATTTTTGAATTTGGATTCTTATCAAAATATCTTCTGAAGTAATTTGATGACTGGCCTGATAATTTTAAAGTTTTATGCGTTTCTGAATGTAGTTCTTGACTTATAGTATTATTTGATGATTGGGATGATTTTAATGTTTCCGAATAACTATGTCTTGGTGCATGAGTAAGAGCAAACTTTTTCTTTTCACCTACTGGAAGACACTGTTTAATATTACTAGGCCATATAGGTTCATAGGGACTTACTTTGGAGTCCGCATCAAAGCTAGTATTCACAGCCCGACAAAAGCTGTTTCTTCTTTCTCGAACACCCAATCCTGCAACTATTGCATTTATTCTTTTCTGAGCTTCTACAGATAAATTTTGAAATTCATTTTTCAAAACATTTTTTGAAACTTTACTTTTAATGGTATCTTTCAAAGTTGTATTTTGCATACTAGCATTATATAATGAAGCTTCATCGGACTCATGTCTTTCATTATGATTCATCTTGAATGTGTTTTTTTCCACATAATTTATCCTTTCTTTAGAATTTGCCTGTGTATATGTAGGATGACTTAAAAATTGATAATCATAACTACTTGATGCTAATCTTCAGTTGTAATGGACTCCAAGCTATGTCTCCTCGGTAATGAGAATCTATTTTGAGAGGTTTTATTTACTTTGGAAATATCATTTGTTGCGTTTTAAAACTATCGTTCCCGTTTTGAACATCTGCTATGCCACTTTTGTTACTTACTTCATTGCTGGATACACTTTTTGGAGGAACTAATGTGTTTTAATATTTGTATTTTTATCAAAAGACAAGTTACAGCTATTTGTTTCATAGCTTGAAGATATTGCTAAGTTACTACTGTTTCTTTGGCCTCCTTTTGATTGAAATGGAAAACTTTTTATGGTTGAAACTAGTGACAGTTTGGAACGTTCACCACAGCTGAGAACTTTGAGGGATTTGCTGCGCTTTACTGGTAACAAAGGCCTACAACCAGAGGATGATAGTGGCGCCTGTATAGTATGCAATTGAGGAACACGAAGAGTACCCTGACTTGGTATTGGTCTTGAAATTTGTTTTTCTACTTCACTCTGTGTTAATGCAACACATTTTAATTTTTCTAATTTACGAATAGCACCAATGGAATGACTTCGAGTTACTTGCTGAGGAGCTTTTACTTTATTTTGGGTACTCCTGCTCTCTCTACTTGAGTTACATTCAAACAAAGCCTTGAGCTTTTCAATTCTAGGTTTATGGTTTGAGCTTGTGCTCAAGGCAGAACTAGTATCACTTTCAGTTGAATGTTCAACCATAGAGCGCTGCTTTTCAGTTAAATTTTCAACTTCTTTCTCATGTTTGGAAAATGCTGTATGGCTTTTTTTTCTCTGCGGTATGAAAGGTGCATTATTATCATTTGTTTTAATGAGTACCTCTTTCTCTTCTATGTCTTGTTTCTCTGAAAAAGTAAATAAATATGAGTATTGTAACAAAGTATTAAATAATTAAGAAATGCTATATTAGTGCAAAAATAGATTGGTAAAAAAAGGGCATCCTCTAGAGTTGTAATATAAAATTAAAATACACCGTTTAATAGGCTCAATTTCTTGACAGGGTTTCACCAAGTGTCTACAACAATAATTGCCATAAAAAAGGAGAAAGTTACTTGCTATATAACCACTCGGACATTTCACCTCTCTGCCACGCCCTAGGCTCGCAGAGTACATGAGCAAAATGTTATAGCAAAAGTCTTTTAAGCAACTATCTCAGGATTAAAAAAAACTATTAAATTATTCATATTACAATCATTTAATGAAAAGATTGATATTAGTAAGTAACTAATTTGGGCCCAAGCTCCCAGTGGTGGCTGACGAATCCTGTATAGCTCAATGATAGCATTGGCCCTAAGACTATCGGGCTCGATTTCCATGTATAGTTGATAGTTTTTAGTTATATTTTTAATGGAAACCAAATTTTGGTTCTTAAACATGCCTTAAATTTGACAAAGTACACTGTTCAAATTCACAGTTTTTCTTTAAATAACTCTTGTGGACAAACCATAGCATATATATTTTAATTTTGGTGTTTTGTAGTCATTGGCAGGAACCTTATTCTGAAATAAATAATCTATTTTATATCATATTCTTTTCAACTTATTTGTGGTGGATGGAATGTGTTAAAGTGTTTGTGTAGACTGTATATAACGTTTTAGGTACAGTAGGATCACTAAGAAGAAACCTTTAGAAAATACAAACATATTTTTGTGGTAAAGATTGAATTCTCTAATATATTATTGTTATTATTTTATAGTCATTGATAATATCTATCAAAAGTCACAGCTTCAGATCACACAACGTATGAATACATGATAGTAGTTTTAGTTACATTTGTAGGTGTCAGATGCTATTCTTACTATGGTGTTCCTACACTTAATACAGGATGAGTCACTCGGGACTTACACTATTTGATGACTTTGTGCATATATATATATAATAAGGGTCTAGGTGCCACCTCTAAAATTCAACACCTCCACCACAAGATTTCACTGTAGTAAATTTTCCAACTCAAATTTTACCGGAAAATTTTCATTCTAACTCCAGTATGCCTGACTGAGATTCAAATCTCGACCTTTGTTGGGCCAACTCATATGCTGTAGATCAAATCCGACTCTTGTGGCGATCTTATGACCCCTGGATAAATATTAATCTGGCAGATAAAATGTATTTATCCTTCACATTTTTATTGATAGCTTTTATCTGAAAGTTAAAATGGTTGTTGCCATAGTGAAGCGTTGTTTTTCATGAGGTTTCGTCTCTCAGAATCTGTTTTTAAGTTAAAATCTTGGTTCACGTGTTTAGTAAGCACAGGCCCAGGCTCTAACTATATAAAATTAGAACATTTAATTCACACTTTTATATAAACTAACAAGCTATTTGTAGAGTTATATTTATATAAGAACCAATTACCAAAATGTGAGTACAATAAATGAAATTTTGTAAACGTTGTACCAAATTATTGCCCACATTTTGGCAGACTCCAAATTAGTACTTGCAAGACATCTTAGCTTCTGCGCCTACGTGACGCCATCTGTTTACTTGCACTAGTTTAGCCACTTATTTAACAAATGTTGGGCGTTGTAGTCACTTTCCGGGTAGTAGCGGTAGCAGTAGGGCTTATATGCATTTGTGCACCAGTAAAAACGGTACCAAACTTGCGTTTTCTGCATAAAAAATATGTTTATCATTCAGATAGCTATCCGGCAGATAAATTCAGTTCATAATATGCACAAATATTAGAGTGGCTGATAACCTTTATCTGGTCATTAACTTTATAAACTCTTTATATATATTTCAGATAGCATAATTTATTTAGTAGTCATAAGACCGGCCCTTAGCCAGACTAGATGAGATTGACACACTTGTCTGTCTGCTTATTGGTGGGGATGAAATCAAAATGCACATAAACCATACGAATAACCGAAATTAACACAGTTGTGTTGATTTTTGCGCAAAAACGTTGTGGTTGGTGGGCTTTTTAAACAACCCTCTCCTTTTCCCCACTATTTAGAAGCCATTCTCCTATAAAAACAAAAAATTTTAAATTCAACGTTGTAAAACAGAAAATTTTCTTCAAATATTGTTATATTTCATTATTCATCAATATAGCTTATGCCATAATTAGAGTTTAAGAAAATCATTTAACGACCAATTCCATTAACGATACATGAAAGGAAAGAAGTACAAAAACAGAAATACTTTTTATCACTGACTCATGGTATTATTTATGCATGTAGACCAAAATAAATTGTATCACTTATTGGCCCTATTGCTAGCTGCTGTGCCATGATACATAATCATTTTACTCCAGAAAATGTATTGTTAGAATTAGTTAAAATTTGTCTTTAGCACACCCCACAGATAAATCACAAAAAAGCTTGTATATTAATTCATCTGTCACAAGCCATCTCTCCAGAGTCATCCAGTCAATTCACATTTCATAATGCTGATTTAAATAGCCTTTTATAACTTTTTGGATGATGATTATATTATCACCTGTATAAATTAGAAATATCAATTTTCAAACAAATTAAAAATAATATTTTTTAAACCAATTTCATGTTCAGTTCCCCGACAAACACATAAATAAATGTCACAAACACTCTGGATTGATAGAGTTGGTGTGACTCTCCCACGATTATTTACTTGTTTGACCCACAAATGAACCAAAATAAACAAAGTTATTTACACCAAATTTTATTCTTAGCAAAAAAAAAATAGTAATTTTCATACATCTTTTCTAAAATATAGATATTATAATAATTATGTTTTAACCTTGCCTGTGGACACACAGACTAAATGCTATTCTCATTTAGTCTGATTTGCCAGCGACTGGGAAGTCGGAGATCAAAATCCCGGTTCGATGTATTGAAAGTGTTTTTTTCCTAAATAGCTTTCCACTCTCCCTTCGTAAGTAGGGGTGTTTGGACCTTAGATGTCTTCATTTAATCCCCACACATAACAATGTAACTAAAATAATTTAAAAGTTATATAATTGGATTTGATTTATTTTAAGAAAATATTTCATCCAATACATTTCACAAAATGATTTTAGCTGCTCATATTCAACATATCAACATATCAACACACGTTTAGATTAATTTCAAATACAAACAATAATGATAGAACATTTAAAATATGACCAAAAGTTATGAAAAGCTATCTAATGTTTAAATATTTGACAGTTTAAATGAAACCATTAAGATCATTATTATTTGATAGATTATAGAAAAGTTAACTACTCTATGAGATACAAATAAAACAAAATATATTTATTCTTCAATGGATTTGAAGGAGCATGATCAAAACTACCAAGATGTGTTGGCAAGCATAGGTCTGGTTAATGAACCAAGGCTACAGACAAGGAATTATTAATTGTATGAAAATATTTTTCTATTATAGTAAAATAATCTTATACTGAAAGAGTTTTCAGTGTAAAAAAAATATATATTTATTTATATTTCCCTTTACTAAAATTAAGAAATATTTAATTTTCCATACAGACACGAGAAGGTGTTGGACAAGTGTAATTGGACAAAACATTATGAGCTTTTTGTTGTGTAATCCTAAAAGCGTGTTTAGGGAGCTAAGCTTCATTTTCATACTTGATTTTACTATATAAAATTGATTGTTAAAATTGATTAGTTAAATCTCATTGCACAGCATCTTACTACCTGTTAGGGTTATAAGCTTAAGTACTAATTACACTAATGGGTTAGGATTTAAGAAGGTTGGATATAGAGGAAGTGAACAACATTTGCGTGGAGGAAGAATGGAAAACCATTTAAAGAAAAAACATCCCCAGTTCAACCGAGTGAAATTCGAACCTCGGTCTCCCCTGTCCTCGGCAGTCTAGCTCAACACAAAGCTAGTGTGTTAACTAATTACACCATTTAGGAGGGTATTAGTATAAAATAATTTTGAATAAAGTCACTCCTGTGTTTAAAATAAGGAGGTATTACCGATAGCAAATATATATTTAGGAAACGCTTTTCATTGTATTTTCCATGCATTTAACTTTTTTTTAGTTTATAAAGTAGCATGTCACTTGTATGTTTTGTATGTATTAATTTGACAACAAAATGTAAAAAAATAAATGCAACCTTTACAACATAAGTATTTAATCATAATTACTGATATATTTTGTGCACCATGTCTTACTGCCCATTACAGCTATCCGCGTATTTACTCCATTGGATTAGGAAAGAGGAAAGTACAATTTTTGGGAAACCCGTAATTGCGTTGAAGGAGAATTTTAAGCATGTTAGGAAAAAACATTCTTACTACACCCGATCAGGATTCGAGCACTGATATACCAGTTATTTGCAGTCCAGTCTAATGAAAAAGTGAATTCTATAGATTGTGACTGCAGAAGTTGGTCACAAAATATTTAATAATTAATTTACAAATGCATTTCCAAGACTGCGTGTCGTTAAAGTTTAAACACTGCAGAAACTCTGGCATTTTATATTTGGGTCCAGCCATCTCCATTGTTTGAAAAGTTTTGTTCAATGAAAGGAGGTGAAGTGGGTAAGGGATTACCGCTAACTGAACCATTCTACTTAGAGACAAAACAGCTCTTGCCTTTTAGCTCTCAGTTTATCTTTCTCACGAGGAACATTTTGCAAGTGAGTTGTTTTAAAGAATTCTCACTTAGAATCGCTGTTATCACTGGACATTTTAAGTTCTACCTGACTCAAGGGGCGCAGCAAATCTCCCGTAAGAATGTGTATCTGTTATTTCCTTGTCTGTGACCAAGGCCGACCGTGAGAGGGTTGGGGTGGGAGGGGGTGTTAAGCTGGTCCTGGTACCTGTCACCCGACATTGCTAGAAGAAAAAGTTGACAAACATCTGAGGGTTGGGTTTTGTGGTGGGGGTACACAGGCTACATGTGATAGTAGAGTTCCTGGCAGCACATCGCTGAGCTAAATGAACTAATTTTAACAAACTTTGTTATAAAATTACGATAATTCTATATGATATTTTAATTTTTAAAATTACATACCTTTATTTGAGCTAAAATCCAATGATTTTATAGAAAAAAAGATCCTACTCACAATGTAAAAATGCAAAATTTTGCATCATTTAATAAATTAATCAATAGGATTTTTTCTAATTTCTTTCAATAGAAACATAGAAATTTATTTGAACTACAAAATAAAAAATACCACGTACTACTGAGATATTTCATAATCCCGGAAAAATATATCAAAGTAGGTGTTATTTTTGCTCTTTTCTCAGCCATACAGTCTCACCTTCATGCAGCCTTGAGCGCGAGTGAAAAAGAGCAGATCCTTGAAATTTCCACTGATTATGAATTAAAGAAAAGCTATAAATATTTGTCATTAATTGGTTTCTGGTTAAGTTAAAGGAGAAGTTCCTAATGTTAGTGAATAAAGCTATCACAGTGTTATCATTTCTTTCCACGTATTTGAGCGAGAAATCTTTTTCTTCATATGCCTATTTTTAAAAAAGATACAGAAACAGGCTCAATGATTAAAGTGACTTGAGACTTTATTTATCATCTATGGTTCATGACTTTAAAGCTCTGTGCCATCCAAAGCTGGTGCATCCTTCCCACTAAGTCACGTGAAGAGATGAGTAGCTGTTAAACTTGTAAACAATTTTGAAACTTAAATTGGCATGGAATTTTGTGATTAAAGGAGGGTATTTCAGTTATGTCAAGGAAGAAATTTCCAGTACCACTTTAAAAAACATGAGATATGTGATAATATTGTGACAGTAAAGATAAGAAAATGTTAATTCAATACTTTGCTTATTTATTTAAGTTTTAATTTTTAAAATAAATGTATAATTATTTGAACTTTTACTTAAGAAGTTTAAATATTATTCCATTATATTTAATGGGGTATCCCAACGTACCTACCGGAGCTATGAAAAGGTTAATTTAAAAGTATTAAACATTTTGATTACAATTAATAACTACATTTCATAAAAATAGGTATAAAATTAAGTTAATTAAATAAAATTATGGGGGTTTGTGCAACAAGATGTTTGTGAAAGGGGTTGCGAGTCGAGAAAGTATGGAACTGCTGTTTTAGAACATACTAAATGTTCCCAGTGGTTTCCCAAAGTTAGGTCATAAGAAACGCATATGCTGCACCAAGAGGAGTGATCAGGGGAAAGGAGTAAGAGCATTACTAACAGAGAGAGAAAAAAACTAAAGATTGGGTGTTCCCCATGTGTGCACATCCGAGAAATGTTAACAACATACAATTGTAGCTATGAAACAAAAAGTTTCCTAAATGAAAGTTGAATCAGACTGAATATCAATATGAAATAAAAGAATTGAAAATCAATTTATTATAGGTTAATTTAGAATAATATAAAGGTTGGAAAAAGTGTGATAAAACAGTAATGAGCATGCTTTTATTTTTGTTAGTTACAGTTATAGTCGCATCTAAATATCATATCATATCCTTTAAATTGAAATAGCTTGGCTATTTATTCCATCATGATATGCGAGTTTGTACGATTGTCATAGTACTATTGGCGCCATAATGCCCCCCTGAGTCGAAGGTGACTGCATTATCTGATAGCATGTGATCTTAATTGATCACATATATGTAGCTGACGATGTATGCACGTCCATCACAGACTCTGCCTTAAAAAATATCAATTAAGAATGACTCAGGGCATGGGATGACTTCTGGATAGCTCAGTGGTTAGAGCATTGGTGTACTAAGCCAAAGTTACCGGGTTCAATTCCTGTATCCAGTAGTCATTTTTCAATTTTAAAAAATATTATATTTAGATACGGCTATAACCGTAACTAACAAACATAATAAATTGACTATTTATTCAATCATTGTTGAAAAATATTTAAATAAAAAGAAACAGCATAGCTTCCATTTCAAATTTAAAAATCTTGTTTGTATGTACAGATATAAAAATAAACAACAAACCTTCAATAGTATTTTCACTAGAAATGGAAGCATGAGCAAGTTCTCCTGCTTTAACTAGTGGCATTCCATTAATATCAATATTTTCATATGGATGAGACTCAATGACACGCAGTTGATCATTGAATAATTCTCTAACAGCCTGATGTACCAGTATGTATTGCTCCTTCGTCTGCACCATTGCAATACGTTGTTTACGCATGCTTTGGACTAGCTTAAAAAGGCTGAAATCCTTTGACAGTTTCTAAACCAAACATAAAACATCACCCAGCAAAAAATTATTTTTTTATTTGGAAATTAGATAATAATATATGTATTATCCTGAGAATAGGACAAGCCTAAAGAGTTTAGTGGTAAAGTTGGCATATCAAGCAAAAGGTTTTGGGTTTAATTCCCAAGTTCAGATGCCATTTTTCAATAAATATTTGTAGGTGGCACATAAGCCATACCAAATGTTAATTTGAATATAGTCAACATAGTGTTTCTCAAATCATGTTAAATCAATCGAATTTTAAAGCCTTTTTAGAAACAATAAATCTCCATAAATAAGTTACTAGTGTTACATTATATATAGATAGTGCAATAACGTTATCTACCTTAAGTTTTTCCAAAATTTTAAACCATTTTTAAAAGGAGGTTGTTGTGTGGTGGAAATGATTTATACATGGATAGAGGTATAAAGGAAATTTCAAGCTCACTTTCCATTTTATAAAGTTAAGTAACACCTTTTAACCTCTGCGATAGTAGTTGAGATGAATTTAACCAGCTATAATGAATTATAGGGGGGGTAACGCTGATGTGCCACTGTACAAAAATATATGAGAAGATACTGGAAAAGAGAATAAGAAATTAAATGAAAGGAAGATGGAGAGAGGAACACCACAAATTTAGGGAACAGAGGTCTACAATAGACTTAATCTTTGCCATACGACAGCTGATGGAAAGAAAGAATTGGTAAGGGTATTTATGGATGTGGAGAAGGCATATTATAGTATGGATAGAAATAAAGTTTGGAAAGTGATGAAGGAGGCCAAAGTGGAAAAAAGAGTTGTAATGAGAGTGAAAAACATGTATGAAGATAACAGGAGTTGTATTAAGAAGGAGAGTGGGAGGACGAAGTGGTTACAAATAAAAAAATGGAGTGAAGCAGGGGAGTGCCCTTTCACCATTACTATTTGTAATGGTACTGTAAATGGTCATGAACAGAGTGGCAGGAAAACTTTGGAAGAAAAGAATGAAAGCCATGATGCTTGCTGATGACTTGTTGGTATGGGGGGAGAAGGAAGGGGAAGTACAAAAACAACTATAAGAATGGAATGAAGAAGTGTGAAGTGATGATAATGACAAGGCAGAGGGTAAGGCCTAATAAAGCTACAAGGTTTGATGGAGTAGAGCTGATAAAAGCACAGAACATAAAATATCTTGGAAGCATGATTGAGGAGAAAGGTCGAAATAGAAAGGATTTAATGAGAAGAGGAAAGCAGGGTGAGTTATTCTATAGGTGTGTAAGAGACCTGCTATGGAGAAGAGAAGTGCCCTTGAAGTGTAAGGAAGTGTTGTACAGGCCGTACTTTGTATCCATTGTCATACATGTGATAGAAACATTGACAATGAGTGTAAGAGAGATTAGGAAAGTGGAGGCCATGGGAATGAGTTTGTGAGGAACATGTTGCTATCATGAGGAGAAGCAAGATTAGGAATGAAGTTATCTGGGAAAGAGTAGGGGAACAGGGAGTACATGAGATAGTAGAGGACGCAAGGGTGAGATGGCATGGGCATGTAATGAGAATGGAAAAGGAGAGGATGCCAAGGAGAATGTTGGAGATGAAGTATGTATGGAAAAGACCGCAAGGGAGGCCAAGAAAGAGATGGGAGGAGCAGATAACAGAAAGTGTTCAAGTGAGAGGAGAAGAATGGAAGAAATTAAAGGAGGAAGAATAGTGGAAGGAAAAAGGCATTTTACTAAACTGTCCAGCCACAGGCTGGAAAGAGATGTTGATGATGATGATGATGATAATGAAAGGTCATTTAAGATTATAAAGATTTTATATTATTAATTACTAATTACTACCTTGAAATAAATGTTTTAAATGACGGCAGTTTGCATGAATGTAGTGCTGTAATCTAATCACTGAGATATCTCTGGATTCCTCCCAGAAAATTTTGTAGTAATTTATTCACTAATATTTTCTAGTGTAGTTGTATTTCTGGTTACATGTCATTTTTAAAGGGAAAGGAAAAAATGTAGTGTAGTGTAGTGTAAGCCTAGTTAGTGAACTAGACATTAAATTGATAGTCTACATCCTATCAAAAAATTTGGGTAAATTTTATTAAGAACCCCTTTTACACACTGCATAATGTGCTGGTAATTTGTCACATTGTCCGGCAAATGTTCATGTGCATGTCTTATATCAAATTCCCAATGTGGTGTCTATAATCCCATGACCTCCACTTTTAATGTTTCTCTTATATTCAATGTTCAAGTTTCTGCTCCATATATGACTAAGGTTTCAAGTATGCCCTCTATGGTACAGTCAGTCTATTCCTGCTGTCCTCTTCTTAGATCGTCTTGACTCACACCTTTTGTCTCAATCATTCTCCTTTCACAGCTCTACCCATCCAACTTTATAGCTTTGCTAGGCCTTATCTTTTTTCTTGTCAATAAACTCCCTTCACTTTTTGTCATGATAAATTCACTCGACACTTTTTCACTTCCTCAATCCATTCTGTGAGTTGTTCCTGTACTTCCTCTTCCTTCTCCCCCCATAACATCAAGTCATCAGCAAACATCATGGCTTTCATTCTTTCCTGCTCGAGTTTCCTTGCCACTCTACTCATGACCATTTCCTTTACTATCAATAGTAATGGTGAGAGAGAATTATCGTTCTCAGTCTTAACACAGCTCACATTATCCTCATACCTACTCTTTATTCTCATTACAGCTCTTCTTTCCACTCTAGGCTCCTCCATCGCTTTCCAGATTTTGCTGCTATCATACTATCATATGATACTGATAAATGTAAATAAAATAATTTCATTATTTTTTGAAATATTAACTAATCCAATATGGTGCCAAGCAATTTATTATTGCCAGTTATTAATATTTATTTACATGCGAGGTGTCTGACCATTAATTAAAAGACTAGACAAACATATTATTAAGAGATTCAACCAACACAGCACTGCATTGATGCAAATAATCCTCATGTCGAGCATCTATTGTAAGGTAGTAGTCTCAAATATATGACATCTTGTGGAACTCATCTCAACCTCCATTATCACAAACCATGGAAAAATATGTGTGCATGCTATTTAAAAAAAAATTAAGGTGACTTTGAAAACACCTCCACAAACAAATTATTTATACCTCATAAAGTCCTCCTTGGAACTGTACAGCTAGTGTTTAAAAAAGTTTAAATATTACAGGTGGACAGTTTTTTTCCCCGCCTTGTGTTTAGTATACACAAATAATGTAAAAGTTAATAGCCTAGTTTTTGTAATCATGTATTGCCTTACCCCAGAACGTAGCAGACCCCATACATAATCAATAGCACATATGGTGCCTGTTCTTCCACAGCCTGCAGAACAGTGAACTAACACTGGAACAGTTTCGGACACCTGTGTTTCTCGTACCTTCCTAACCATGTCAACAAGTGGGCGTACTTTGGAAGGCACACCATGATCTGGCCAAGCCACATAGTGGTACTGGCAAACCTTTCTTTCCACTGAAATAATAATGTATTAGATTATAATATAATAAAATAAAATAAAATAAAATAAAATAAAATACAATTTATTTTATTAAATATTAATTGTATGTCTGAATTATACAATACATTATATAAAAGGGTGCCTACCGAGTTTTGTAAACCAAATTTATTACACTTTAACATAAATTTATTGCTAAAATAAAAATAAAAAAGAGATTACGTAAGAATGCCAAACACATCCTTGACACTACTAGTTGTCCCCTCTTGAATTTTTTCTTAATCAGTTTGTTATATTGTATAACATATTTAAAGCATGTACCTACATATCAAAGGTGCTAAGTGCCAAAATTAAAGAGCACAGTTATTAAAAGAAAACATTTTATTCAACTGTTGTGACATAAAAATAAAAGTTAAATATATTCTAAGTTCAATAAGAACCTCACTATATAAACAGACTTGTGATAAATAAAGATGGATTCACACTGAGAGGACTGTGCGCCGGCTGTGTCATGCTGCAGACAATCTCAAACAGGTCATTTCCATATGAGTAGCCTTGTAAGACCGTTGTTTGATTCACACTGACAGGACTGTGCTCCGACCGTGTCGCCTTGGATTGATCCAAAAGTGTTCTTCCAAGGTCACGGTCCAGAAGGTCCAGCACGGTAGGCGCACAGCCCTGTTAGTGGGAATTGAAATCTGGGCACTTTATGGTCAACCATGTGTCATTTCTCCTAGTTTAGCTTCTTCCAGCAAAGGCAAACTTTCACAAAGGGTCTTAGCTATAACCTGACAATGCCTGGAGAACATTTCAACATTATCTTGTGCAGTAATTATGGCAGAAGGAAACCTAATAATATTGGTACAAATATATAATTTGCAACAAAAAGAATATGATAATAATCTTATTAAAGAAGTTATTTGGAAGGAACTAGCGGAAAAACTCATTGTCAAAAGTAGCTACGGTGACCAAAACAGCCAAGAGCATGGTAACGACACGACACAGCCGGCGCACAGTCCTCTCAGTGTGAATCCGTATTAACGAACCATTTATAAAATTAATGTTTATATTCACAAAAATACATACCTTCAATTTCATTGTTATTAAGTGATTTATACTTGATCAACATTGTCCGCACTAAATAGTCTGGACATATAACAGATGCTTTCACTAAACGAATTTTAACATTTCCAAATTCCTTTTCTTCATTTTCATTATCCACCCAGTATTTTTCACATTTGTGCTATGGGGAAAAGAAATGAATTAGCAAATTAATTTTAGTAAATAAGCCAAAACATTTTAGGACAGTAAAGAAAATAATATATAGAACAGTAGGAATAAAAATGTAACAACGCTATTAAATAAGATTAAAATTAAATTTAATTCACTAAACCATAAGTAATTAAAGCGGCTGCCTCGGACAACAAGAAAGTATCAATAGCTTTTAGGCCACATTGCTTAAGATACAAAAGTCTGCCATTTTATGGAACTATTTTATTCTGTCTAAGCTTATACACCCTTTTGACCATCACCTACAACCACCCTTGCTCATGTTAATAAGAAATAATGTGAATCATCTTATCTCAAGGTACAGAGAAAAGCTTACTGCTAGTTCTCAAATGTTATAACATAACCAAATTAATGCCTATTTCCTTATTCTAAATTTATTTGCTTTGAACAATACTTCTTTTTTTCATTTATTGTTTGGACAAACACATGAAATACCGTGCCACACTTTAGTTCTTCTATGAGAGAGCCTACACGCAAAGGAATCCACTGTCTAGATCTTCCATCTCTGTCTTAAATCACAAGAGAGCAGACATTCTGCTTGGATATGCATATTTAGTGATATTTATATTTTTGGAACTAATTCCTGATTGGTTGTAGGAGTAAAGAGAAGGTGAAAGAGGAGAGAGAAAATGGGAGAGCCACTTTGGTGGGACTCCCAAACCTCGCCCAGTTGGTGCAAATATTTAGGGTAGACCACATATATTGTGTGTGGTGTGAGCGTGTTACTTTTTATGTTGATTCAGAATGTAACAAGTATTCAGAGCAATCTTTTATGAACAGCCCACAATTTTTGTGTGGTGTTCATCATAATTAATACGTTTAGCATATAGCTCAAATGGGTAGAGACGGGGGGTGCTAAGAAAATAAATTAAAAAAAACTGCCAATTCAAATAATACTGTACACCTTAAAACTCCTCAATGGTAATTCTTATTTAATCCAGCATGAAATTATTAATGTGAATATGAAATCCAAATTAGAATAGATAGCTGGAACATTAATTTGCGCTGTGACTGTGAGATTATAGATCACCAAAAATAGGGGTATTTTATTTCATAACCATACCACGTTTTAAGTTTTTATCAATAATTAAGGGCAATTAAGGTGAGCGAAACTGTAATAGTTTAGGGATGAATGATTATAGCTACGGACATGAGCCAGGTTCGTTTACCTTGTCCAGGTGTCATTTTTCAATTTATTCGATTATAATCGAGATATGGCTCATGTTCATAATTATAAATATTCATCGCCAAGATTCGCCTTTCATATTTACTTTATTGTATATCGTTGCTTTCTTCCATACTGATTCACTTGGCATATACAATGTATTTGTACTATTACCAACTTAAAGTAAAACTGAGTCACAGGTGAATGTGATATCAATGATAGCTCTTGGTAGCAGATGATATCACAGGCTTTGAATTAAAATATGAGTAAAGAATGAACCTGAGAATGGGACAATCCCTAGATAGCTCAGTGGTAGAGAATTGGCGTACTAAGCCAAAGGTTCCTGGTTCATTCCAGTGTCCAGGTATCATTTATCGACTTATTCGATCTATGAAAGAGGTGGACAGTATCAAAATTGAGGAGTCAGAGTTAAAGGCTTGGGGTACCAGCTTCACAGCTCTGATGTTAATAAGAAAAGATAAGCTAAACTTCAATGATAATAAGCTAAATAGGTTTCGATGAAATGTGTAAGCTTAAAATATCAGTTTGTAAAAATTAATTTTAAATACTAATATTACAGAACATTTGTAATCATTACAGAAAAATAGCAACTTAAAAAAACTTGTGATCCTTGAAAAATATGTTTTGGCATGACCTCATAAATCATATGTGTTTCGCTGCTAAAGTAAGGTTATTAATGGTGGCTGTAGATTGCAGGAGGAGATGCCATTGCTCCAGTAGTGTTGAATCCAGTAAAGCAGAGATGTTTCACATGAGTATCATCACATTTGAAGAAGAGAAGTACACAGATTTATTTATTTTTTAGCTCCGTGTCTTACTTCCCATTCAGATTATATACTTATGTACTAATTAAGCTAATGATTTTATTGTTTAGGAAGGCTAAATTAAGTGGAAGTGTACCTATATTTGTGTGGAGGGAGCGTGGAAAACAATTTTGGAAAAACTGTCAGTACACCTGACCGAGATATGAACACCGATCTCCAAGTCATCGACAGTCTAGTCTACTGCAAGAGTAGCGCATTAGAACATACTGCCACTGAAGTGGGTAATACCTTTTTGTTCCATCGTGTAATGTTTGATGCAGTGTGCAACCAGCGCTAGGTGTCATTTTTGTTAGTTATCAATTAAAACCAACTTGCGCTGTTAGCGTGCAATCCTCTAGATATTAATAAAGGTTTTTTTGTTGGAACCAGACGTCCATAAAATAATATAAATCTAACTTACTTTGCCAGCTTCTTCGACACTGCATGCCATAACAATGACTTGCACATCCCACTCCACCACCATTCTCCAGAAATCATTAACTGTGTGGGGCAGAGGCCCTTGGCTTGCAATATATGCTGGAGAGCCACTAGCTCCTCGTATGAAGTTAGCATTGATGTAATTACTTCCAGGAACACCCACATATTCACTTAGCTTCACACGGCTACTGTCAACTAAAAAAAAAAATTAGCAGCGTGTCACATTGAATAAATCACTTTAAAGACCAAAACCACACAATTAAGTAGGTAAACTCTATTCACGGTAGGAGTTTCTCTCTGAAAGGTCTTTTTTCCTACCAATATCCTACTATATAATAGATTTCTGGTAGGGAAAAAGGCCTTTCAGAAAACAATTCCTACGATGAACGGACTTTAGTGAAGGGAAATAGGCCTATATACTTACACGGCAAAATATCTTTGTAACGGTTCTTTTTCCTGTTGACTTCATTTTCACCTTCTGAGCAGCTGCATTCTTTAAGTGATTTCAATTTTTCACTCAAAAGCTTCAATTCCTGAAAGTAAAATTATGTTTTGGGACAAAGTCGTTGAAAAAACCTAATAAGTGCAAACAAATACCAAAATAATCCTAATACTAGAAGAGATTTAAGAGTTCATAATTTTATACACTAGCCTTTACTTATTCTATGGCATTAGGAACTCAAAGGTTCATTGCCGCACTTACCAAAGTATGACACCTATCCCTAAGTGAGCTAGTTCTATCTTCTATCCAGTCCACCTCATTACACTCTATCCCTATCTTTATAGTTCTATTCAGTCCATATCATTACACCCTATCTGCTTTAGGTCTATTCTAATGTTATCCCTTCCTAAGTATGTAATATTAAGAAAATAGACATATAGGCTACTGTAATAAAACAAAGAAAATAATTTTATATAAGATAAGCTCTACTATTATTGAACCACCTCTTAATAATGATCTAATTTTTTTAAGTACCTACTTAAGATAGGCTAAGCTTGATTTACATAATCAACTATCTTAATTGAATCACAGAATAACCCATAAATTTTGTTATTGCAATCCAGAGTTTTAAATAATGCCTAACTAACACATTAGTTATTGCAATAATTGCACTTTTTCTTTTTCAGCATCTGGTTATATACTTTTGTACACCAATTACGGTAATGTGTTAGGGATGAGGAAGGTTGAATTTAGAGGAAGTGTACCCATATTTGTGTTGAGGAAGAGTGTAAAACTATTTTGGATTAACCATCCTCAGTACCTAACTGACAAGTATTCAAACCTTGATTTCCGTGTCATCAGGAGTCTAGTGGGTCATTCCGAAATCTAGGGACAATTTATGTAAACAGTGTTTTTTATATATTTGTGTTAATTATTTTAACACATATACAATTGTTTTAATACAAAGGATATGTAGCACAGAAAATAAAAAATCTACAAGTTATTACAAAAACAATTATAAATATAAAATATCCATTTTTATGGTGAAATGTCACCTCCATGTCATGTCACTACCCCCATATCACTAGAGTGTGAGGCTTCCAAATTTATAACACCTTTTAAGAATCCATTATAAATACATGAGATGAAGTCTAATATAAAACAGTAATTCAAGGTTGCAAATGTAATAATTGTACTGAATTTATTAACTAAGTAATCTAAATCTCAGGGAGTGTTCCTTGTTACAATGTCAACTCCATGGTCTGAACAGAAATTCCTTAAAAATACACTAGATTGTGTAGTGAGGACAAAGGAACCATGTGAGAGAAATCCCTGAGTATCCATCTTGTATTGTGTCTCATTTAATTGCTATAGATGACTGTTTTAATTGTCTTAATTATGAGTTATTTACTTGTTATTGAAGAATATTTTTATTGACGTTCACCTCCATGGTGTTGTTAAATTGTTCTTATATATATACAAAAAATTGTTCCCTTTGAAGTGAGATTTAATGATTTAACATTGGATGAAAGCCAAAACCTTGTGGCTTAGTAATTTATAGTTTAGGTTCTGTGTAAATAAAACCTCAAATCTGTCACCTCCATGGTTGTCACTTCCATGTACTTAATCTAGCATGGATGTGACAATATATTCATGGAGGTGACATAATTTCAAATTTAGTATTTCACTCTTTATCTGTGCTAAAGTAAAGTATCGTTTACTTAGTGAATATAATTAATTTTTTTTTTACTTTTTGTTTACTTGTTGTTTTGTTTGTTTTGTTTAGTGCATATATTTGGGTAATTATTTAGCTTTGCTGAATTAACAGTGGTAGTTATGTGATTTCAAGGTTTAATAAGTTTGGTATCTCTCCATCATGGACTTAATGCGTAAGAAATATTTCAAAATTAATTCTATCAAAAACAGCTTATTCACTAAATGTAAACAATTACAAGTTTTGTTTGTGAATATTATTTTCTTCCTGCATCATAACTTTTTCGAGTATGGAAAATTTATATTGTGATGTTTTAATATAGGGGACCCCATGAACAATAGGAATGGACTTAGTATAAAAATCTGAAGTTTAAATCATTACAATTATAATGTAAATTACATTTACTTTATACAAAAAATATTCATATCAATTTGTTTTCAGAAATAAACATGGCAAGAAAAAAAAGTTTGATAAGAATTTAGTAGATGTTAAAAAAAAGAAAAGAGATGCAGAAATGGAGCATAGGAATAAGATAAAAAATGATCCAGTATGTTATGAAGAATTCAAAAGAAATGAACGAGAGAGATATAATAAAAAGAAAGGAAGATGGGAAAATAAAATTAATCTCAGATTTAAGTGAAAGAGGTAAGAGACAGCAAAGGAAAAAATGGGTTGAAAGGACGACAAGACATAGAAAGAGGCAGAAGGCTGATAGGGAAGAACTTAATAACATTTTAGTGTGTGGCACTCCGTCATTAAGTGGCACAGAAGTAAGAGAAGTCACTGTTTCTGCTGCTGGGCCTAGCAATGGCATACTGGGGAGGGCTGGCTCAAGTAGGAAGAATGCAGGCCGTAAAAGGGTTTTAAGGAACAGATCACAGGCTCACCGAAAGATAAAAGAACTTGAAGGAAAGCTCAAAAGGCTTTCGAAAAGTGCAGCTAAATATAAGGCAAAGTACTACAGATTACGTAAACAAAAGGGGAATAATGAAAGTCCACGAACAAGAGTTAGAGAATTCTTAAATGGTGAGAAAGTGTCTACTAAAGTAGTGAAATGTTTGCAGTTTGGAGAAGCACTTAATACAATTACAATGCAAACCAAGATTCAAAATCTAGTCAGGTTTTTGCTAGAGTTCTAAGTGGCAAAATTATAAAAAAATGCAGGCTCCTTTCTCACACCAAGGAGTTTCTTTCACATAAGCGCCACAAAAAGAATGAAGGGAAGAAAATAAAATCTGTTTTTGTAAAGAGAAAGTATGACACTAAATATTCATTGCACTTGAAAAATGACGTTGAATTTTTTGAGAAGGATGAAGTTAGTAGAATAGAACCAGGAAAGAAGGATGTTATAACAAGAAACAAAATTAAAAAACATAGAAGAATACTGAACAATAGTTTAAGGGTGCTACACAAACAGTTCAATGAATCACATTCTTACAATATTGCTTACTCTACATTCTGCTTCCTGCGTCCATTTTGGGTCCTTTCACCTAATATCCATAAGCGGGATACTTGTCTCTGTACAAAACATGAAAATTTTGATATGATTTTTGAACGTCTGAAGCACCTCAATATTATTGAGTTCAAGAGACCAGATGATTTGATTAAAGTATTAATTTGCAATGAGAAAGCCAGCAGCGAACAATGTTTGGAAAGGAAATGTGATGGCTGTAATGATAATCAGGTAGTAACAAAGGAGTTTGAAGATAAAGAAACAACATACCAGCAGTGGTCAAGGAACAAAGAGAAGACTTGTGTTAAAGGAAAAGAAATACAATATGTAAATGTTTTGAAGGAAACTGTTTCTACAAATATGAAACAATTGTTCAACCTGCTTGTTGATGCATTGCCTAGTTATATGGGGCACATTTCTAACATCAATAATCAGTATAAAGCAATTGCTGACTTAAAGCAGAACCTCAAATGTACTGATGTTCTTACCCATATTGATTTTTCTGAAAATTAAGTAGTTAAGTTTAACATTTTAGTTTTATCTATTATTGCATTTAAGGTACAGAATACCACTATTTATGTTTATATGGACACCTACATTCCAACTGTCCAATCCTCCATGTACTGTATTGTCACCACCATGGCAACTTGTGTCACCTCCATGTTTGTTAAAAATAAGTTTTTATGTTTATTTACCAAAATAAATGTTCTTGATTTCATTCTATAGTATTTTTGTAATTACCAATGAATTATGATCACAACCATAGTATAATTAGTACATTTTATTTAATTTTAATTTTATCAAGTTGAAAAGTGTAAATTGTCCCTAGATTTCGGAATGACCCTAGTATATTGTGAGAGTGAAGTCTTAAACTATGTGGCCACCAAAGCAGGTTTTTTTTCTTTTCTCTTTCCAAAAGCTAATTGGTTCTATTTTTCAAGCATGCACGTTCGAGCCGGTACAGTCTAGTTTACAGGCGCTAGGCAATATTATTATATGTTGGTTCATTGAGTGCTAGGAAAACTTCTCATTTTGACATTTTTATTACTATCGATAGGTTTAGCACACTTGCTTTTAACGGCCTGATTTAATTGTTAATATCATAAACCACTATATATATATCTGTATATGTAAAACTGATAAGTTAAAATACTTCAATATTATCAAAGTAGGCCTTTACAAATAAGAATCACCATTAGCGTGGAGAGAGGATGAGAAAACCACAACAATAAATCACTTGTTAAAACCACCTTCAGTGGGTGAACTGGGGGTGGTTTTCCCTAAATGGTCTTCCACTCTCCCTCCACGCAAATGCGGGTTCACTTCCTCTAAATTCAACCTTCCCAATTCCTAATCCATTAGTGTAATTAGTACTTGAGCGTATAACATGAACGGGTAGTAAGAGGCAGTACTAAAATTAATTTAATTAATTAATTAAGTACCATGGGTCAATCAGAAGATTTCAGCTGTGGCATTCATAAGACTAGAGCAGCGCGACAGATTACAGAACCAAGTCCGATGAAAGCTGTGGCTGCTTTTTTTTACTGGCACTTTACAATACAAATACTTTGTAGCCTATCGTTACGAGGCTATAAGATCATTGAAAATAAATTACAACAAAATTTGTGCTGCACTGGTTGATATCATTTAGGCCTAGTATGATAACATAAATTAAAGCCCATTCTACAGACTCCGTACCTTTAGGCCTGTATAAATTGTATTCGCGTCTACACAGTTCGTATCCTTAATTATAAGACCGTGCCAACCAATGAGATAGTCAGAGACTTCGTCCAATAAAACCCTTTGAAAGCAAATCATTTAGAGCAAGGAGCAACAGCCTAGAAATCAGCTCATCAATAAAAGAAACTAAAATAACTTTTTATGAAAACTTCCAGAATATAATAATAATAATATTTATTATTTATTTTTATTATTATTATCAGTTAATTATTATTTTTATTATTATTAGCACCGCGTCTTACTACCCGTTCGGGTTATACGCACTTACGCTAATGTGTAATGGTAGGGTGATTGTGAGATGAAATGGAGGACCTACAGTTTAACGTGGGATCCGAACCATGGTGGAGCCCTGGCATTCCTCCAGAATATAAATGAAATGTAGGTTAAATACAACTACAATAGATATATTTAAAACACAATATGAATTCTCAAACTTATAAGTAGCAGCAGATCCTTTTGCTGCCATTAGTGCTTTTATTTTGATGCGTGCACAATATATTTCCTTTAAAACCGTGATTGAGAGTTCATATAAACTAGTCCTTGGAAAGTTAAAGTTGATCAACTTCTACGGATTACGGAACTGTATAAGGATACAGATTAGGATTCTGTAGACAGAGCAATGTGATAGTGTGGCATTGATTTCTTATGGACTATAGACTTGTGGATAAAGAGTCTGCAGATGGGGGTCAACTGTGGTACAGGAAGCAAAAGCTTTGTAGTTAAAAAAAAATTTGAATATCTTATAAATGTTTTCATGAAAGTAATTTGGGAAACTTCTGAAAAAACATTGCTAGAATAAATAAAGCTCTCTTAGAAGCTGGAATTAAGTTGTTCATAATTTTGGAGTTATATTGTGCCCTTCTGGTTTTGGTTTATGTTTGAGACGAAAACAGATATGAAGATTTTGAAAAATGGCAAAAGAAATATCTTTAAATTCTTATAAGACAATGCAAAGGTTGAACATTTAAATGAGGTGACTGATGAAATAAATCTTATTTAAGACAATGCAATGGCTGAAAATTTCAGAGCTAATTTATATTTTTATCGTGTTTTTTGAGGATTTATCTTGCGATAGTTGGATCAATTATTTTTATATCCATTACTGTTTCCAGCCTGTGTCAGTTTGTTTATTCAAGCCATATATTTTCCACTACCGGCTTGCTAGGCCTGTCGTAGCTTCATATGTCTTGTAACAATAACTTAAGACTAGAACAGGCACAACATCCAGTCCCCGGCCGTTAATTCATCAATGTGAAAAAGTAAGCCTACATTTAACCAATAATATAGTAGCTCCATGGCTTCTTTGGTGCTGACTGACAGTTCACAGCTGACTTCTGACAGTCAACATTTAGGTATATACCTAAATTTTGACTGTCAGAAGTGACAACTGCTAAAGACATGTTTTTTTGCAGATCATATGGTTCGGCGTAGGGATACATAATTTGGTCTGGTAGCTTTTCAAAGCCGTCAGAAGTCAGCTGTGAGCTGTCAGTCAGCACCACAGAAGCTAAAACTGAGGTATACATTTTTCGGGCATGTCGAGAATCAATGCCGGGACCCTTAGCTCAATAGAAAGACATACTAATGACTGAGCTAAGATGTCGGATAGTTGGATCAAAAGCAGGGGGAAAAAAATCAACTTAGGCTAAATGAATCACATGTGATCAACCATTAGTCACGCGCTTCAGTTGCCGCATGGTCTAAGGTACTACTCCCGCAGTAGACCAGACTGGACTGCCAATGACAGGAAGATCGAGGTTTGAATCTCGATCAGGTGTAAGCCCTTAGTTTTTTCCAAAATGGTTTTCCCTTCTCCCTTCAAGTAAATTCTTGTTAACTTCTAATAAATATAACCTTCCTAATCCCAAAAATCATTAGCATAAATTAGTACACAAGCGTATAACTCAAATGGGTGGTAAGTCGCAATGATAAAAAAACATAATGAGTCAAGATCGGCTATGGCTCTTGTGTGTATTGAAAGCAATATAGGCCTAACTTGTGATAAGAAGTTTGGGAACGTTATCAAAGACTTTTCTGGAACAAAAAGCTGGTAGAAGAGACTTTCTGGAGATAGGTTAGCCTAAAAGTAATTTAGATTGTGGAATTGTTTTTTAAATACAATTTTAATAATCAATTACCATATATTTTCTTTCACAAAGTATTTAAATTTTCTTATTTTTTAAAGAAGATTTTCTAGTATTAAAAAAACACTTTCATTCATAGGCCCTAGTCACTGTGCTAACCGTGCCTAATGATAAATCTGATCCTGAGTCTCCCAGCCCCAGTCCCAGAAAAACCTAACAAAATTAACAAAATGAAAAAAATGCCTACAGAATACTAAGTAGGCTATTGAAAAATAAAAATGATCTATAATGTATCCACACTATATTTGAGTATCTAATCTTTAAAACATAGGCTGGAATAATATTTTTTTAAAACTAAGAGTTCATAATGTTACTATTTTTAACTTATCTAGAACTTTTTTGTTTGTTTTCCAAAGCCTATTTAAATGGAGCAAGAATTGCTTATATCTTAATCTCAAATCTATTTTTAACGCGAAAGATTTTATAAAATAGGCCTATAGGGCTTTGTCTGGAACATGGCCGTAGGTAGGCTAACTAGCTGTCTACATGTGTTCACAACAAAAATATGGAGTTGTTCTTCAATAAAAAATAAATAAAACGGGTTTCAGTTTAGAAATAAATAAAGAACTACTTTAATGTGAGTTGCTCCAGATATACAAATAATGTAAAAAAGTATCAAAAAATACATTGTGGAAAAATCTTGTAATGACTGTAGTAGTTTTGCAACCCCTACACATAAATACCTAAATGATTGAAATTTATAAGTAAAACTACAAATATTGATAGCTTTTGATAGCCAACAGATTGATAACCCAAAAACTCATACCTGAAAGTTTTTTTCATAAATATCCTCAATGCCTTGAGTTTCCAAATGCTCTACGTGGTTTAAAAAATTTTGCAAAATTATTTTTAATGGAATTTGTTCTTGTTTTTTTTTCATTTCTATCCATTACCCCTTTTACGTCTAAATTATTTTAATATGTTCCACAAAAATATAGTCATTATTCCTTTGAATTATCAACAAACTTAATTATGGGAGCAAAACAAGCGACACAGTAAATAAGTCTACACAGGCACACCATGCGGCAGCATTTGAAAACTCTACGCGCTTGGAATTTCACTTTGATTAGGTTATAAAACAAGAGTTTATAAGTTTGTCGTGTGACGTTAAAATGAACCAGATGTCAGTATATGATAGGTTAAGCTCAAAATTCTATTGGGCAATTTAAAGGAGAGATACGGTGTACTTTAAATACATATAGAGATAAATAAAACTTTTTCTAAATTTATATAGGATTTGAAAGGTTTTAAAGTAGGCTCAAATAAAATACATGTTGTATTACAAAAATTTAGTACTGTATAACATTTTTATTTCACCTTTTTATGAGCATTGTTCTTATAAATTAAAATATTTATATTTTAGAGTAAAATAAATGTAATTTGTAGAAACACAGAATTAATTTGGTTCAACATTATTACAGATATTACACTTCAATTTTATAACTTGCCTTTATGTACCTATATCGACAACATATAGCTTCTATACATATAAAAATAAGAATTCATTATTATGAACGTTGGAAATAATTAGATTTTTGTTATATATCATTTTTAGATTACATAAAACTTTAGATAAGGACTAGTTACAATTTCATTTGGGTATAATATTTGTAGTGTTTAAAATTATTTGTCTTTTTCCTGTATAAATATAATTATTATTAAGGAAAATTAATATTAATGTGCCGTTTAAGAATAACGGTAATAATAAATATACAAAATTAAATTAAATCAATATATAATATAAATTCATGATAATAAAACATTAACTAAGTTCAACTAATAAGAAATTCACAGCACAAGACAAAACAGATTTGTATGTATATTTAATTAGTTGGATAAAATATAGTCCTGTGAATGAAAAAAATGCACTTCTAAATAGTTTATATTATATATTCATGGAATTGCTATAAAATTATACAAATTCCAGAATTATATTCTGTAATATTTATTTAAATATATGATATTATGTTAAAATTGGAATGAGTTTTTGATAAGTTCTTAAAGTTGAACTAAAATAAATAGCAATGAAGATGCGAAAAATGCTTAGACTACTTTTTTTTTAGACCAACCCTATTACAGGAATATAAAAAAAACTGTTACAGAAATAAAAACTCCACCCAAAGCTCCCAAATGAGAAAAATTACGGAAACAATAGATTCGATGTATTGTACGCAAAGTTGTAGACGACTGAAAAAAGAAGAATGGCTTGATTTGTTTTTAAAAAAATACTGTTTTAGTTTCCGTTTTGACAATATCAAAACAGAAGCTATAAAAATATATTTATATATAGCTAATAACGTCACCATAATTCGAAATTATTCATACCACAACCAATTTCACACCACCTTAGTATTAAGAAGCTTCAACATAAACAGGATTCGAACTGGCAAAGCCACCAATGCTCATTAGTCAACTAATTGAGGCATATCTTTAATATGCAGATGCACCTAACGTATATTAGAAAACGAAATACGATATTATTAAATATTGTCTATTTTTACACCGTGTCAAACTGTCCCACATATCTTTTCGCTCCTTAAACAATAGTAAAATGTATTTAATTTATTCATGTAGTAAATAGGATATTAGGTATACAAACATCACCAGATTTAGCCTGTCATAAAATGGAAATACTTTTATAATATCCTATACAACGGTTAGTGGGTGTATGAGCGTAAAATAGAGTATTACAGTAGGCCTACATATATAATAATTGTATAGTAAATATATATATATATATATTATCAAATTAACTCTTATAAACACTTTAGTATTTTAAAGTATTTGATCCACATGAGAGCAGATAATTTAGAAACAAGACTCATCTTGATCAAGTCACCAGGTCCACCACAAGCATAATATTTTGCCCGGGAGAACCTTCATTTTAATGCACCCTCTATCACATATTTTTGGTCCAAACAGTATTTTATGACCTTGAAACAAATCATTATAATACCAATATGCAGACTATTTGTCGGGAATCTTTCTATCGTGCTCTCAAAGCTTCTATATTATGTATGTAATGAATCCATAATCAAACATTTGAAGCTCTTAACATTAAAGCTACTATCACACGATCATTTGCTTGTACTATAAATCAAGTGTGCTAGCTAGCGCCTAGATATCTGTATACTAGCTAGTACAATAGAAACGCAACTAGAGTATTCACACGCTGCTAGTTCGGTACTAGGTTCTAGTGCAAATATTTATGGAACGTCAGCTATTAATTTTGGGTGCAGCAGCTGCATTAATTATTAATAATTATTGAAAATTATGAGAGGGAGCGTAGGGAAAGAATATGGACACGGACTGGCTGGAAAGACGAAATAATGATCGCGGGATACTGAAAATGATACATTCGGAGGTTAGGTAGGATACATTCAGGGTGACTCTAACGTTTAGTATCTCCCTAAATTTGTATTCATATATTTACGATGTGGACAGAAGCCCCGAAGACAATGGGTGTCCAAGTACAGTAGGCTATCCTTGACACACACATTTTTTTAGACCTACCCACCCTTTATATTCTAAAAAAGCAACCACCCAAGGTTGGCATGCTATCAAGTTTATTTAGATTAAAATTGGGTCTGGAACACAGTTTGTCGTTTTTAGATGGCATGTTTTTAATTAAAAATATATTAAATATATTGTCATATTGTGGCAATTTGTTATTATATAAACAAGGATGTTTAGAATAATTTTCTGCCAGCAACAAAATCACATCCGATGACAATGTTGGCGCCATTTCTACCATCTCTCTACACACAGTCTCAGCGCGCATTGATTGGTCAAATTACACAGACTAGTGTCGGAACTAGTACGAAAATAGCGCCTGTTCTATCCTCACAACTAGTATGGTAGCCAGTACCAAGAGGCAGAACCAGTATACTTTTTCTGATTCACACGACGCTAGATGATGACGTGCTAGCTATCACACTGGATTTCAAGTACGAGCTAGTGTCCTGTGATACGGGTTTTACTATATTAGAAGGGATGCCAACTGTTCCAACTGTTTTTGTAAAAATCAAATTTTGGTTGGCCTCTAATTTCGACCAGGTACGCCTGGATTGGGCATTGTTTGAAGTATTCATAAGACTTGAAATTTCACTTTTGTGTTTTTAATGTTAATTATTTAGGCTACTATATTGAAAGAAAGTATTGTATGGTCAATTTATTATTATTGTTCAATATATGAGAGTTAGGTTTATTTATAATACACATTTATAATGGCTGCGAAAAAAAATAATATCTTACAGCTAAGCAAGAATGAATAATATTTTGTTGAGAACCTGTAATATTCTACATTATTCAATACGATATCTGTATAATATTGTATTAGGGCCACGGTGCTGAATAATTTCAACTAATTAAAGCTTCATGAAACTTGAATTAAAAATAAATAATAAAATATCTATAAAAGGCAAACGACATTTATTTAATTACAAAGATAGCTACAACCTGTTAACCTGATATAAGCAACATAGATGGGCACAATATTCTTTTATTATATGTGAGCCTATGGGATTATTTAATTATGTTACGATGCCAAATGATATTGTCTGATTAGAATAGAGCTTATACATCATTTTCTTATATATTTATTTGTAAAACTTGACGTGTGTATTCAAATATGGCTAATTTAAATTAGTCGAAGCGCTGCTCTTTAGACTTTTTGTTTGTTTTCGATAAGTTATTTTAATTTATGCTTAAAAAAAGGGTGATTTTTGTATTTAGAATCAGCTCAAAAATAGGGCTACCTTTAAAACTTGCTCTCAGTTAAAAATATAAGAGAACGCTCATGTTATTCTCTATCCGACGACTTGTGTCCTTGTCCGTATGTATCTATTCGATGATTCCTGTACTTGTTCAGAGGTATTTATCAGACGACTTGTGAACTTGTTCAGAGGTATCTATCTATCTGATGACTTACGTACTCGTCAAGAGGTATTGATCAGACTACTTATGTACTTGTTCGGAGGTATGTATTTGATGACTAATGTACTTGTGTACTTGAGTACTACTCACCAGAACAAAAGCAGTGTCTCAGACCCTTTTCACCAGAGCCATAGAACTGCCTCAGCCACTATTCACCAGAGTCATAGCAGTGTCTCAGACACTACTCACCAGAGTCATAGTTGTGTGTCAACCACTATTCACCAGAGTAAGAGCAGTATGTCTGCTACTTCTTACCAAAACAAGAGTAGTGTCCCAGGCTCTGTTTACCAGATCCATATCAGTGTAGCTACCTCTACTCACCAAAACAAGAGCAGTGTCTTAGCACACTTATCTTCAGAATAGGAACAGTATCTTAGCCAATACTTGCCAGAACAAGAGTAGTGTCTTAGCAACTTATCTTCAGAATAAGAACAAGAGCAGTGTCTTAACAACTTATATTCAGAATAAGAACAGTATCTTAGCCAATACTTGCCAGAACAAGAGCAGTGTATCAGTTTCAATTCACCAAAGCCATAGTTTTGTTTCAACCTCTACCAACCGGAACAAGAGCAGTGTCTCAGCCACTACTTACCAGAACCAAAACAGTGTCTCGGTCTCTACTTACCAAAGCCATAGAAAATGTCTCAGCAACGCACTTGTCCGGACTGTCTGATGACTTTAAGGGCACTTTACGAAAAAGTAAATTTCCAATTTTTCTATATCTTCACAATTTTTTCAGATACAAAATAACACATCATTGTAAAGTTGTAGTACTAATACAAATAAAGATATTTTATCTAAACTATATTTTTATGAACCCAATAGTTTCTGAACTATAAGCAAACACACATATTTTAAGGATCACTTTGAAATTTAAATTGAGTGTGATGCGCTTTGGTGGACAGAGATATTCCTCTTTTCTCAGTGTCGTTGTAACAGCTTATATTATTTTATTTATGCTCTTTGGTGGAGTGTTTCTGAAACAATGTATATTATTTCGTTTCACAAATCCTACGAGTGTTTAGTACCATTTTTCTATTGTAAAATAAAAGAGGGAAAGCGTCTGTGTTGCACAATACAATTTTATATTATTACTATTTTCACTCATGCCACGTCTTGCTTCCCCCCCCCCCCAAACCAATCCTCCCCAATTCCCCACGCCTGGGAGATTCGCATATTCACACCAATAGGAAAGGGGGATGAGTAAGGTAGAATTTATAGGGAAATACCAGAATTTATATCGGGGAACGGGGGAGGGGAGAAATTAAGTGTGTGGACAGTTTGTAGGTGAACAAAAAAATTATGTATTTTATGAACCAACCTTGGGCGAATAAATATCCTTTACTTTAACTGACGATAAAATAAATCGTTCTAACAAGCTGAGCAGGCTTGCCGTAGTATTAAGGATAAAAATGATCTTTAATCTCTGGTAAATCTGACCCTGAGTGAGTTACCGTACTAGCCCCGAAAAAACTTAACAAGATCAACAAAATGAAAAAATAGCCTACACAATACTAAGTAGGCTACAGAAAAATAAAGAAGAAATATAACTCTACCCTTTAAATTATAAGCTTGAATAATATTTTTTAAAACCAAGAGTTCATAATGTTACTATTTAAACTTATCTAGAACTTTTTTGTTTGTTTTCCAAAGCCTATTTAAATGGAGCGAGAATTGTTTATATCTTAATCTCAAATCTATTTTTAATGCGAAAAATTTTATAAAATAGGCCTATAGGGCTTTGTCTGGAACATGGCCGTAGGTAGGCTAACTAGCTGTCTACATGTGTTCACAACAAAAATATGGAGTTGTTCTTCAATAAAAAAAATAAAACGGGTTTCAAGTTTAGAAATCGAATAAAGAACTACTTTAATGTGAGATGCTCCAGAAATACAAAAATGTAAAAAAGTATCAAAAATTACATTAGGGAAAAATCTTATAATGATCGTGGTAGTTTTGCACCTCCTACACATAAATACTTAAAGGTTTGAAATTTATAAGTAAAACTACAAACAATGATAGCTTTTGATAGCCAACAGATTGATAACCCAAAAACTCATACCTGAAAGTTTTTTTCATAAATATCCTCAATGCCTTGAGTTTCCAAATGCTCTACGTGGTTTAAAAAATTTTGCAAAATTATTTTTAATGGAATTTGTTCTTGTTTTTTTTTCATTTCTATCCATTACCCCTTTTACGTCTAAATTATTTTAATATGTTCACAAAAATATAGTCATTATTCCTTTGAATTATCAACAAACTTAATTATGGGAGCAAAACAAGCGACACAGTAAATAAGTCTACACAGGCACACCATGCGGCAGCATTTGAAAACTCTACGTGCTTGGAATTTCACTTTGATTAGGTTATAAAACAAGAGTTTATAAGTTTGTCGTGTGACGTTAAAACGAACCAGATGTCAGTAATGATAGGTTAAGCTCAAAATTCTATTGGGCAATTTAAAGGAGAGATACGGTGTACATTAAATACAGATATAATTAATTACAACTTTTCTGAATCTATATAGGATTTGAGAGGTTTAAAGTAGGCTTAAATAAAATACATGTTGTATTACAAAAATGTTAGTACTGTATAACATTTTTATTTCACCTTTTTATGAGCATTGTTCTTATAAATTAAAATATTTATATTTTAGAGTAAAATAAATGTCATTTGTAGAAACACAGAACTTAGTCAAACTATAGTACCTACTTCATTAATTTGGTTCAACTTTAATACAGTTATTCCACTCTAATTTTATAACACTTTCTTTATGTACCTATATCGACAACATTTTTATTTATTAAACCTACTAAATTCCATACATATAAAAATAAAAATTCAGTATTATGAACTTTGGACAGTAATTAGATGTTTGTTATGTCATTTTTAGATTACATAAAGCGTTAGATAACGACTAGTTACAATTTCATGTGGGTAAAATATTTGTAGTGTTTAATATTAGTTGTCTTTTTCCTGCATAAATATAATAATTATTTTAAAGTGACGTTTAAGAATAAAGCTAATAATAAATATACAACATTAAATCACTATATAGTATAATTTTAAAATAATAAAACATTAATTAAATTCCAACTATAAGAAATTCACAGCACAAGACCAAACTACATTTAGATGTAGATTTAATTGGTTAGATAAATATAGGCCTGTAAATAAAATAAAATATACAACACCTTTTCATAGTTTATATTATATATCTATTTAATTGCTATAAAATTATACAAATACCAAGTTTATTCTGTAATTTTTATTTAAATACAAACTATTATGTTAAAATTGGAATGGATTTTTGTTAAGGTCTCAAAGTCGAACTAAAATAAATAACAATGAGGATTTGTAAAATGCTTAGGCTATTTATTTAAGACCAAAACTATTACAGGATATCTAAAACAAACTGTTACAGAAATACTCCCCCCCCCCCTCAAGCACCCAATTGAGAAAAATCACGGAAATAATAGAGTCAATACATTTTACGCAAAGTTGTAGACGGCTGTGGAAAGAAGAATGACTTGATATTTTTATTATATAAGTGTGTTTAAACTTCCATTGGAACAATATTAAATAAAAGCTAATAAATATTATCTATATATGTATATAGAGATAATAATGTCGCGATAATTCGATATTCTTTATACCACATCCAATTTCACACCACCTTAGTATTAAGTAGCTTCAACATAAACAGGATTCGAACTGGCAAAGCCACCAATGCTCATTAGTCAACTAATTGAGGCATATCTTTAATATGCAGATGCACCTAACGTATATTAGAAAACGAAATACGATATTATTAAATATTGTCTATTTTTACACCGTGTCAAACTGTCCCACATGTCTTTTCGCTCCTTAAACAATAGTAAAATGTATTTAATGTATTCATGTAGTAAATAGGATATTAGGTATACAAACATCACCAGATTTAGCTTGACATAAAATAAAAATACTCTTTTAAAATATCGTATAGAACGGTTAGTGGGTGTATGAGCGTAAAACAGAGTATTAAAGTATGTATTAATTTTTACTTGATTTCACATGCCTTCGTCGTAAGGGAAATAAATTATTTTAAAATTAAGATTAAGTGATATTTTATTTCATTTTAGGCTTTTTTCTTTCTTCAAAACAGTCTTATATTTTACTTTAATACTTTTCTATGACCGAAGGACTTTTTTTCAGTACACATCCGGGGATTATATTTATTCTCAATCATCAAAAATAATATAATTTAAAAATACTAATAAAATCAATTAAGGAATTACATTATGTGTAAATTACTTCTTTTATAAAGCTAACCAATAAAATGCAGCCACTTCTCATATATATTACTTTGAAATAGTAGAAAATGAGAACCACGAAAAAAAATGTTTCTGACATGTTCAGGCAAACTCCACATTAAGTATCTGTATTTTCATTACTATAATTTTAAAACTTGTTTTATATAAAATATATTTTATAAATACAACTTTAAGGTTCCAAGATACGTTTATTAATTTATCATAACATATTTTACAATAGAGGTATTTAAAAGGTGCAATCCGTTTTCAAACACACATTCTTTAAATTTAGAAAAATTTGATTTATTTTTTACTTGTCTGTAACATAAAATAAAATTCCATCTAGTTTCCCACTAAAACAATGGAGCTTAAAAAATATACTATTTTGATTAAAACCCATTTCTTGAGATTATATTTTAAAATAAAAAAACAATCTCTTTCATTAAAACCAAAATTGACTGATTTTCAAGCTTTAGTAGTGGTTATAGTTTGGCAAATGTAACTTAAATCCAGCTAGATCAATAGGTTGAGCAATTGATTATCTCTAGAAGAATCAGCCATAAAACTGGACTATTGGAAATATTAGTATGGATCAAACAGACCAATAAAATATGACGTCTACTTTTCTAACGCTCTCAATAAAATTGTCACTGTTAATAATGTACTACACGATGTAAAGAATTAAATTAGATTTAAGGTCATTCTGTTAACATGTATAATGAATCGTCTAAAGAACTATTTCTTTAATGTGGTTCTCCTGTTTTGACATCATCATTATGCATATTTTTGTATGTTTTCTTTGATTTTTTTCTCATAATATGTTGTTAGTATAGAAATGTACTTATTTGTCTAAATATAGTGTATCTTTTTTAACACTAGTAATATCCAGGACCAAAATATACTTGTAATGTTGAATAATTCTAATTTAGTCACGTGCCAGTGCCAACATCATGCGTTTTGCCACCACCTTGGTATGAGGTTGATGTCATTACTTCATGATAACTTACTTTCTACAACTACTTGTTGGAGAGAAAGTCTATAAGGCTCGGTTTGGATTAATACATAGTATATAGATAGCTAATAACGAATAGTACATAGCTTACGGGGCACAATTCAATATACAAATAAACGCTCAAAACTAATGTTCATAATATTGTATACCTATTTTTAAATATAAAATAAACTTAATTTTAGTAGTGCCTTTACTTTCAATTTTATTCTTTCTCTTTGGTATTTTATTACTCTCATCAATATTAAGATGGATCTGATTCCATCAACAGAATGAAAAATGTTATATTTCTACTTAATTTTCAATCATATCTACAATCGTAATTATTGGAAATATACCAAATAAATTCCGTGAATAACAAACAATCATGGATATTAAAAGGCATTTCAAATATAAACAGAAAGTATTTTCCGTATGCTTTGTATACAGGCGTGTTCTTCAGCCTTTCCTCCATTCTCATTGGATAATGATTCTCACTTTCAAGGGTTGTAGATGATCAAGTACTATTATAGTCTGTGTAATATTTATTGTTATTTTTGTGAGCACCATTATTGAGAATAATGTAATTTTAACTTAATGCGCATTATTTTCTATGCATCTTTAGTTATTGATTATGCGTTAACCATATTTAATGTAACCACAGCGAGAAAATTATCAATCATTACAAATTTTTTTTCTTATTAGTTATGAGATCAAGATATCTTCAATTTTCATGTGTTTCATCAATTAAAAGATGCTTAATTGTTTTTTTATCTAATACTTTACTTCTAATCATTTATTTGCCAGGTGGCGTGGTAAAATTTGGAAACACGTATAGCACTTAATTCAATATATAAGCCCCTTTGGTTTTAGGAGCTACCTATATAATATTGTATAGATCTAATTAATAGCTTGATTTAATTATTGTGTTATTTTTTTCATAAAAGTTTACAAACACTTAAATTGTTACTATTGTTCTGTTTGATGCTTCTAAAACGTGTGCAATTTGTAAAGGGGTACATCCAATTAATTAAAGATTTCAACTATTGATAACAAATGTAGTACCGTTATAAGACTCAAAGAAAAAAGGGTATTGGTTTCGGATCAGTCAATGACTTAGTTGTATTAATGAAAAAATTTAAAACAATATATTTTATTCAATAAATACATAATTCCGCTACTATATTTGTTTTTATGACACAATACGGATTATATCCGTTGCAAATTACTGACAATAAAACAACAATAAATCATTAAAAAACGTAGAAACAATTTAGTTAAATTTCATTAATCTGGTGTTACTCTAATTTTTGTCATTACTAAAGCTTTAAAATCCATACATAATATTATATACCCTGTCTCACAATTTTCATTCATGGCTCATTTTGTAAATAATACTATTTTATAAGCTATTAAGAAAAGTAGTTATTTAAATATAATATATACAGTTGTAAATAGCAAAACAGCCCAAACTCTCTTTGGTGGCAAGTTTTTACAAGGAATATTTTAGTATATATTAAGGTAGAATATACATTAATCTTGATGTAAAAATAAATTTTCTTTTTTCTAATCAGTACCGTACTAACCAAGTCTAACTTTTAATAATTAATATATAACAAGGGGCTTTTCTTGGGGATAATTGAAAAATATTCGTGGGGTAAGACAATTATTAGCGTATTGTTTTAAATTTTCTAACGATTTCACAGTCATTTTTTCTTAAAATACACTCAGCTCTGCCTTTGATAATTTACTTTAAAATGAAATGTAAGTGTAATTACTATTTGAAATCAAATAAAAATATATATAATTTAAAAGAATCAAAGTACATGTATATATCAAACGGCTGAAGGGTAAAAAAAATCTCTCTCTCTATATCTCTCTCTCCTCTCTTATATATATATGTATAAATAAATATTCATATAAAAGTATATACTATATATAAATATATAATATTATATGCATAAATATATATACATATAATATTACACATATAAATAATATAGAATATTTTATTATACATAGATAATTATATATAATATATATTATCAAATTAACTGTTGAAAACACTACAGTATTTTAAAGTATTTGATCCACACGAGAGCAGATAATTTAGAAACAAGATTTATCTTGAACACGTCGCATAATATTTTGTTCGGGAGAACTTTTATTTTGGTGCCCCCTCCTCTATCACATATTTTTGGTCCAAACATTATCTAATGATCTTGAAAGAAATCATTATAATATCAAGAATATTATGCACACTATTTGTCGGGAATCTTTCTATCATGTTCTCAAAGCATCTATATTTTGTATGTAATGAATTCATAATCAAGTATTTGAAGTTCTTAACATTACCACATTAAATGTGATACCAACTGTCTTTGTAAAAATCAAATTTTGGTTGGCCTCTAATTTTGACCAGGTACGTCTAGATTGGGCATTGTTTGAAATATACATTGGACTTGAAGTTTCATTTTGGGGTTTTTAATATTAATTATTTATGCTACCATGTTGAAAGAAAGTATTGTATAATATCATATATTAATCATTTGAAAACTATTTCAATTCAATTATAATATTGGTCTGAGACTATTTTTAATATACATTTATAATGGCTGCAAAAAAGAAATAATTTCTTACAGCTAAGCAGGAATGAATAATATTTTGTTGAGAACCTGTAATATTTTACATTATTCAATACGATATCTGTATAATATTGTATTAGGGCCACGTTGCTGAATAATTTCAACGAATTAAGGCTTCATGAAACTTGAATTAAAAATAAATAATAAAATATATATAAAAGCCAAACGACATTTATTTAATTACAAAGATAGTTACAACCTGTTAACCTGATATAAGCAACATAGATGGGCACAATATTCCTTTATTATATGTGAACCTATGGGACTATTTAATTATGTTACGAAGCCAAATGATATTGTCTGATTAGAATAGAGCTTATAAATCATTTCCTTATATATTTATTTGTAAAACTTTAAGTGTGTATTCAAATATGGCTAATTTTAATTGGTCGAAGCGCTGCTCATTAAAATTTTTGTTTCTTTTGAATAAGCTTTAAAAAAAAGGTGATTTTTTTATTTAGAATTATCTCAAAAACAGGGTTACCTTGAAAATTTGCGAACAGTTAAAAATATAAGCGCACACTCATGTTATTCTATAAATCCTCTATCTTAGGCATTATAAGCCGTTAACACGACAGGAAATTAATATGAACTAAATATTTTATGTGGATAAAATTATAATCAGACTGCTGAAGTTCTTGAAATTGTATGTATGCATTTATTAGATAATGTACAAGTTTGTTCTTTGGCATGACAGTGCGACACGAATTTAGAAACAGTAATGGTTATTTGGTATGTTTGATATACATTAAATGTTATAGTTCATAAATCCATACATCAAGTGTATATTTCATAGTATCTACATCTTTATGCTAAGGTCTCTTGGACAGTTAATCTATTTAAAGGACCATAAATGCTAAATTTAATTGATTGTCGGGAAACTTAAAAAGTACCTTGAG
Organism: Timema podura; assembly: GCA_033556935.1. Taxonomy (NCBI): domain Eukaryota; kingdom Metazoa; phylum Arthropoda; class Insecta; order Phasmatodea; family Timematidae; genus Timema; species Timema podura. Next base: position 125,986,678 of record JAVRXN010000010.1, on the reverse strand, counting down.
CAGATCATATGCTCACAACAAAATAGCTTGAAGCTACAAGTTGCGTTCGTTGTATCTCAATCCGAGCTCTCTGGCCTGAGCAAAATCCGTAAGACACAATTATATGGACCTTGATTTATAAAGAGTGCCCTATTTATGATCAAGGCATTGAGGCATTTTATTCGGCCATGGTGCACTTTACCTTCCTGCACATTCTTTACACAGAATTTGTGAAAACTTTAGAAACAACTTCGTTTAAGCAAACGATTTAATTGTACAGTGCAAGAAAGTGTTTTTTTCAAGTCTTCACAGCGAGATGTGATACATTAGTGAAGATCTATGTGGTAGCCAGAATAGGGTTCGTAGATGGATGCAGTCATGCTTTACAACTAGAATTTCGAGGAAATTAAATAGGTTTTAAGCCCTTTAACTAGCCACAGTAATAGGGCGGGGAGCTATAGATAAATCACTTACTTCTTTATTGCTTATTGTAAAGGTTTTATACTTGAAATTTTGGGCATTTTTGTGTGTGAATATGTGTGCATATTTGGGCGTGAATAAACTTCCACAATATAGTTTTTACACTGCACCGTCAGTGGGTCCAAAACAATACCAATAAAGATAAACATGAACGATAATCTGTATTTTCTTATACAAAATAAAATACGAGTTATTTTTAAAAATGGTTGGGATTACAGTATACCTTGACTTTTCCTATGAAAGGACATTCGAATCACCTTTTTTAGAAAATACAGATATATTTGTTTGGGTAAACATTGATAACATTTTACCATAATATCAGTGTTATTCTATAGGTATTGATTATTTAAAAAAAATAGCTGCAGATAGAATGGCTTGGTGTATGGATACATGAAAATATAACTAGTAACTTTTTATATCTGTAGGATGTGTCCACTCGTAAAAAAAGTAATTTAGATTTAGCTAGCGCCTATAGCCCCTCTAGGCGATAAAAAATTCTCATATTCCATCAGTCGTTCAAACAAACTGAAATTTAGACTAGGGTTCTTAAGAGACTGTTTATTTGAGGCTTTAATCAAACAATTTAACGATATTGCCCATGACCATTATTAAAATAAGTTTTGTTTTAGGGAAAATTCCAGTAAAGAGCTTTTCGGTTAACTTTTTATCACACATAATAATTTTTTACTTGTCCTTCATAATTATAATTTATTGATTAAAAGTGTGATATTAATTGATATTTTTTTATAAATTTAAATGATAAATTCAGGAGAAATCTGCAAATTGTTAGTAAAATGGAAATATATCTTCTGGAGAGTTGTAGGAAAGTCTGACAATATCAGCGAAGACAGTAATACTAGTTGAAAAGTTTATTTTTCATTTTTGGTTCAGTAGGTTTAACTTAATTATTTATACTTTAGTAATATTACTATACAGTATATATCCCCCTTTATACTTGAAACATGGACTAAACATTCATTACTTTTAATTTCACTCAACAAGATTTTTAAATCACATATTTAGTTTTACTTTTTTTTTATGTTTATGGCTCACAAATTTATGACTGAACACCAATTAGTCAAGTTGTTCTGTTTAAACTAAAATAATACTTTACTACAGATTACTAGGCAGTATTAGGCCTACTGGTATTAAAATAAATGTTAAATTAAGTGACCCGCTTCGGTGGCCGTGTAGTCTAAGACGCAACTCTCGCAGTAAACTAGACTGCTGAGGACAGGGAGATCGGGGTTCGAATCTCGGTCGGGTGTACTAAGGGTGGTTTTCTCCAAAACGGTTTTCCACTCTCCCTCCATGAAAATGCTGGTACAATTCCTATAAATATAGTCTCCCAAAAACCATAAGTGTAATAATTATTACATAAGCATATAAACCGAAGGGTAGGCGTTGATAAAAAAAGTGAGACAATAATTGAAACTCATCTGAATATTTACTTTTCAGACTTCTTGCAAAGAGGTGTCCGAGATTCCATAATTAAATATCTTCATAAACATTTGAACAAATTACATTATCCTAAAATTATAGCAAATAGATATTTTATTAAGTAAATTATTTCAATTCAATTCCGTTAATTCAATAATTAGTCTATTATTTATATTAAATTATTTCCAACATATTTTATTATGTAATCAGGGATACTGTTTTAGAAAAACCTGTATATATTTAAAAATGCTGATATTCATAAAAAAAAAGATAAACTTCCAGCCCAAAATATTTTTATAAATTAATTTTAAAATATCTGTATAACTTAGAAAAATAATCAGTTTTTGTTAACGTAATTTGAAAATACTTTTTGAAATGTAACCATTTGACTACAACAGGCATTGGTATTGTTTAAAGATAAAACATAAGATATAAAACAACTTACCAATGTCAACAACGGCCTGGAATCGGTACGAGTTTAAAAAAAAAGTTCATTTTTTAAATTGGAAAATTGTTGCAGTAAAAAAATTCTTCTCAATTTTACTAATCTAGGATTACCTACGTTTTGTTGTACACTTCTGCACATGCAGTTGTTGATGAATTAATATTTTTTTTTGTAAATTTTTATACAGTTTGGTACATCGATTTTTGATGACCATATAACTTTGAATCATATAATAAATTTGGCATGCTAGAAATATAATTTATCTGATAAATAAGCAAATTTGAGGAACACTCAGAAAATTGAAATACAGCGAAAGGTTTATTAAATTCATATACAAGTGCTGTTTCCTATCGATTGAATGGGTATCACATCAATGCTATAAATAAAGAAGGATTATGCTGTTTAAAAAATTAGGTACGAAATTTCTATATAAAGCCACAAGGCACAAAATGTATAGCTTGTTAATCCCACATGTTCCCATATTTTAAATATTTTGTCCATCCTTCTCACATCGTAACATTTGGGGTTGGTTTTAGGTCAAAAGGATTCACTTAAGTGTTTTTCACTGGTTCTGGATTTTCCGCAACCCACGAGTTAGACCTAGTACTCGTCGTAGGAGAAAGTTTTTTTGGACCAACACTTCCTTGTTCAATGTTAGAGTTGGACTTTTTTAAAATACTTTTTGGTTTGATGTCGTTGGCTGGACTTAGCGGGGCTGATGACGTAGGACTTCTTCCGGAAGCATTTGCTACCATTTTATTGGGGTCCAAACTGGGTCGTTTCGAGAAAAGGTTGAGTTTTCTTTGGTTTCTGCTGAAACCTGGAGATCTTTCTCTACTAACATAGTTTTCAAATATCGGTGATGAGCTGTGAACCTGTAAGGATTAAATAACAAAAGAGATAAAGTTTTAAAACACTTTTAAAGATATCGTTCTTTATATTCATACTATCACTGTGACATACTGAATCTTCAGTATAAATAATTATACTTTTGCATTCGTTAAATAATTTATAGCTTCACTTTTTAAATTTTATAATTTATTTATTTATTTGAATGCATGCTATTATGGCTCAAGGTTTTTATTACGTTAACACTAAGGTTTTTATTAGCCTCAATTTTAAAATCTCAGTGCATAAATAATTTAACCTCATTCATCAAAATTTGTCTTCTATTAAATTAGTAAACTGATTTAACATTGCAACTACTTAAAAAAAACACCTCTTAAATCTGAATAATACTATATAACTTTAATAATATATAACTTTCATATTTGACAAATGTTTTTCTATCACAATTTGTTTATCACCGCGTCTTACTGCCCGTTCGGGCTATGCGCTTAGATACTAATTACACTAATGGCTTTAGGGAAGAGGACGGTTATATTTACAGGAAGTGTACCCGAATCTGCATTAAAGGAGAGTAAAGACTATTAAGTAAAAAAACCTTCTCAGTAGACCCGACCGGGATTCGCACCTCAATCTTCCCGTAATAGGCAGTCTAGTCTACTGCGAGAGTAGCGCCTTAGACCATGAGGCCACTGATGCTAGTTCTTTTTATCAAAATTTACGTCTATTTATTGCGGGGCAAAATAATGCGATGAAATAGGCTATTAACTATTTCGAAATCTATTCTTTCTTATTGATGATGATGATGATGATATAATAATAATAATAATAATAATAATAATAATAATAATAATAATAATAATAATCACAGCTCTCCTTCAGGTTGATTTACGACTCTGCCCCCCATAGGCACTAGATAATTTGCCACCCACTTTTCCTACCTCAAATTCTAACCTTCTAAATCCCCGTTCGTCCCTACCACCCTAATAAACCGACACACACCTACCATATACACTAGCGCTATATGTGGAATGACAGATAAAAAGTGATTACATTATTTTATTATTTATTATAGTGAGGTTTTAAAACTAGTAAGAATCTAGGCAAATATTTAAAAAATTGAAATAAACAGTCCCAAACTATCACAACACACAAATTCAAATATAATATAATTAAAAAGATATATAAAGTCTACATTAGTAGACTGTAGAACATGTTAATACTGATAAAATATTAGCATGTACACAATAAGAAAATAGTCTATAGTATCTTTCAAGGCTTTAGCCAGCCAATAATTTCAGGAGGGGTTTGGTGTGCACATCCCCAATTGCTGGAGGATAGAAAAAAATAATTATAAATGATAAACACCTCTATAAGCTATCTGAAGTTTTTTTTTGCAACATTACCCCCTAACTGCCGAAGGATAGGAAAATTCTAAATATTAAACACCTCTAGAAGTTCTCTGAAGTGCTTTTTATGGTAACACACTCCCTTAATTTGTACTTTTAACTTAATTTTGATATTGTTTGAACCATAAATAAAGCCATATATATTTGGTTCATACAATTTCGGGGGGGTTCGAACCCCCAAACCCCTTCCCCACCCATGCTACGGCCTTGGTATCTTTCGCCTTGATTTCTGCTGAGCGAACTGGTCAACGATGCCAGATCAAATCCCTTTTATCCAATAAATGACCTTCAATTAAGATGAATGTTAGAATTAAGGTGATACTCTGTCATGTTGGTACACAGATACAGCAAACAACAAAATCACACAAACGATGAAGCAAACAATTATTTTAACTGGCAATATAAAATATGTATTTCTTTTCGTCATTCAAAATTTGCCCCCTTAAAGTCTGCTGCGTAGGTACATGCCTACTAGGCCTTTGCGATAAATCCCCTCTGCTCTCCTTACTAAAAATAAAAGTCTTCAAAAAACCCAGGATGTGTATTTATTATTTTGAAAAAACCCTCTATCCTACCAGGTGAGACTTAAACCTTAAAAAGTACTAACCAAATGACTCAGTGATTCATCTATTATTATTTGTCTTGTTTGCGAGACAAACACAGCTATACTCCCGTTGGTTAGTTTATTAAATGTAATAAAGTGATTATGCCAAATGATACATATATGATTTATATGAGTGTATTAAATAATTATTAATCTCACTACTTAAAGGCTTTTAGAACATGTTATAAAATTAGTATAATTTAGAATTAAAAAAAGATTAATTTTCTGTAGTGTATTTTCAGAATTTTACTTGGATAAAAATGGGCACCATAATAATCTCGTATTATGGATAAGAAAAGCGTCATCAACCTAATATTCAGTGGTATGTTGTATTCAATTATTATTACGTGTAGTATTACTAGTGATCTCTATACTATGCTGGATGTACAGTACATAAACAAATCTCTTGTAAAGGATCAAAGCGTGACGCTCAAGTTTGTCATCTGCTTGATTCTGGTGGCAGATCTAACGGTTTCTTTAAATGTTCTTGTGTTAAAACATGTCTCTGGTACATTCAACTTATATTATTTTTAAAAAAAACGTGAGATATTATATCACTCTTGGGTGCATAAACATTTACATTAAAGGATACACAATTCAGTTTTACAGATAATATTGTACAAATACGAATAAAATATTTAATATACTTATATTAAAATATGTAGCTATCACGTATATTGTTTACATTCTACTAAGGCTACAATATATTTAAAGTTGGCTATTGGCTTGTATATTGGTTTCAGAAACCGTTATATATTGAAAGGTTGATAACACTAATGAAATAAGGTAGCTAATAACTTGAATACATTTGTTTGAATGACATACTTTGTGTAGTGGTCTTACTTTCAAATTATCATTTAGGTTATAGGCTTCTATGAAGTATTACTATATTAGCTTAAATGTTAAACCAACTTATTTAAAAAACAAGTCACGTGTTTCAAACTTATTTGTTCTATTCAAACCTTTTATTCATACATTTAGACTACTTTGTTTCGTTAAACATATATTGATGGATCTCCTTTGCATGTGTGTGAGAGTGAAAGAGCTACCCGAAGGTTTCTCTTTTTCTTACACAATGGTGTGCAGACAACAGCTTGAACATTTCAACCACAAATGTCCATCCTGTTATATTATAGAGATCAATAATTATTACTTATTGGTTATGTTAATTGACCAGGGTAGTCATCGTATAACTTTATACTGTGGCACCAATAAATGAAGCCACAGCCGTGTAGAGGTGTTGGTCACAACGCAGGAGTAATTGATAGGTAAAGACTATCTAGAAGTAATACGCCTATAGTTGTACAATATAAAGCCCAGTAAATCTTTGACTTACGTGGTTAATTCCTTTTAAAGTTGTCCGTACAAGTTAAAAAAACGCGTAAGATGAATGGTGCCCAAATACGATGTATTTTTGACATTTATATTCGTTATAAAGACTAATTAAATTATTCTTTTATTTTACAAAAAGGAATAATCTTACAATGTCACGTTATTCTATTCGTTAGGGCTTACCATAAGGCTAACTGAAAACAACCACTAATTTTAATTTCACAATGTTCAGTTAGCGCTAATGTCTACGTAAAAGTGCTCGTAAATCTTACGCGAGGTCTACCTTCCGGTTAGTCCACATTAAAAACGTTGAGTATTCGTCCATATTGTTTTCTAGTCGATTGTTATCATTTTCTGAAATGCGTAATTTATTGTATTATGATGATGATGATGATGATGATGATGATGACGAACTTGAAGATTAGCTTCACTTTCCAAGGGTCCCAAGACTTCTAAGATCTATTAATTCTACTAGCAACATTTCCTCTTCTTTGCTAAAATTTACAATTCGTTCTGTTAAATTATTCACAACATACATTTTGGCAAAAAAAGAAATACTATAAAAGATAGCAGATAATCTTACAAAGACTTGACTTGATAAGTTGGACCAACTAAGGTTTGCCTCGATTTGTTTTCAGAACACCTCCATAGACGTTGTAATAACTTTATTGTATTCTCTATGGTCAAATTAAGTCAATAATAAGCCTTGAAACAAATCTAGCACTATCAGAAGTTTAACGATAAGGACTAATGGAATTTCGTAATTTGACGAGCGCATAAAGATAGTGTTGTAGGCCACAAAGCCAAGTTTGACCAACGGTTAGCCTTTACGATCAGTTAAGTTACGAGGACTATGACGATACTTTATATAATATTGGGTTTAAGTACTACTTAGGTCCGATAACAAGACACAACTTTAGCTCAAGGCAGAAGAAAACAATATAGCAATGACAATATCAGCTGTGTGTCAGGTTACTAGGAACGACATCTATTAAGTTTAAAGTGGTGCTTTGTAGATGGCGTTGATAGTCATTAGTTTAAGTACGACAACCGCGTATTTAAAAATTCGCTTAAGTCAAGGAATTAAGTGCCATTTTCCATTGCGTCGTGTGGTCAACCAACTCCTGGTTTGAAAGTGATTTGTGTTTCATCAACTGGATATAATAAGTACAACGAAACAAAAGGACGAACAGGTTTAATAAAACCGTATTATATATTATTTGTTGATATTTTTTATAAGAGTATAAGTTTGAAGAGATTATTTTTCGTGGTTTAAATGTTTGACTATTAAATCAAAATAAAGATTATAGCCTGAACAAAAATTAATTTTCGATTTTACTTAGTAAATAAAACCAAAATATGTAATATAACAAATGTTAGTTCAAGATAAAATGTAAGGTCCTACCTGAGCAATGGAATTAGAGCATTCTTTTTACTCGCTGCCAGTAGATCGAGCTGACCACGCAGTATCCTCACGTTCCAAGTGTAGTTTTCCAACATACGATTATACTTCTTTCCTTTGTATCCTGACTGTGGTCCCAAACTAGGAAGATCCTCGTAAAACTCCATCAACAAGATAAGCTTGCTGTTTAGTGTGTTGTTAAGTCGATCGACGTTGTCAATCATGTATTGAAGTTCTATTAAAGTTTTTTCAAACGTTACTATAGCTCTATGTAGATGTAGTGGCATTTGGGTGGTTTCCACTTTCAGCATTGGTAGCTAAAAACCAAATTTCAGATATACTTAGTGAATGCTATGTATAAAAAAAATTATAGTGATTATTTAATTTTTCAAAACACAACTCGGCTCAGAGACAAATATTTGTCATCCCAGTATTTAAATACAGGAGGATAAGACTAATTAAAAAAAAAAAAGTAAACAAGATTTTTTTTTCTAAATTAAACCATTTTGCTTACAATAACCAAATTTAATTATGGAGTTGAAATTTGTAGGAAAAGAGAACTCAAGTGAGACCAATAAAGAGATGGGAGGAGCAGATAACAAGTGTGCAAATGAGAGGAAAAGAGGTGGAAGTATTTAGGAAGAGGACAGTAAACAGTTGTTGATGATGATGGCTATGTTTATATTTAATTACTCCTTATTTATTACTTATAATACTATTTAAAACACAATGAAATGTTGGTGTTGAAATGGCGTGATAGATGTGCTACCTACAGAGCTAAGTGGTCACATTCTACATTGATCACTTACGGTTATAGAATACTTACTCCATTCTGGTCGACGAGCGAGATGCCCATGATCTGAGGGCAAGCCCATAGCCTCTGAAGTAACAGACGTAGACACTGTTTCATGTTGGCCATTTCTCCTAGTCCACATTCAGCTTTTAGTTCATCCATAGCAGTCTCAGTATCCAGGCGAACCTTTTGAGCTTCTTCTAGCCCTATCGAGATCTCCTGCAATTATAATATGGGGATATCGTTAAATACATTTCCAAATAATTATGCATTTAAATTATATATATGTTACAGGAAAAGTATATTCTTCAGTAAGAGTCGACTTTACCTAGGCTGAGTCGACTCTTACTGGTCTTTTTAGTAAAAGTTGATTAAAAGCGAAAAGTGATGAATTTCGATCAACATTTACTAGTCAGATTTGACCGTACCTAGGGAAAGTATACTCTTACTACCTTGAGTTAGTAAAAGTTGACTTTTTGCAAGGAAATGGTCTACTACCTATTAAAAAACAAATAAATTATTATTATTATTATTAGCACCGCGTCTTACTGCCCGTTCGGGTTATACGCACTTACGCTAATGTGTAATGGTAGGGTGATTGTGAAATGAAATGGAGGACCTACAGTTTAACGTGGGATCCGAACCACGGTGGAGGCCTGGCATTCCACACATTCATAAGTTGTGATTAATACACATCTTGTCAGAGGTGAAGGAAGGGTTCGGCAATCAGATAAATCTGTGCTAGGACCGAGGATTGAACCCCGGACCCTCAGCACGGAAGTCTGACACCTTACCCCTGGACCACCAGGTCACCAAAAAAACAAATAAAAAAGCAAAACCTTTATGATACAAAGAGATATGTAAATATTTATTATTTATTACTGCAAGGTAAAGATTTGTGACACTTTGAGTTGCAGAGTTAACTTAACCTAATTTAACCTAACCTAACCTAACCTAACCTAGAAAACAACAGTAAACAAATAGAGCTGGGATATTCAAAACAAAGATGTGCGCGCGAAGTTGCATGTGGAGAGCAACATCGCGGAATCAACTTTTACTAAACCACAGCAGGCATAGTTAACTCTTCCTAGGAAAAGTTGATCTGTTTATTCTCTATCAACTTTTACTGATACTTTTAGTAAGAGTCGACTTTACCTAGGCCGAGTCAACTCTCCCTAACAATCTACTTTTACTGTGACATATACAAAGTTATGATGAACCTCTAAGAAATTATGATCATCATAGTTTAGAGTGATACATTATTTACTTTCCATTTCCATGTTTCTGTGAAATGAATCCCAGCTGAGGAAATCAAGAAAAGTACCTAAAACTAAAATATGGTTAGTCTTGTGTTTACTCTAAGTAAGTATTTTGTTAATCTTACAACCAAATCTTATAAATGATAATAGGCTAAGCACGTATTTAGCTATAGTTGAGGTTTCTCTAGGGGAAACAGGGGTGGATCCAGGGAGCAATTTTAGGGAGGGGGAACTCTTACTTGGAGGAGGGTGTGGGATATGAAATATGGAATAACCCCAAGTTTGGGGAGGGGGTCCTATTCTGGATTTTATTCCCGTTCGTCCGGCTATTTTCTTGCCTCTTTTTTCGTTGATCCGCTCAGATATGTTTATTTCAGCTTAATTCCAGTTTTTTTTAGTTCGTTGATCTTATCCTCTCCCCCCGGTGGATCTGCCACTAATTAGAAATAAACAGTATTTGGCTATTAATAAAAATATTAAGGAACTTTGGGGATAAAAGTAGTACAGAAGAAAAAATAAGACTTGCATTTTCCACAAAAGTCCACTATTTTTTTTTCTGGAAAAGGATGAGGAATAACCCATATTTGCAATATAAAATAATTTCTTAGACTTTCTTACATTCCTAGCTTTCCCTCGATTCTAATCTATACAGCAGATCTTAAGAGGCCGCTTATCTTGGCCGATGTAGTCTGAACTATGTCCAGCAAACGAACCTACTTGTCGATATTCCCCTTTACCATACGACCTAATTATATCCTTTGGTGTCACAAAACAAGGTTCATCGGACCAGACTGTGTTCAGAACGTCAAGGCAACAGATAAAAGATAATTTATAGTTTACGTTAAAAGTAAAGTCGTAATGTATTTGTTACAAATGCACGATTCATGTTTAAATATAAGAAAAATAAATCAAGACTATCAGAACTAAATGAACGATTAAAATTATAAAAATGGATAAGAGAAACACTTATTCACAATTTTCTACCTCTCATTGTTCTTTTAATTGACATTGAATCATACAATAACATTCAAATGGATAAAACATCCAAGTTGAACCTCATTAAAGCTGTCATGAAACAAGTGCTTACTCAAAATAACATTACATTTCACAAACATATTGAAAGAAATGCTGTAGTAAATAGTAAGAATTCCTTTTAAATCAAGATACATTACATATTAATAAAAATAGCACTGACCTTCAGTACGTCGTCAATAACTTTGATTCCCAGTAATCGCACATCAGTGTACAACTTATCAGTCTTGGATCTCTTCTTCATAGGCTTCTAGAAAAAATGCGTAATTCAGCATTACTTCATTGGTTTTAACAACCAATTCATACATAGACAACAAAACAAATTATAATATTCAACTGGCATAAAACAATTAATATTTAATCCAAGGTCTTAGTATCATATATCATCAAGGGTAGTAGGTTTCCTTGGCTAATATTTTGGCGTGAGCTATATATGATTATTGAGTGTGTATATTAGAAAATATAATAATTTGGTTAGTTTCTTTAAAATATGTGAATATTTTATAGATGATTATAAATGCTTTATAAATACATTACACTGTCAATATATATATAAATATATATATATATATAAAATATATATATAAATATATATTTTTATATATAAATATATACATATATAAATATATATAAATATATAAATATATATATTTATATATAAATATATATATATAAATATATATATACAGTGGTTGATTTCTAAAATTTTAGGTACCAGAACGCACTACCGGGGGTCTGGCCCCCCTCCCCCTGAATATATTTTTAAATTTAAGCTTCAAAAGACGTGTTTTTAAGCCATAATTTTTTTTAAAAACAGAAGAAAATGTTTTAAAATTAATCCTAATGTGAATTTGTTTGAATGAATTCGTGTTTGCCTTAATAGAGGTACCGGAACGCCGTTCCGCCGCGTTCTGTCAGAAGTTAAGCAATATATATATATATATATATATATATACACACATACACCACTGTATAGGGCTACTATATATTCTAAGTTTTCTTCAAGTAATGAGTTGATAGAATAAACTCTCCCCTATCTTCTATCCTCCTAGCTAGTATACAATTAATACACTTGAATTAGTGTTATAGGACCATCATAATAGAAAAAGTGTTATTTATAAAGTGTATGTTACAAGAGTTCAATATGAATAATTGGGTACATGAGAGCATGCGAAATTATTAAATAAGAGACAGCAAGAAGCATCATAAGAAATAATAGCTAGATCCATATGATATGAAACTATAATTTTCTTTTCTGATTTTTTATTTTAAAACCATTACCGTTTTCGCTACTAATCACTAGGTGAGTCAAATAATGTATTGATTATGTTTGATTTCACCCAGAAATGATCTCACATAAAATGGTTTAAGTATCTGAATTAAAGCGCTATCACCATCACACATGGTAGTGAATTATATTTTTATGTTGAACTGATAAAAATAATAATTATGTTTGATTGGAAATTTAAAATAAAATAGATTCAATCGAAGAGGAGATCAATTGTAGATTGTTTTTAGCAAGTCTATGATTTATCTTCTAAAAGAATAAATTGACCAAATGACACCTTGTGCCTACCATTCACTTTCAATATTACCATACATTATTCCACTATGGTATAGGATGAGTTCATGGTGTAAACATTCAAGGTAAGGCTGGCACCTTTCAGGGTAAATGAAGAGTACATTGGTCTATATACACTTTAATATTATTTTAACGATATATATTAAATTATTAAACTACATATTATTGTTAATTTATAGTTATGTTTAAAAAGAAGTGTTTTAAAAAATTATGTTAGTAGTATTCTTGTATTCACCCCAATGTTTTTTTTATTTACAAAATGATATTATGTCTGTGGTAATATTTATTCTTTATTCCAAATGTATTAGTGTTATAAACATATTAAAGTAAAAAATTAAAGTAAAAAAAAAATCCACCATCTCTTATTTAAGGAATGTACCAGTTTCCAAAACTCCAAATGGCCTAGGCACAACTCTCCTTCATAGCCGCCAAATTCTGGTTCTTCTCACACTTAGCCCTACGCTTACTACTCACCAGCTATGTTTTGTGAACCAAACAGATCCCGTCATTGTTGGGCGCAAGGTTACATACGTCAAACTAATCAAATACCAACTCTCTAATAGCTTAAGATTCCTTCATGACGCATAACTAATAGCAAACAGTACATAGCGCACAGAGCACAATCCATAAGAAAGATACAACCATTCACAATGAAACATAATGTATAAAGTGTGAAAAACTCATTGTATTTTTATTCATAGGAGTTTTCTTATCATTTTTGTTCTGTTGAACAAGGTCATAGCCAGCCAATAATTTCGAGGGGGGGAGGGGGGTTTGGTGGGCATATCCCCCAATTGCCGGAGGCTAGAAAATATTCTAATATTGAATGAACACCTCTAGAAACTCTCTGAAGTGCTTTTTATGATAACACAGCCCCCTAATATGTATTTGTAGCTTAATTTTGATATTGTTTGAACCATAAATAAAGCCGTCAATATTTTGTTAGTAAAATTTCGGGGGGGGGGGGGGGGGTTTGAACAACCAAGAACCCCCCTGACTACAGCCTTGCTGTTAGATAAGGTATCTAAATATTCTTTGTATAAAGGTTCACTCAAAAAACACCATTAATTAAATTGTATATATTGAAATATACAATGTACCTAATTTAACTACTGACTGTAATATTAAATACAACCTTATTTTTCCATTGGTTTTGATTTTATTGTCATACTTCTCTTCAACAAGACCCAAAATGTACTCTCCCTTTATTTTTAATTATATCTACAATCGTAGTAATTAACTCTAAAACCAAGAAAACTCGTTATTAATAAACAAATATGGCTACCACATTCTGATAACTGATTCATGTTCTTGTAATATAGTGCTGCTCGCCACCAATGAACACCCATACACACAAGAGTTCGCGACTAACCGGCCTAAATTGGCGGAAAAGACGAATACTACGGAATACATTGTAAATAATTTTCAGTAGGTATGGGTTTGCCTACTTTTATTTTTAATTTTCACAGAACATTTAACTTTCTTTTAAGGTGACCTGGCGGTCTAAGGGTAAGGTGTCGGACTTCTGTGCTGGGGGTCCGGGGTTCAATCCTCGGTCCCGGCACATTTATCTGATTGCCAAACCCTTCCTTCACCTCTGACAAGACGTGTATTAATCACAACTTGTGAATGTGTGGAATGCCCAGGCCTCCACCGTGGTTCGGATCCCACGTTAAGCTGTAGGTCCTCCATTTCATCTCACAGCCACCCTACCATTACACATTAGCGTAAGTGCGTATAACCCGAACAGGTAGTAAGACGCGGTGCTAATATAATAATAATAATAATAATAATATATAATAATAATAATAATAATAATATAATAATAATAATAATAATAATAATAATAATAATAATAATAATAATAATAAACTTTGTCTTAATAGAATCTGTCCATTTTCCTGACTGAATTCGTACAGATTTAAATTAATCTTTGCATAGTTTATTATTCATGCACTGCACTTAACACTATGTTACAGCTTGATGTTCATAAATTTTAATTCAAAATATTTTTATTATGTTATTTAGTTAGCAATGTAATATTTGTCAGTCTAATCATCCAAGCTAGTTTAACCTATGTTCATAATCTACACCTTGTTGGAATATCATTCATGCACATTCGCAGCATTGCCATGACTAGATTCATTAAGAGATTAAACACAATACTATCAATATCTATTAGATATCAAATATATTATTATAGAAATATCCAATTGACTATCCCTTCCCCCCAAAAAACCCTGTTACTAGGCCTAATATCGAATTTAATTGTTCATAAATATTTGAAAATTGTTATTGTAAAGTGCAAACATGAAATGTATGATTAGCCATGGGATAATACAGGGATAATGTTGTTATTTGAGGTTCTATAGTCATAGACTCTAATAATGAGAGTAAGATTTCCTTCTGACGTGTACAACTTATTCTATAGGCCTATAAATTGATGGATTAAGAATGTATAACTATGCCGATGAACTTTTCACATATGAATTTTTGAAGATTAAATTGTTAATAGCCTGGTTGTCTGAAATCACTCAAGTCAATAAACAACATAAAATATATTTTAAGTTCACTATATTTTATTTGAAAAATGATGTCTCATTTCCAATATAAAGTGATTAAATAGTTTAAATTATTACTTCTAGGAAATACAATGTTGACATCAAATAAAATCAACAACAATCAACTTATAGACCAAATTAGGCAAACAAATCCATATCAACATAATCTAATAGATTACACTTGTATAAAATCTGCTCAAAATTGTTGTAGATAACATTTCTCGCGGTAAATATATGAGCAGATTTATACATTCCGTTCATTTTAAAAGTGTCTTACCTTGACTGATTACACTATGGCTCTATCATATAAACTACACCATAGTGAAACTAAACAAGGTAAGATTGCTGCTACCTTTCATAGCAAACGGAGGTTAAATATAAGTCAAAATTAATATTTTCATGTCACTGTCAACTTGTAAAACTGAAGAGCTTCGACAAACCACCACCAGTCCAGTGCAGTGATATTCAGGATCTGTGGTAAGATAGTCAACATTTTAGCGGATTTTTATGTTTTATTATTATTATTATTATTATTATTATTATTATTATTATTTTGAAACTAATTGTTAGTTTGTATGGATTAATATATTTATTTTAATACCGATTTGAATTATATTTTTAAAGTAAATTCAATGCAATCGTATCATAAAATAAATTTGTCAGATATAAAGAAGTATGCAAATTTAAAGCTACAAAATCTCATATTAATTTAGACAATATAATATACTTACTTTCTATATGGCATTAGAAACTCGAAAGTTCATTGTCGCAATTACAATAGTACGCCACCTATCCCTATCTTGAGCTAGTTCTATCCAGTCCACCTCATCACAACCTATCTCTATCTTGAGATAGTTATATTCAGTCCACTACATTACAACCTATCTCTATCTTGAGCTAGTTCTATCCAGTCCCCCTAATTAGTTTTTATAATTTCAGAGCAGTTCAAAGATGATAAAAGTTTTAAATTTATTAAACAAACGATTGAATGCAAAATATTTTACTAAATAAAGAAATAATTAAATCTACACTTTGAAAAATTTCTGTCTTCTACAGTTTAAATCCAACAAACTATTTAAAAAATCTTAGCTTGATTATCGTTACATTCTGGGCACCGAAAATGTACAATTTGGTCTTTTTTTTTGAGACTCCAACAAAAAGTTCATGGACGTATCTGCAACAAGTTTCACACGAAATCATATCTCTGATTCTGTCCTCTTTACAAATAAAACAGAACCAGCTCGCTTTGTAAATTGTTGTCTACCACTAATACAGCCCACTCCTGGCCTTACAGGGCTACATACGTTTTATTTTCATTTTTCACATATAAAAATCATAACTGAGATGCTATTTTAAAACTCCTTTTAGATTTTGAAAATAGATTAAATACGCTTTAATGATATACAAAACACATTACATTTTCATAAAATATACACGGAGCTAAAAACAAAAATATACTAATCACGTGGTAGTGTCAGCGAAATTAGCTCAGGTCACAAATATGTCTTCCTCTCTGCATTGATGTTCAATGAGTACCAAACAAAACAATGGTTGATGTTTCTTATAACTCAGCAGAGCATACCGAACAAGGAGGTGCTGCCCTCTAGAGGAATTATTCACCTGTTCTTTATAAACCATTGGTTGGCCTTCATGGTCTATATGGTCTTATTTGGCGCACATACCTTGTCATTTATTGTCAAATATTTTCTTGTATAACTTTCACTAAAATTGAAAAGGCTAGTCCAATTTACATGCAATGTATTCTCAAAGAAGCGTGCGCATGCTTCTATGAAGAATTAATTCTTTGCATGCATTCTTGTGAATTAAATCTTTATTTCTTTATTTTTAACAATGAATAAAACTTTTACGTTGTGTTATTAATATTCCTTTATCTTTTCAAATTAAGAAAATATAAATGCGCATACAATTAACCAACTGAGCTGAATCAGCTTACTAATATATTTGTTATAGATGTAAGAACTAGTAAAATACAATTAATGTAATGAATATTTTTCTTAACACTGAGTCTTACTAACCATCCGGTCTCGCTGCAAATTTACACTAGTGGGGTAGGGATGAGGAAAATGACATTTAGTGTTAATGTACCTCCATTTCCGTGGAGATATAGTGGAAAACTATATAGAAATACACCTGGCCATAATTCGAACCTGACCTCCCCGTCATCAACATTGCAGTATCTCACGGGGGTAACACCTTAGTCAATGTGGTCACCGATGCGGTTTGAATTGGGTAGGGTACTAAACTGTTGAACAAATCTTCCTACCTAATTATGTTTTTTAGTTACTAAATATTAAGATTTTGTTTTAATCTCATTGAGCTGTCTTCATGTATTTATTTTTGTAATTCTAATTGCATGTTACTACTTAGCGGGACCGTTGAGATCACTTTTGCCACTGAGAGAGTGTGTATTGTGACGATTCTGTCAAAACAATTTTGACGTGTTTTCCTTGTGGTTACACAATGTTGTTTTCTTATCCTCCGATATTGCCTTAGGCTATACACCGTTTGGACACTATACACCGTTTATGCTAAGAAGGTAGAAACTGTGAGGTAAAGTCCGAATGTCCAAATTGTCAATGTAAAAATACCTAGATGGTAAAAAATGTTATTATCTCCTGATGTTTTTTTATTAGGTAAAAGAGTGATTATATGTTTGTTTTTTATAATTCATGTTGCACTCTAATCTTAATTGGTCACAAGACCTAAAAAAAAATCACTATGTTGTTGTTGTGGCTGCGAGTTATGAATGTTTTAAATTAATTAACTGTTGCTTGTCAATAAAAAAAACTAGCAATAAAATGTTATTATTTTTTAAACCCCTAGAATATGTTGTGACAATATACACGTGTCAACAATGCCAGAATGGTAAATGTGAGTAGTTTATAATTTTAACTAATGTAAGGTGTCGCGGGTGCGCGCGCACACACACACACATACACACACACATATTCATTTATAGATTATAATTTCTGTGACGTTATATTGCTACCCCGCCAAACAAAGTTCCTTCATACCAAGAACGGTCTCAATTATCGAAAACAGATATTGCCTCAGGCAGCCCATTAAGCTTAGGCTATGAAGAACCATACGTTGTTTTCGCTAAGAAGGGAGACTGTGAAACTATATACATCGTTTTCGCTAAGAATGGAGAATTAAACTTTACAGGGAACCCCCATTGGGTCAAAACACGGGGAGCAAAGACACAGCTCTTGGGTGTAAGCGCAAAATACCACTTACCAAATGGCATTTGGATTTAATGTCAGGCTCATCTATTCTGATTGGCCTGTTAGCAGTTAGGTTGAAGTTCAAGATTACGCATTTCTAAAACCTTATTGTGCGTAAGTGCGTAAACTATCATTAATGTAACTATATTTTTAATAATCTAAAATATCGGGTTAGGATTACACTGTTGATCACCAAAACTTGGCTACTTATTTTTAGACGTAATTCTTGATTTAACTATATTAACCATTGAGCCCAAACTGAAAAATTGTCAACTCTAGTATTAGTAAATTAATGTTTACTCTAATTTTTTTATAAAATGGTTACCAACCTTTATAAACTGATGAAATCTGAAATTAGTTAAAAATAATAATCATAAGCTGAGTCTTATATTGAAAATTTTGGTTTTATAATAGGAATAGAAGAGTTGTCTGGAAAGATTGATAATAAATTTCAATTTTATAATTTCTACTTTAGCAAGAAATCTTAGAATAGAAAATAAATATAAAATCTGCACTTAATAAATACAATAAAATTACAATATTATTTTAATTGTTTGGATAAATATATCTTAAGTGGCACGCCATATTTTTTATAGGATGTGGTAGGCTATAAAATATTATCTTGTTTGGTTGATATGGTTTCGACTCTCGGTGGAAATTTGTGGGTAAGACATAATTATTGTTATTTATATGTAGAAAATTTAAAGTAGTTATTTAATTACGACA
This sequence comes from Timema podura, assembly GCA_033556935.1. NCBI lineage: Eukaryota > Metazoa > Arthropoda > Insecta > Phasmatodea > Timematidae > Timema > Timema podura. Next base: position 125,967,543 of record JAVRXN010000010.1, on the reverse strand, counting down.
TACTGCGAACGTAGAGGAGCTCATTATTGTGGCTCTTTACAGATCGTAAAATGAACCAGAACTGACGACGGTGGCAAAAATTTAGCATTAAAAAATAATCCAATAGTTTCACAGTAATAGCAGATAATATCCCAAATTTTAATCTTAGTGTTACAAAATGATAACATAAAATATTACAGCTAATACAACCCAATAATTTTAAAATGACGACTTAAAAAAACATTATTTTCTGATAATTTAAAAATGTCAACATAATATAGGCTACAAAAATAATCCGATAGTTTCAAAATGATTAAAAATAATATCACAATTTCTACCATTTGGTAGGATTAATAACAAATACAATATGATGGTTTCAAATGAAAGACAATCTATTCCATATTATAGTCCGATAGTTTCAAAATGGTAGAAGAATAGAATATCACTACACTTATAATTGACAGTCTTAACGTAATGACAGAACATCTTATACATCTTTGGTAATTTGAAGTCTGACGCATTAGTTAATTTGCTATGGTGTCTTCCTACCCAATCAAGGGTCCAGGATTTGATTCTTGGAATGGCAAAACAATGTATTATTGGTGAATTGTAGGTTTTCCTTTCACAATGGTAAATTAATGGCCAGGGGCTGGATTTAAGCTAGTTTATAAGTCATGTATTGATAGAATATGACGGTTGATAAAGTGCATGTTAAATACCTTAAATAATAATATAATTCGTTACTTTCAAAATGCCAGTAGAAAATTTAACAACTCAAATAGCCTATTATTTCAAAATTACGATGGAAAAAATCACAGGTATAGAGTGATAGTATAAAATATACGATATAAAATATCACACCAAGTATAATTCAATAATTTCAAGATTACAACTTACACTATCACAACAAATATAATTTGATAATTTAAAAATGAAGAATGAATATACAACTCTCCTACAGTATCAAAATGATAATCGAAGATATCAAAATTCTTATGACAAAAATATTTGATGGCATTATGACAGAAAATATCACACGACTTTGACTTTCGGTAATTACAAAATCACAATAGAGAATATCAAAACAAATATAATCCGAAAGTTTCAAAATTAACACATAAACTAAATAATAGTTTCAAAATGACGATATAAAATATGAAAATAAATACAATTTGCAAATCTCATTGTATGCTTATAGTTTCAAAATTATGATATAAAATTTTAACTAATAATAATCCAATTGTTTAAAATTAATGACAAAAGTTCTCTTAATTTGTATAGTTGAGATGTTTAAAATTAACGATAACAATCCCAAGTTATATAATCTAAGGGTTTAAAATTGGCTAAGAGACAACATTAATATGTATCTGAACAAATATTTTATAAGTGACAAAACAAACTATTACAATTTAAACAATACATCATCAATGATTTTAAAATAGGGACACAAAATTTCCCAATCTATTTTATTTTATTGTTTCAAAATGATGATTATATTACAACAGGTTAATATCAGAATTTATAGATATCAATATATTTTCAAAGTAATTTCAAAAACCCTCAATATCTAAATAATACAATAGTTTATTAAAGTTTGTATAACAATATAGTTTATAAAATGACCAAAAAAAATCACGCCGTAAATAAATAAATAGTTTTTAAATGATGACCGATAATATCTCATATTAAATATTTATATTGCTTCAAAGTTAGTAAAGAAATAAAATCACACTTCAGCTAATTAATAAGATAGTTTAAAATTAACGGGAAAAAGTATCGCTTATTTAAAAATGGAGACAGAAAAAAAAAAGCTTTGGAAAATAAAGTTTAATATTTTTAACATGGTGATATCAACAGTTGTTGAATATCTGTGAAGAGCTTAAGGGCATTAGATTACAAACTTTTTAAATGAAGAGAAAAATAAGTCAATAAATTCCAGGACACCATTGACAGACATTTAAGAATTCATTTTGAGTTCACCATGTGAGGAATATCAAATTTTAGGTTTCTACTGGAGAAATATTTGATTTCTGGTTACCTAAGACATGTTTTGATATTTAAAAAAATGTAAAAATACTGTTCTTAACTATTGGTCTCGACACGCTCACCTTAATCTTCTATTGAGCATGTACTTACATTAACTTTACATTCTTAATTTAATAAACTTGTAGTTTTGAAAAGAGTAAACATCGCTCCCTGTATATTTTTTATTGTCACTACAGTCTTAATATTTCTCTTTCAATTTCAAGTTGAAATATCTATATTAATAAAAGCCTAAAGTTACATGTATGTATATATTATATATAATGTCTATTGAGTTTTAGTACATTATACTCAAACTTAAAGTGTTAATAAAACCTATCTAAATATCATGTTTGTTCTTTTTTTACTATAGTATAGACATATCCTCTCTACTAGGTTATAGACTGTTGCTGACATGATTTGACAGGAATGAACAGGTCTGGTTGTCTGAACAGAGTTTTAAAATTTATTTTCAAAAGTTACATGGGTTATGGTTATACAAAAAGAAAGATTAATGATTGTGCTGAAAAGTTCAGTTAAGTTTGCATTGGTAGTGACCATTGAAGGTTTGAAAGCTATATTTTTATCCAAATAATTATTTAGCGTAGATTCAAGACGCGGTTTTCTTTTAGACCTAGGTGTGTCGGCTTCAATCAGTAGAAATGTGTGTGCTATAGTGACTTTGGATTATAGGCCTATGTGTACCGTTCGCCATTATTAAACCTTCTATCCTCTACTAGCAGTAGTTAAAAATTTAATTCATTAGTATGCACACTTGAAAGCTTAAACCATGTTAAGTTAATAAAATATCATTATATAGGCCTATCAACTATAATGCCCTATTATTTCTATGACATCATCAATAGGAAAAACTAACTTACTAACAGCACAACAAAATGGACCCTAGCTTTTTTAGCATACTATAAATTTGTACATAGACCTAAGTTAACTACCATTATTTTTTTTAACTCTTAAATTTTATGTTTTGGTTATATCCAAAATCGTGCGAACCAATTAGATAGTCAAAATACTTGGTCCAAGGTACGTGCACCAAGCAGTCGGCCGATAAATACAATATACTTACTTACTCGGGAACTCTAAAGTTTATTGCCAAGACCGACACCTTTCCCTATCCTAAGCTAGTTCTATCCAGTTCACCTCACTACACCCTATTTATTTCAGGTCCACCCTCCCATCTTTGGGTAGAGAACGCCTACACAGTATTTTGAGATAGTAAAAAAAAACATCACCGAGCGGTGTCATAAATTAGATCTATATCTATCATAAAAATATGTCAGCCATTAGAATATTCTAATTATTTCCGAAGATGAATAAAACCCCTCTTTAACATATTCATGGCTTCTTGATTAGGTACTACTGCTTGACACTTAGATTGTGTTTTATTTCCAAGACATTTGTTTGATATGACATGTTAGATTTCAACTATATAAACCAGACTTTGTTTGATAAGTTAGGTTTGATTTGTTTGTGTTTAATCATGTATTCGAGATATTTGTTTAATATACCAAGTTAATTTTGTTTGTGTGTTTAATCATGTGTTAGGTTAAAAAACGAACTTATAACTTTCCTTAACCAATGAGTTTATGTAAAAAAGCAATAATTTTATACTCAAACTTAAAGCATTATTACCAGGGTCTAACTCTACTCTACTCTGGGGACACTACACCATTCCAACATCAGATGAGCTTTCTCTCTCTCAAGATCAAATTTGAGTTTTGGTTTAAGTTTTTACAAATTTATCTCACACAATTAAAAATATATTTATTTATTGGAATTTTAATTTACAAAAATATTTTTTTCTACAAATACTTTAAATATTTATTCATACAAACATAGCTCACACCATGAAAAGTATACTTAGGATATTTATTTACACAAATCAAAGTTTTTTTTTTACAAGTATATCTCATACTATGAAAAGTATATTTATTTACACAAATCAAAGTTTTTACAAATTTATCTCATACTATGAAAAATATATTTATTTACACAAATCAAAGTTTTTACTAATTTAAATCACACAATTAAAAATATATTTATTTACACAAATCAAAGTTTTTTTTACCAATACTTTAAATATTTATTTATTGGAATTTATATTTACAAAAATAATTTTTTACAAATACTTTAAAATATTTATTTATACAAACATAGCTCACACCATGAAAAGTATACTTGGAATATTTATTTACAAAAAAAATTATAGTTATATAATATATATATTATGGAAACACTAATCAATTTCTTGAGTTCGTAGCGGGAATAGTGACCTCGGTACTAATTTATAAAGTCCAGTTTAAAAAATTATTTTAACATATATGTACAGATGGTTTCAAATTTGCCTAGAATAAAAATATATACAAACAACTAATTCTATTTTACTAGAAATAACCAGGTAGGTGGAGATTTAAAAATATCCTGGATGCATAAAATATGCTTGTTTTCATGCAGAAAAAAACCCTCAAATCTTTGAAAAATGGTATGTCGGTGGAACTGTCTATAGTGAAAGATGATTATAATACGTTGCCGTTTGGGTATCAGAGTCCTTGTAAACTCACTCGCCATGACTAGAAAGGTGATCATTTAGACGGGCTGAATAATCATCTTTCACTATAGACAGTTCCACCGACATACCATTTTTCAAAGATTTGAGGGTTTTTTTCTGCATGAAAACAAGCATATTTTATGCATCCAGGATATTTTTAAATCTCCACCTACCTGGTTATTTCTAGTAAAATAGAATTAGTTGTTTGTATATATTTTTATTCTAGGCAAATTTGAAACCATCTGTACATATATGTTAAAATAATTTTTTAAACTGGACTTTATAAATTAGTACCGAGGTCACTATTCCCGCTACGAACTCAAGAAATTGATTAGTGTTTCCATAATATATATATTATATAACTATAATTTTTTTTGTAAATAAATATTCCAAGTATACTTTTCATGGTGTGAGCTATGTTTGTATAAATAAATATTTTAAAGTATTTGTAAAAAATTATTTTTGTAAATATAAATTCCAATAAATAAATATTTAAAGTATTGGTAAAAAAAACTTTGATTTGTGTAAATAAATATATTTTTAATTGTGTGATTTAAATTAGTAAAAACTTTGATTTGTGTAAATAAATATATTTTTCATAGTATGAGATAAATTTGTAAAAACTTTGATTTGTGTAAATAAATATACTTTTCATAGTATGAGATATACTTGTAAAAAAAAAACTTTGATTTGTGTAAATAAATATCCTAAGTATACTTTTCATGGTGTGAGCTATGTTTGTATGAATAAATATTTAAAGTATTTGTAGAAAAAAATATTTTTGTAAATTAAAATTCCAATAAATAAATATATTTTTAATTGTGTGAGATAAATTTGTAAAAACTTAAACCAAAACTCAAATTTGATCTTGAGAGAGAGAAAGCTCATCTGATGTTGGAATGGTGTAGTGTCCCCAGAGTAGAGTAGAGTTAGACCCTGGTAATAATGCTTTAAGTTTGAGTATAAAATTATTGCTTTTTTACATAAACTCATTGGTTAAGGAAAGTTATAAGTTCGTTTTTTAACCTAACACATGATTAAACACACAAACAAAATTAACTTGGTATATTAAACAAATATCTCGAATACATGATTAAACACAAACAAATTAAACCTAACTTATCAAACAAAGTCTGGTTTATATAGTTGAAATCTAACATGTCATATCAAACAAATGTCTTGGAAATAAAACACAATCTAAGTGTCAAGCAGTAGTACCTAATCAAGAAGCCATGAATATGTTAAAGAGGGGTTTTATTCATCTTCGGAAATAATTAGAATATTCTAATGGCTGACATATTTTTATGATAGATATAGATCTAATTTATGACACCGCTCGGTGATGTTTTTTTTTACTATCTCAAAATACTGTGTAGGCGTTCTCTACCCAAAGATGGGAGGGTGGACCTGAAATAAATAGGGTGTAGTGAGGTGAACTGGATAGAACTAGCTTAGGATAGGGAAAGGTGTCGGTCTTGGCAATAAACTTTAGAGTTCCCGAGTAAGTAAGTATATTGTATTTATCGGCCGACTGCTTGGTGCACGTACCTTGGACCAAGTATTTTGACTATCTAATTGGTTCGCACGATTTTGGATATAACCAAAACATAAAATTTAAGAGTTAAAAAAAATAATGGTAGTTAACTTAGGTCTATGTACAAATTTATAGTATGCTAAAAAAGCTAGGGTCCATTTTGTTGTGCTGTTAGTAAGTTAGTTTTTCCTATTGATGATGTCATAGAAATAATAGGGCATTATAGTTGATAGGCCTATATAATGATATTTTATTAACTTAACATGGTTTAAGCTTTCAAGTGTGCATACTAATGAATTAAATTTTTAACTACTGCTAGTAGAGGATAGAAGGTTTAATAATGGCGAACGGTACACATAGGCCTATAATCCAAAGTCACTATAGCACACACATTTCTACTGATTGAAGCCGACACACCTAGGTCTAAAAGAAAACCGCGTCTTGAATCTACGCTAAATAATTATTTGGATAAAAATATAGCTTTCAAACCTTCAATGGTCACTACCAATGCAAACTTAACTGAACTTTTCAGCACAATCATTAATCTTTCTTTTTGTATAACCATAACCCATGTAACTTTTGAAAATAAATTTTAAAACTCTGTTCAGACAACCAGACCTGTTCATTCCTGTCAAATCATGTCAGCAACAGTCTATAACCTAGTAGAGAGGATATGTCTATACTATAGTAAAAAAAGAACAAACATGATATTTAGATAGGTTTTATTAACACTTTAAGTTTGAGTATAATGTACTAAAACTCAATAGACATTATATATAATATATACATACATGTAACTTTAGGCTTTTATTAATATAGATATTTCAACTTGAAATTGAAAGAGAAATATTAAGACTGTAGTGACAATAAAAAATATACAGGGAGCGATGTTTACTCTTTTCAAAACTACAAGTTTATTAAATTAAGAATGTAAAGTTAATGTAAGTACATGCTCAATAGAAGATTAAGGTGAGCGTGTCGAGACCAATAGTTAAGAACAGTATTTTTACATTTTTTTAAATATCAAAACATGTCTTAGGTAACCAGAAATCAAATATTTCTCCAGTAGAAACCTAAAATTTGATATTCCTCACATGGTGAACTCAAAATGAATTCTTAAATGTCTGTCAATGGTGTCCTGGAATTTATTGACTTATTTTTCTCTTCATTTAAAAAGTTTGTAATCTAATGCCCTTAAGCTCTTCACAGATATTCAACAACTGTTGATATCACCATGTTAAAAATATTAAACTTTATTTTCCAAAGCTTTTTTTTTTCTGTCTCCATTTTTAAATAAGCGATACTTTTTCCCGTTAATTTTAAACTATCTTATTAATTAGCTGAAGTGTGATTTTATTTCTTTACTAACTTTGAAGCAATATAAATATTTAATATGAGATATTATCGGTCATCATTTAAAAACTATTTATTTATTTACGGCGTGATTTTTTTTGGTCATTTTATAAACTATATTGTTATACAAACTTTAATAAACTATTGTATTATTTAGATATTGAGGGTTTTTGAAATTACTTTGAAAATATATTGATATCTATAAATTCTGATATTAACCTGTTGTAATATAATCATCATTTTGAAACAATAAAATAAAATAGATTGGGAAATTTTGTGTCCCTATTTTAAAATCATTGATGATGTATTGTTTAAATTGTAATAGTTTGTTTTGTCACTTATAAAATATTTGTTCAGATACATATTAATGTTGTCTCTTAGCCAATTTTAAACCCTTAGATTATATAACTTGGGATTGTTATCGTTAATTTTAAACATCTCAACTATACAAATTAAGAGAACTTTTGTCATTAATTTTAAACAATTGGATTATTATTAGTTAAAATTTTATATCATAATTTTGAAACTATAAGCATACAATGAGATTTGCAAATTGTATTTATTTTCATATTTTATATCGTCATTTTGAAACTATTATTTAGTTTATGTGTTAATTTTGAAACTTTCGGATTATATTTGTTTTGATATTCTCTATTGTGATTTTGTAATTACCGAAAGTCAAAGTCGTGTGATATTTTCTGTCATAATGCCATCAAATATTTTTGTCATAAGAATTTTGATATCTTCGATTATCATTTTGATACTGTAGGAGAGTTGTATATTCATTCTTCATTTTTAAATTATCAAATTATATTTGTTGTGATAGTGTAAGTTGTAATCTTGAAATTATTGAATTATACTTGGTGTGATATTTTATATCGTATATTTTATACTATCACTCTATACCTGTGATTTTTTCCATCGTAATTTTGAAATAATAGGCTATTTGAGTTGTTAAATTTTCTACTGGCATTTTGAAAGTAACGAATTATATTATTATTTAAGGTATTTAACATGCACTTTATCAACCGTCATATTCTATCAATACATGACTTATAAACTAGCTTAAATCCAGCCCCTGGCCATTAATTTACCATTGTGAAAGGAAAACCTACAATTCACCAATAATACATTGTTTTGCCATTCCAAGAATCAAATCCTGGACCCTTGATTGGGTAGGAAGACACCATAGCAAATTAACTAATGCGTCAGACTTCAAATTACCAAAGATGTATAAGATGTTCTGTCATTACGTTAAGACTGTCAATTATAAGTGTAGTGATATTCTATTCTTCTATCATTTTGAAGCTATCGACTCTAATATGGAATAGATTGTCTTTCATTTGAAACCATCATATTGTATTTGTTATTAATCCTACCAAATGGTAGAAATTGTGATATTATTTTTAATCATTTTGAAACCATCGGATTATTTTTGTAGCCTATATTATGTTGACATTTTTAAATTATCAGAAAATAATGTTTTTTTAAGTCGTCATTTTAAAATTATTGGGTTGTATTAGCTATAATATTTTATGTTATCATTTTGTAACACTAAGATTAAAATTTGGGATATTATCTGCTATTACTGTGAAACTATTGGATTATTTTTTAATGCTAAATTTCTGCCACCGTCGTCAGTTCTGGTTCATTTTACGATCTGTAAAGAGCCACAATAATGAGCTCCTCTACGTTCGCAGTATGTCGTAATTAAATAACTACTTTAAATTTTCTACATATAAATAACAATAATTATGTCTTACCCACAAATTTCCACCGAGAGTCAAAACCATATCAACCAATCAAGATAATATTTTATAGCCTACCACATCCTATAAAAAATATGGCGTGCCACTTAAGATATTTTTATCCAAACAATTAAAATAATATTGTAATTTTATTGTATTTATTAAGTGCAGATTTTATATTTATTTTCTATTCTAAGATTTCTTCCTAAAGTAGAAATTATAAAATTGAAATTTATTATCAATATTTCCAGACAACTCTTCTATTCCTATTATAAAACCAAAATTTTCAATATAAGACTCAGCTTATGATTATTATTTTTAACTAATTTCAGATTTCATCAGTTTATAAAGGTTGGTAACCTTTTTATAAAAAAATTAGAGTAAACATTAATTTACTAATACTAGAGTTGACAATTTTTCAGTTTGGGCTCAATGGTTAATATAGTAAAATCAAGAATTACGTCTAAAAATAAGTAGCCAAGTTTTGGTGATCAACAGTGTAATCCTAACCCGATATTTTAGATTATTAAAAATATAGTTACAGTAATGATAGTTTACGCACTTACGCACAATAAGGTTTTAGAAATGCGTAATCTTGAACTTCAACCTAACTGCTAACAGGCCAATCAGAATAGATGAGCCTGACATTAAATCCAAATGCCATTTGGTAAGTGGTATTTTGCGCTTACACCTAGAGCTGTGTCTTTGCTCCCCGTGTTTTGACCCAATGGGGGTTCCCTGTAAAGTTTAATTCTCCATTCTTAGCGAAAACGATGTATATAGTTTCACAGTCTCCCTTCTTAGCGAAAACAACGTATGGTTCTTCATAGCCTAAGCTTAATGGGCTGCCTGAGGCAATATCTGTTTTCGATAATTGAGACCGTTCTTGGTATGAAGGAACTTTGTTTGGCGGGGTAGCAATATAACGTCACAGAAATTATAATCTATAAATGAATATGTGTGTGTGTATGTGTGTGTGTGTGCGCGCGCATGCGCGACAGCTTACATTAGTTAAAATTATAAACTACTCACATTTACCATTCTGGCGTTGTTGACACGTGTATATTGTCACAACATATTCTAGGGATTTAAAAAAATAATAACATTTTATTGCTAGTTTTTTTATTGACAAGCAACATTTAATTAATTTAAAACATTCATAACTCGCAGCCACAACAACAACATAGTGATTTTTTTTAGGTCTTGTGACCAATTAAGATTAGAGTGCAACATGAATTATAAAAAACAAACATATAATCACTCTTTTACCTAATAAAAAAACATCAGGAGATAATAACATTTTTTACCATCTAGGTATTTTTACATTGACAATTTGGACATTCGGACTTTACCTCACAGTTTCTACCTTCTTAGCATAAACGGTGTATAGTGTCCAAACGGTGTATAGCCTAAGGCAATATCGGAGGATAAGAAAACAACATTGTGTAACCACAAGGAAAACACGTCAAAATTGTTTTGACAGAATCGTCACAATACACACTCTCTCAGTGGCAAAAGTGATCTCAACGGTCCCGCTAAGTAGTCATGTTTCATCTTCGACACAATGACATAAAGTACTGTACAAATATATGAATTAAAATTAATCTTCAGTGGATATATTTTAAAAAAAGCATTGCAGATACATTCTACACAGAGAATAAACACAAAGTTTTACATTATCATATTATCATAATACTATTAATTGTATATGCATGAATATATCTATTTAATTTTAATTAATGACTATAAGTGTGAACCCAAACAGGATGTAGATTTTTGTATATGTTGTAGATATTTAAGATTTTTCTCAAATGTATGGAAGAGCTTGAAATTGATACCGGTAAAATAATGTATAATATTTCATTTTTTACTTTAGATTGCCCTTAGTACTTATTAGTTTTTATGAAACGTCGTCAATATATAAGATATATGTAAAAGATATTAACCCTAGAATCATAAATACAACACCAATAATTTCATCAAGATCATTGACCAATGGTATGGAGTCAAATATGATCGTCAGATAAGCTTAAAACTAATAAGTTTACTGAGCGTAGTTGATTACAGTCATTCCAGAGTGTTCATTAATTAGAATAAAATAAAATGAAATTATTTTGAATGTAGAAACATGCTTATTGGTTTGAGCCTTCATTAATATTGATCATCACATTAAAAGCATTATAGTGCTTAATGGCTAGAAGGAACTATTTTCAATGAGGAGGACTGTGCGCGCTTTAATATATTAATACTTGCTGTCTACAATAAACATTGCAATAAAAAAAAAAAAAGCCATCGCGTGCCAATGATATTCTTTTTTTCATGGTTGCTATATAATCAAAGAGATGACAAATATATAGTTAGTGAGTGATACAGGATGCATGGCACGTAATTCTAAGTGTTTAATCAATTGGTCACCTTCTTCTTGGAGTGTCTGATAGAAGATTGGACTCTGAAAATTAAATGACGGACCGGAGGGCACAACAACTGGCTGTAAGAAAAACCCTGAAAAAAATATTACACTTTTTATTTCTTAGGAATTTTTTTTAAAAATTCAAAAGTGCGGTTGACAGACATTAATAATTTTATTTGGCTTATTTTAATTTTATTTTCCCTTTAAGTTGATTCCTTGTAACTTTAGTAACATTTACTCTATGGAATTAGGAACTCGAAAGTTGATTGATGCACTTTAAACACTACCTATCGATATTTTGGGCAAGTTTTATCCAGTCCACTTCATAGCAACCTATCTCTATCTTGAGATAGTTCTATCCAGTCCACCTCATTACACCATATCCCTATCTTGAGCTAGTTGTATCCAGTCCACCTCATAACAACCTATCTCTATCTTGAGCTAGTTCTATCCAGTCCACCTCATTACACCATATCCCTATCTTGAGCTAGTTGTATCCAGTCCACCTCATAACAACCTATCTCTATCTTGAGCTAGTTCTATCCAGTCCACCTCATTACATCCTATCTCTATCTTGAGCTAGTTCTATCCAGTCTACCTCATTACACCATATCCCTATCTTGAGCTAGTTGTATCCAGTCTACCTCATAACAACCTATCTCTATCTTGAGCTAGTTCTATCCAGTCCACCTCATTACACCCTATCCCTATTTTGAGCTAGTTCTATCCAGTCCACCTCATTACCCCCTATCTCTTTCAGGTTCATTCTAATGCTTTCCTCCCATTTGTGTCTAGGTCTTCCCAATGATCTCTTCTTGCCAGTCAATACCCTGAACACAGTTATAGATTCTTCTATTCGCGCTGAATGTCCTGGTCATAACCTGCAAGATTTGATTACACTAACAATGTCTTGTGAGGAGTACAAGATATGTAACACGTTATTATTTAGCCTCCTCCACTCCACAGTGTCTTCTTCCCTTTTTGCACCAACTATTTTCCTTGGAGCTTGGTTTGAGTAAAGTTTGGATATTTATTTTATAAGGTGACAATTCGAAATGTGTCTTAACAAATATATATATATATATATATATGTATATATATATATATATTATATATGTATATATATATATATATATATATAGTGATAGTCACACACATACAATTTCCTCAAAATTGAAATGTCTCTTAAATGAGGATGAGTCCTAGATTGGTTTAAGTGATTTCTCAGTATTTTTTTAAAATAAAGCGCTCTATTCACTTAAAAAAATACTTCTATGTTCGGTTGACTTCTCTATCGAGAATCCGGAATAATACTGCAAGCCTTAAGTTATTGGTATTTAGTTAGCCTGCAAATTATATTGTTTGAAGATATACGAATAATTAAAATTTCCTTTGAATTAATGCGACCAAAACCTTATGTAAAACAACGCAATTTCTCTTTCCCTTAATTTGTGACTGCCTGATTTTCTCCACAGCTCCTCTGGCGCCTTAGGTAATTACTTGGTAGGAAATAAAAATTAATGTAGTGTAATAGAAGATAAAACACCATTTGCTAAAGATGGCATTGAATAGCGTATCAAAATAAACGCGTATTTTAAGGCCAAAGATAGACAAATTCATTCCCAAGCTCATGCCACGTTTGTAAATGTCCTATATTGGGTGGAATAAAGATTTATCTAACATCAATTGCAGAAACTAAAGTCGCAAAAAGAAACAAAAGTTTGTAGTTCGGGTAACCCTTCTGATTCATTATAGTGCCAAATGGAAGTTTGATTGAACAGTGTGCTGTGGCAGCTCGTCCAAGCAAATGTAAGTCTTGGTTGCTTTTTGAAAATATACTAATTAAATAATATCTACTTAATTTTCTTCGTTATTTAATTTTGTAATACGGTAGGATTTGACTAATCCGACATTAGTTAATTTGAAAAATTGAATAATTTGAACTCACCATGATTACCAATTAAATTCCCATTTAAATAAATGGTAATAAATAACTCTTAATTAGAGTTTTAGAAGGAAATATTTTTATAATTCAAAGCCTAAAAATTTATAATTTTTTTCAAGTTTTTAGACTTAATTATTTTAAACCTAACTTAACTATTTTTATTAAAACACCCAAAATTGCAAGAGTGTCGAAGTTAAGAGTTATTGACGTATATAGTAAAAGATAAAACGGGGAATTCTACGCCGAGGGCGAGTGGGTTGCCTATAATAGGGGATGTGTAGGCTCAGCTTTCATGTTTCTGTATGACTATGTATTAATGACTGACTGATTTAAGCCAACAAGTTTTGAGTGTTCATTTTTACAAGTTTTATATTTTGTGATTAAATTTTTCTGTTTTTTTATTTATCTACATATAAATAAATATATATTATGTAACATTATTTAAATGTGTGTGTTTATATGTAAAATATTTTAAAGTTATTGATTTATTGTGTATCAGCTGCCTAAATACTCATAAAAATGGTTAATTCGAATCTAGGATATTTTGAATTTTTTTTATATATTCCTTGGACTTCGAACTAAAAAAAAGGTCTACTGTATTGTTTAAATTTAAATATTTGATGATAATATATAAATTTCAAGAGAAAGTTCTGAAATGGTGTTATGATGAATGGAAGGCACTGATACTTGGCGTTTGCCAACGACATTGCACTATTAGCTGAGGAGGAAATTGAGATGAAACAGATAGCCCTGGACCTAGAGAGGAACGTCAAAACGTTTGGGTGACATATGAGTGAAGATAAAATGGAGGTGATAGCCTTGCCAAGGAGGAGAACAAATGAGAGAACAGTAAAGGCAAGATTTATGAAGCTGAGAAAGGTAAATAAATTCAGGTATCTTGGATGCTGTTCCAATGACTGTAACAACATCAAGGATGATCTGAATGAAAGAATGATGGCCGGATCCCGGAACTATTACAGTCTAAAGACCTTGCTTAGTCCCCGAAGTATCTCCACGAAAGCAAAGATAAAGGCATACAACGCTAGTGTGTGTTCAGTAGTCTTGTACGGCTCGGAGACATGGAGCACGACCAAGAAGCATAGGAAGATACTGAGAGCCTTTGAAAGGAAAGTCATCAGCAAAATATGGGGTCCAGCAAAAGAGGAAGATGGATATAGGAGAAAGAACCACGAGTTGATGGAGCAACCGGATATAGTATAAAAAATGAGATCATACAGGATTAGATGAGCAGGGCATGTAGCCAGAATAAAACTGAAATGAATTCCGAGAGCTGTCATGGACGGTATACCTGGTACTAGAAGACCTCTGGGGTGACCCAGAACAAGATAGAGTGACAATGTGGCTAGAGATATCAAAGAGCTGGTATGGAATGGAGGGAAGGTGGAGGGAGAAGGCTGAGGACTGAACGTGGTGGAGGCAGCTTTTGTGCTTGGAGCGTTGTCTCCAAGGTCTGTGATCACCGTTAATCAATAAAACAATCAATATAAAGGCTGGTACAGAATCTAGTGTAGTAATATGATGGGATCTTCCATAGGAAATAATAAATATAATATGGTTCTTACCCACATTATGGCTTTTGAAAAATACTTTGTTAAAGGTGGAGGTGACAGGTTTCAACATACCATTTCTATTTAAATTCTGACAAAAATATTAGAGACATACTGATTGCGTACGTTCATTATCCAGCAGTGTTGGGTAGTCAGTGAATGTAATCATATGTTCCGAGGAATTTGTGCTTGAAGAGTTTTTGCTACGCGTGTTTCTTTGTTCTGATTGTAAATGGAGTACCTAAATATTTGATAGAATAGCTAATAAGTGTATTTGGCTCCAGGAAGTTCATAAGAACGATATTAAAGCTCTGAAAATTTAGTTTGTGAAATTTTCAGATCACCGAATACTTCACTGTCGAGCGTTTTATGTAGTGAATGGTCATTTGCATGGAAGTTGTCTGTTTATCTGCCACAGCTTGAATAATAGGGAACGAATACCAACCAAATGAACTGTGAAAGCTTAGTAACAAGTTCTTAAAAATGGTCGAAACTAATCTGTGAACCAATAGTAGAATAGGTTATACTGCTGCTTTTTCACATCAAAGTGTTTTACAAAATCTTACATGATGAAGATGTAAGGTCTATAGTTGAGGTACATGAGGTAGTAGAAGAAGCTAGGATGAGATGGTATGGACATGTAATGAGGGTGAAAGGGGAGAATATTAATGGATCTAAAGTGTGTAGGGAAGATACCACAAGAGAGACCAAGGAAGAGATGGGAGGAACAGATAGGAGCAAGTGTGCAAGTTAGAGGAGAGTGGAAGAGAGTGTAGGAGGAAGAATGGTGGAAGGACAGAGGGAGATGGAGGCATTTTACTAAACAGACCCGGCCACAGGCTGGAAACGGTTCATGATGATGACATGATTAAAGCTGTACTCGCATTATATTTAGCCAGTACAAACATTGGATACTGACAATCATGTCCTAAGAGTACTAATTTCCTATAGGATTTGATAGACTGTGTATCAGTTCCGAAAGCCTAATCTTATATCGTGTATTAATAACTGATAAAGAAAACTGCACAAATAAGGGCGTGTCTAGTGTTACCAATGGTAACGGTTTAAAACAAGAGCAAATATATATTTTTAACACGAGTCAGTCAATTAATACAATGGGGACGTACTCTGGACTCAATCTTGTCAATCTCTTAGTGAAACGAATAAGTTAATGTATTATCATAAATGAGATTGGATACAGGGACTGTTGGGAACTCTTGACAACGCATGCGCACTCCTGACACAAAGAGACGTGCAACAGTGGAGGAATTGGTTTCATCGCTCCCGGTGGCTCAGTCGTACCAGCAGCCACCACAACGTAACCCAAACACCAAATTGGAAACTGACCTCTGTTTTATCGCACGTATTAATGGGAATCAAGAGATTTCGCACTAACAAATAAGTCCGAAAAAGTAACACAATATACGTCGTCTGATTCTTGGTTTTTCTAAATAGATGAAATATTTTTGAAACACATTTTAAAATTTAGTAAGGAAAGATAATAATATTTGTGAAGCCATTAGTTTGTAGTGAAAGGATATAAAACGTTAAAAAATCACAAAACAGTTGCATTAAATACCAAACAAGTTTAGAGAATGTTCATAAAACACCATTAATTTTATATCACAAAGAATGATAGTCGATTTTTTTTTAACATAAGAGCCATTGTAGCAATAAACAAACAAATTAAAATTGAGACACATTACAATCAATATTATCAGGCTAATGAATAATGGTCAAAATATTTATTGTTGTAAATACAATTTATGTTATTAATTCAATATTCTAATACTTATCACTGATGAATTATGTTATTTATTTTATATATTTTATTGAAACAGAAAGAATAAGGAATTATTTTTAGAAAAAGGTCAGAGCTATGAGAGGAAGATCTTGTTC
Organism: Timema podura; assembly: GCA_033556935.1. Classification (NCBI taxonomy): domain Eukaryota; kingdom Metazoa; phylum Arthropoda; class Insecta; order Phasmatodea; family Timematidae; genus Timema; species Timema podura. The sequence goes on along the minus strand of JAVRXN010000010.1, from coordinate 125,950,519 downwards.
CTCACTACATGCTCGTAATTTTTTAATTTATAATATACATTGGATTGATTGACAAACAATAGATCAAATAATCATGTAAGAATTCATGCCATTATCTTTATTAATATTTACCAAGATTTAACCATAAACCCATAACCAATTAATAGAATGTACCCCCTGTTTTTTGGAAACAAAAATAAAAGGGTGTAAATAATACTTCTTTTCAATATTAAACTATGAACATTCTATACTTGTGTACATAAACATACTATACAAATAAGTCTACAATATAAAAAAACCGCTTATGTGTACAACGATCTACCGGAGGCCACTAGTTGCCTCAGTGTAAAGTCCCCTTTGGGTAAAACCCGTTTGAGTATTCTATAAAGATTCACAAAATTAAGGCAATTAAGGCTGCATGAAGGTGGGACTGTTGGGCCAAGAAAAGAACAAAAATAATACCTACTTTTGTACATTTTTCCGGGATTATAAAATATCGCAGGAGTACCTGGTAGTTTTTATTTTGTAGTTTAAATATATTTCTATGTTTCTATAGAAAGATATTATAAACAATCCTATTGATTAATTTATTAAATTGATACAAAATGTTACATTTCTACGTTATGGATAAGGTCAAATTTTTTTCTATATACACAATGAATTTTAGCTCAAATAAAGGTACGTATTTTTTTCAAATTAAAATACCACATAGAACTTACGTAATTTGGAATTGGAATATGGAATTGCAATTAATGGATGTATATAAAACATGTCAACCTATACCAAGAAATGCGAGTTTGAGTGAGACACAGTGTTTAATCAGGTTAAGAATTCAGTAAGTTAAAATAGTATGAAAGAATAACTCACCCCACCACCTTTTTTGTTAGTAATAGCCACGTGTACAAATAGAGTTGCGTTCTCAAGGGGTTCTCCAGTGTTTGACAACAAGCGAATATGACGGTAACCTGGGACAAGAACCAAATATTTAATAAACCTAGCGCAATTAAATAAAATAAATGGGTATCACACAAAAATAAACATTCTCATGTAGTCTATTATTGTTTTTGTTAAAAATTTTAAAAAAAGAAGATATAAACTAAACTACCCTTAAATAAGTTTTGTTTAGGAAAACGAACATAGAATATGGTTATATTAATAATAATAATAATAATATTTAGCACCGCGTCTTACTACCCGTTCGGGTTATACGCTTAAGTACTAATTACTCTAATGGATTAGGAATTGGGAGGGTTGAATTTAGAGGAAGTGAACCCGCATTTGTGTGGAGGGAGAGTGGAAAACCACTTAGGAAAAGCCACCCCCTGTTCACCCGACCGAGATTTGAACCTCGATCTCCCCGTCCTCGGCGGTCGAGCTCAACACGACTGGCGCGTTAGCCAACTACGCCACCGAGGCGGGTAATAATATGGTTATACTTATGTAAAATTATTCATGTATAGTTTTCAAAAAAATCTTTAAATAAATCTTTCCAAAATATATTATTTGTCATGTCAAACACTCTCATGATACCCATTTTAAACAAAATCTTATATTTTTAACACGTCTTACTACCTGTTCAGGTTGTATGTACTAATTACACTAATGTTTTTAGGGATAAGGAAGGTTGAATTTTGAATAAGTGTACCCGCATTCGTGTGGAGGGAGAATGGATAACAATTTGATAGAAAACACCCTCAGTACACCCGACGGGGACTCAAACCACAAACTCCTTACTATCGGCAGTCTAGTCCTACACGAGAGGGACACCTTAGACCGTGCCGCCACTGAGGAAGGTAACAAAATCTTTAAAATCACTAGCATACTATATTAAAAAAAAATTATAGATCTTTAAACTACAATTAAATGAATACATTAGCAATGTATGCACCAATGGTTAAATCAAGACTTCATTTTAACTTCAACTTACCTGCTTCGGTGGCCCCATGGTCTAACGCGCTACTCTCGCAGTACACTAGACTGCTGATGATGGGGAGATCGAGGTTCAAATATCGTTCAGGTGTACTGAGGGTGGTTTTTCAAAAAATGGTTTTCCACTCTCCCTCCACAAAAAATGCGAGTACATTTCCTCTAAATATAACTTTCCTAATCGCTAAAACCATCAACGTAATTAGCATATAACCCAAACTGGTAGTTAGGCGTGGTGCTTAAAAAACATTATTTTATTATATTTATTGAATTAATCTTATCATCCGTTAGTGTTAGTTACCTATATACTCTGTTATTAGAAACTCGAAAGTTAACTGCCACAATTACAAAAGCACGCCACCTATCTCTATCTTGAGCTATCTACATCCAGCCTACTTCATTACACCCTATCCCTATCTTGAGCTAGTTCTATCCAGTCCACCTCATTGAGCCCTATCCCTATCTTTAGTTAATTCTATCCAGTCCACCTCATTACACTCTATCTCTTTCAGATCCATTCCAACATTATCCTCACATCTGCGTCTAGGTCTTCCCAATGGTCTCTTCCTATTGGATTTACCAGTCAGTACCCTGAACAAGGTTCTAGAATCTCCCATTCGTGCCACATGTCCTGCCCACCGTAACCTGAAGGAATTGATTACTCTAACAATAACCTCAGATGACGTGTAAAGACAGTGTTGAATTCAAAAATTGTATATTTTTATTTGGTTATTTATAAGCATTAAATATATATATATATAATTACTATAATTACAGATTTTGTTTAGTAGCTGATACATTTGATACATGATAAAGTTGTTATTTTCAAATAGTTTCAAGGTACTGTTACCTGTTTGAAGACATTCAAATGGAATGCTATACTGGCCAATAAAGTCATCTCCTATGTAATCATCATCTAAGATGACAAACCGCAATAATGCTATTTCAGGTAAAGTGACTTGAAATTCGAAAGTTTCTTCATAAATAGGACTATCCCCTTCATGGGATACGGTTCTTGTTTTTCTTTCTGTAATAGCAAAACAAGATCGATATTAATTAAATTGAAACTGATCAGGTGTGTGACTTAAGTTTAATAAATCAATCATCCAACAAACAAATAATAGACATGCTATTTTGAATCTAAATTGATAGGTAAATTTTATAAATTTAGAATCCTAGTAATATTTTAAAATTTTATTATAAGAAAAAGGATGAGATTTGTGAAACCGCAGAAACACTTGAAAAATTTTCACTTTTCTTAATATTTTATGTCTTGATTAGTTTAATCCATTTCACCATCTACACTCTTCTCCATTATCACATTTCAATACAAACATATCTAATCACGCCGTCCCCTTAAGAGGTAAGGAAAATACTGTGCTTTCATCTTGAAAAAAACTAATCCATATTTAATCAATACTCACTAACTTTCTCCACACTTCCCTATCTTTGTATACTTGATTCACTTCGACAACATCCATACACCGAGTCAAACATGCTCTTTTATTCTTAAAACTTTCAATGATTATATTTTTCACACATTCATCTACAACATTTATCCAAGACTTACATGGCCTACCCCTTCATTTTGATCCATACACTCTACCTTCATATATTTGCTTCGTCCCTCGAACCATACTCATCCTCCTAACATCTCCAAACCAACGTAAGACGCTTATTTAAATTGACCTATTGGGTTCCCTTTCAAACCGCAATCCTTCAACACCCATTCATTACTGACTCTGTCCATATGAGTTTTTCCACACACATTTCTTAGATATCTCATTCCAACCACATTCACCTTGTTCTTGCTTTGTTCCATATTTCTGATTGTCCACGTGTCAAATCCAAACATCACATAAGGTAAGTCTAAGTGATAGGAAAAGTATGCACTTGAATGAATACCTGTGCAGTCCGAGGGTATCCCAAACACTTGGACCATGATGTAAGGATCGATGACATCTCCTTTGGCTGTAGATCCTCTTGGACGAGGCAGGTACTGAGCACTTATCACCTAATAAGTACCACAACATATCACATTGTCTGGCAGGCAGGAGACAAATATTCATAGGCCTATTCAACTAGCGATTTAGAGAATAGCATAAATTTGTCTGCCTTAAAAATTAGAAAGCCTACATATACAAGATGTTTGGAAACTCATAGCCCAAACTGCACATATAGTTTGTTTGAACCAAAAGTAATACAAAATCCGGAAACCTATGCTAATACCACTAAATTGTGTTCAAATTTCTGGTGTACAGCGCCTGAAGAGCAAAGCTGTTCAAGCATACGTGTACAACAAGTTGCATAGGAGATAGGCGCTTGGCACTATATATGTAATAGTGACAAGCACTTTCTGTGATGTAGGACCGTTTATGATGACCATCAGAACATACTTGCATATCTAGATGGACTGGTGGGTTGTTTACTATTAATTGTTGTATGTTCTGCTGCCATGCTTTAAAATGTTGAGGTGTGTAGTGGCACGCGCCTAACTCCTATGCAATCTGTTGTACACGCATGCTTGACCAGCTTTGGTCTCCCGGCGTTGTACTATGAAACTTTGAACACAACTTAATGACATTAGCATAGTTTTCCGGATATAAGTGCATAGGGATTTTGTATTACTTTTGGTTCAAACAAATTATATGTGAAGTTTGAACTATTGAGTTTCCGAAAATCCTGTATATCTCATTTGACATAGTTAATGTGTTCATATATTTAAGAATAATTTCAACTACCAATCGAAATATTAGAGTGGAAATTAGGAACTGGATACAGTCAGAAAATCCATGCTATTACTCGGTCAGTAAGTTGTTGACATCCTGTCTGCTGTCAAGGAATGTAAAACTCAGAATATACAAAACAATAATTTAACACTTTGTTGTTCTCTATGTGTATGAAACGTGGTTTCTTACCTTACATGACGAAAAAAAAAATTAGGATGTTCAAAAACAAGGTTCCTAGGAAAATATTTGGTCCAAAATTGTGTGACTATGCTGGGGAGTGGAGAAGGTTATATAATTATGAGTTGCATACCTTGTACTGATCAAAGGACTTTGATAGGTTAATCAACTCTAGCTTATTACGGTGGGCAGGACATGCTGCGTGGATGGGAGAAACTAGAACCGCGTTAAGGTATTGACTGGAAAATCCAATGAGAATAGACCATTGGGAGGACCTAGACGCAGATGGGAGGATAACATTAGAATGTACTTGAAAGAGATAGAATATAATGAGGTGGACTGGTTAGAACTGGCTCAAGATAGGGATAAGGTGTAATGAAGTGGACTGGATAGAACTAGCTCAAGATAGGGATAGGGTGTAATGAGGTGGACTGGATAGAACTATTTCATGATAGGGATAGGGTGTAATGAGGGGGACTGGATAGAATTAGATTAAGATTGAGATAGGGTGTAATGAGGTGGACTGGATATAGCTAACTCAAGATAGGGATAAGGTGTAATGAGGTGGACTGGATATAGCTAACTCAAGATAGGGATAGGATGTAATGAAGGAGACTGGATAGAACTAGCTCAAGGTAGGGACAAGGTGTAATGAGGTGGGCTGGATAGAATTAGCGCAAGATAGGGATAAGATATAATGAGGTGGACTGGATAGAACTAGCTCAAGATAGAGATAAGATATAATGAGGTGGACTGGATAGAACTAGCTCAAGATAGAGATAGGGTGTAATGAGGTGAACCAGATAGAACTAGCTCAAGATAGGGATAGGGTGTAATGAGGTGGACTGGATAGAATTAGATTAAGATAGGTATAGGGTGTAATGAGGTGGACCGGATAGAACTAGTTCAAGATAGGGATAAGGTGTAATGAGGTGGACTGGATAGAACTATCTCAAGATAAAGATAGGGTATAATGAGGTGGACTGGATAGAACTAGCTCAAGATAGGAACTCGTACTCTTGAAAGTGCGGCAATGAACTTTCTATTAGTGCTATAGAGTAAGTATAGAGTGATACTGGACACTAGTTCGTCTCACCACATGACGTATTAGTGTATTAGTCAAACACGTATCATTAGTCACACCAAACAATCTATACATCTTGTGAATCAAGTATATCGTTTGTGCGGTTGCAAATTTCAATGTATTAGTTGTAAAACGATTACTTACCTTGAGGTGAAGAATTTGCGGTGACACCCCAGGTATCAAATCCTTTGCATTGGCACTAAAGAAGGAGATCTGATCCCTCATGATGGCAGGCTTGAGAACGTAACCGCAGCCACCATTTTGACGAAACTTGCCATCATACAAGTCCATCATTTGTCCAGGTGTCTGGAAGTTTAGAGCCACTGGAAGCATAAAATGGAGACTCCTTAAAATACATTGTTAACATTGTTTATAAGCCTTTAGATTTGTATTAAGTATTTTTTTTGAAGAAATACTTATATATTTATCTTAATATATATACTTCTTCTGTACGTGTGTATGTCACTGAACTCCTCCAAAACGGCTGGACCGATTTTGATGAAATTTTGTGTGTGTGTTTGAGTGGGTCCGTGGATGGTTTAAATTTACAATTGGACCCGGTAGGTGGCGCTGCAATCGGGTTCTAGGATTTTTTTTATTTTTTAGGAATTTTTTGCATATCAGAACATGTAACCTCAAAATTTCACCCCCCCCCCAACACCACCACCCCCAATATTTATAATAATGAATATAAAATTAATAATTGACCGTTAAAAAAATCATAAGTTCATCAATAATTCAAAAATTCATGAATAATTGAACTTCTGAGAATAATTCATAGTCATGTTTGTTTTTCGATACAAGTGATATTTGTGGAGTTGTGGGCGAAATGCCAAAAATGAAAAGATGTTTTATTTTGTATGTTGTCTTGACAAACACTGAATTTGTAATATTTGTGTAGCTCACTAACTGGAGTTCATTGTGAATTTGTAATTGTGATGATCACATAGTATTTGTTTTATTATCGAAATCAATTATGCCACCCTAACGAAAAGCCAACGTTCGGGCAGGACAACGTCTGTCGGGTCCGCTAGTATATATATATATATATATATATATATATATATATATATATTATAAATAGTATTATATATATAAATTTACTATAAATAAAGGTATATATTAAATTAATGTTGTTTTTGAAGTAAGAGTATTATCCAAATGTTGTGCTAAAATATTTTTTTCATACCTTTCGAAAAATAAGCTTGTGTATTATTATTATATTATTATTATTATTATTATTATTATTATTATTATTATTATTATTATTATTATTATTATCATCACCACGTCTTATTACCCGTTTGGTTTATACGCACTTACGCTAATGTGTAATGGTAGGGTGATTGTGATATGAAATGGAGGACCTACAGTTTAACGTGGGATCTGAACCATGGTGGAGGCCTGGCATTCCTCACATTCACAAGTTGTGAATAATACACATCTTGTCAGAGGTGAAGGAAGGGTTTGGCAATCAGATAAGTCTGTGTCGGGACCGAGGATTGAACCCCGGACCCCAGCTCAGAAGTCTGACAACTTACACCTAGACTACCAGGTCACCGATTGTGTGTAGGCTGGGTGTTTGTGTGCCAAATTATACAAATCTAAATCTCACTGAACTTCAATTCATTAGACATCAAATTCCTTTTTCATAAACATCCTCAAAACAATTTTAACTATTCAAAATGTCACTTTGCCTTCTCAAGACTTAAAATAATAATACAAAGACTTGCCATAAAGAAGAACATAAAAAAATACCCTTAACTAAACAGATGTGTACTTTATAGCAGTGTTTCTCAAATTTTTTCTTCAAATTGTACCCCTTTGTCATGACAAGATGTCTAAACTCTAATGTACCCACACGATAGGCTAGTATTTCTCTAGCTGACAAATATCAGGTAATCAATCAAAACAGAAAAGTTCCTAAGTCATCTCAAAAATTCTCCACCTTGTTTGGTTCTCTTGTCATTTTGTCAATTTCCATTGAGAGCTTCTCATTTACACCTAAAAATTCGCTTACGTACCCTTGGGGGTTCACGTACCCCAGTTTGAGAACTACTGCTCTATATAAAATAGTGTCAAAATTGTGTTAATAAAAAGCGATGCGCAAATAACGTAAAAGTAAAACAATTATTGTGATATTTAATTTTAAATGACAACATACTTTGAATATTTAACATTAGTCTAAAAATATTTCTAGAATTAGCATATTATAATTATTTTATCTGTTAAATTTAAATATATATTCCAATTCGTTTTAAACCATGTTACATTGTGTTCACCTCATGAGAGATTAAAATACAATAATTATACTCAATGATTATCAATAAGCTGGGGTCAGTGGTTCAATCCTCGGTCCCGGCACAGATTTATCTGATTGCCAAACCCTTCCTTCACTTCTGACAAGACGTGTATTAATCACAACTTGTGAATGTGTGGAATGCCAGGCCTCCACCGTGGTTCGGATCCCACTTTAAACTGTAGGTCCACCATTTCATCTCAGTGCGTATAGCCCGAACGGGTAGTAAGACGCGGTGCTAATAATAATAATAATAATCATCATCATCATTATAAACAACAAGCTCTCAGAGGGTAGTATTTTTAATTATTCCAAGACTAGAGATAAGACGTTGAAAAATACAAAATCATCAAGAGCCCGAATAGCTCAGTCGTAGAGCATTAGGCTTTTAACCTAAGGGTCCTGGGTTCAAGTCCCAGTTCGGGCGGTTTATTTTAATTTTAAATGAGTTATTTTCTATCTCTCTAACGTAAGTGTTTTTAAGCACCGTGTCTTAATACCCATTGCTTTTAAACACCTATACACTAATTAAGCTAATGAGTTAATAATTAATCCAATTTTAGAGGAAGTGTACCAATATTTTCGTGGTGGGCGAGTGGAAAATTTTTTGTAAAAAACTCACCTTCTGTACACACGACCGGGATTATAGCCCCGATCTCACCATCATCAGCAGTCTAATCTATTGCGAGAGTGATTCCTTGGATCATGTGGCCAACGAAGTTGGTATGTATTCAGATTTTTAAAAATTGATTTTTTTCCCCCCATTCCTCTTCAGTAAACTACCCTTAACTTTAGGACTAGATATTTAATTCCAAAAATTCCTCGGGGGAACCTTATTAAAATATTAAACCCCTAGATACCAGGATTTAGCCCTAATTAGTAAAATCGTATCAACTATAGGTAGAGATACAGACAAACGTACACACAGACAGACAGATAGACACACAAACATACAGCAAATCAAAAACATTTTGGGATTCAGGTGTTCATGAAACTTTGACATTAGAAATCTTGAATATAATATTTTAGACGATCACAATACATTCTTGCTCCAAAGGGTCGCGAGAAAGTAAACACTATTCACAGTGTTTTGGTAGAATTTGGGTAGTAGTTTTGTAAATGAATTCCTTCAAGTTTTAAATTAAACTGACTTATCGGATAAACAAACGTATTGAATATTCCTTAAACCTGGAGCTTACTTTAAGGGTGAAGAGGGTGGGGCTGTATGGGGTTGAGGGGATATATAATTTTGAAAATATACCTAATTTTTTGAATAAATGAAATCCTAGGTCTACTTTAATACACGTACCAGCCCCTAGGGTGCCAGCATGGTCTGGAGCAGGGCTGTCCAACTTGAAGTAAACCAAGGGCTTCATTTTATATTCCTAGATAGTGTGCGGGAAATTAGGCCTACACAGTATCAACAATTTATTTTTAGTTAACTAATATATTACTTTAAAAGTATCATGATGATTGATATGCAGTACAGTAGGCTACAACAAATAATACATTGGTATCATAAATTTTAAATAATTTAAGTCTGATCATATTTATGGAACTCCTAGATACCATTTTATATTTTTCAAACTTTTCTAATACATCGCGGGCAGCAAAATATGCTGCTGATGGCCGCGTGTGACCCATGGACCGCCAGTTGGACAATCCTGGTCTAGAGTGTCAATTTAGTGGTAGACTGGACTGCCGATGACGGGGAGATTGAGGTTCGAATCTCGGTCGGGTGTATTTAGGTTTTTTCTAAAATAGTTTCTTACTCTCCTTCCACGCAAATGCGGTTATAAATATAACATTTCTAATCCTTAAAACCATTATCAAAATTAGTACATAAGTGCATAAACCCGAATGGTTAAAAAGACGTGGTGCTAAAAAAAAAAAAGATGTGTAACGTTATAACTTTCGAATATCCAATCATAAGTTTATTTAAAATAATTTAGTTTATGCAATCAACATTTCATCAGTTATCAATATTATAGTTGTATTTTATGTATATTGATTGGACTTTAATTAAAATTATTTTGAATTTTGAGCGGAATGGGGTTGGAAGTGGGGCAGATAACTTTCTTGTTCCCCTTGTGTTTGCCATTCCTTTGAACTGGATGTGCGGTAAGAGTTGTTATATATTTATTTGAGTTATTTAACGTGCACTTTCCGAATGGATTGATTATATCAGCCCACGATAATGTTTATGGTCTAGAGTGAAAGTCCCTCCTCATTTTTCCGGGAAAGGTATTTTCTCGTACAGTACATTCCAGGGTTCTTTAATAAGTCACAATCAACACGGGACTGACAGCTTTACTTCCTCTCTGAAGAAAGTTGTGCTACAGATTTTTATCGTTCAAAGAAAAATCCGTCGACCCCCAGTAGGGTTTGAACCCACGAACATCAGGTCTTGAGACAAGCACTTTAGCTAAAGACCAACGAGATCAACAGCGGTAAGAGTTGAGAATGGAGAAGTACCGATTTGACAGCCACAATTCCAGAAGTCCTGAGGGTTGTAGTTGCTGGAATCGACACGACTGCCGTTAGGGAATATTCTGGTAAGGAACAGTTTGTTGTGGTTGACGAATTCCTCAGCGAAGGCTCCGTGGGCAAGCTTGCCGGCCATACCTTCACTCATGGAACACATTTCACGAAACGTTTCTGAAAAAAAAAACATACGTACTTTTACTGCTTTAACGACTTTGTCTACTTGATGAACTCATAGCTATTTTTCAAAGTGGGTTGCATCTTCACTTGGACTCAAAGCATTATCACAATATCAAGCCAATATATAAAATAGAAAGAGGGGGAAGGAAATGAGTAGTTCACCCTGCGGGGGATTTTATTTAGCTACTGATAGTAATTTCACTCTTCCACTGACGTGTATAAAGGCTCACTCTACTATTTGAGCCTGGACAGCATTGACACCATTACAAAATTAGTGTTTTATTGTTTCCTATTATAGATAGACATACGATGATTTTTTTTAAATAAGTTTACTAAAAAAACTACTCCAAGAACAAAAAAGTGACAATATAAGACTATTTTTTAGAACTATTTAAGAATTTATGGTTTTTGTTTTAATGATCTATCTTTAAAACTCAGTGAAATAAAACGTAAATACGTTAACAAGGGAAATCCTATCTTGATTTGCCGTGACGTCACAGGTAGGTAAATTCATTCACATATTATATATTTACTAGCTGGCCCGTTGACACATCTTGTGTCAAGAGTTTGAAAATAGATTAATAGAAAAAAAACAAATTAAAAACTAGAAAAATAAATTATCATACGGATCTGTTTCGATGTCTGGAAGTCCAAAAACCTAGTCCGCACCAGGGTGATGATATCTGAGAGCTCTTTACAAAGTGGAACTCTACGAATCTTCTCCTTCTTCTTGTTCGTCTCAGCTCCTTCATCTTCATCAGTCACCTCTGTCTGGTCGCCCTTGAAATCCATTGGCAGCTTTTTCCCCTGCAGCCAAAATATATTCATAAATTCTATCCTATGATGTCTTATCGACTCTTAATGTATGGGCATACACTTTTTACTTAAAGGTGAGCTAATGGTGTATAGTCTTAAATACTCATTCACAGTACAGATTTACCCTTTACATAAAACATAACCATTCGTATACAAAATAGGAGTCGCATGTCTCTAAATTATTGATTACAATACAAATTACTGTCACAACCTCAAAATATCATGTATTCGTTTGTTTTGTTTTGACAGTCAATCTGACTTTTATTTGGAAGATTGTTCAATTATTTGATAGGTCGTAAGGTCAGTAGAATGTTCCATAAATCAGTCTGTCTTTAATTTGTTTGGGACGTTAGTTTGGGATTTTGAGTGATCACTTTTTTGTATTGGTAAATAGATCAACCAGGTGTTCTTCCAGTCATTCCAGTCATATGTTTGATATATTATTTATTCAGTTAGCTGGTCAATAGGACAGTCAATCATTTTGTATATTGGTGGTTAGGGTGTTTGATTGCTTTCTTAGCCATACGTTTATTATGAGTTTTGAGTTTGAGTGCCAAAATATTTTTCTCAACCTAATATTTGTGGTTGTGTACTATCTTGATATTTTATGTAATGTATTTATTTATTAGATGCCATCATTTATAATTGCATCCACATAGGGATATTGAAAAAATAATTATCTCTTCTTAATTTTTTCTATAGATCATTTAATTAAAATTAAATATGTATTATTAATTAAATAAAAATGAATGAAGAGTAATGGGCCATCCACCCACCATCAGTATTATCTTCCCACGCAGCTCATAGGGCGTCATCTGACTGACCTCTCTGCGACATTCCTCGTGATGACGATACAATGTATCTCTCAGAGTTGTCCTTAAGATGTGAGCGACCATTCTCTGCTGATCAATGTTACAATGGATTTCCAGGTGTAGAAGAAGCGGATATCTGTGGGCAGACAGGTTTATTTAGGCCAATTCACACAGAACGCTAAGCTAAGCTAAGATTTGCTCTGCTAGCTTTTTAGAAAAATAGCGGACAGTATATTTAAATGTGTTGGTTCACACAGAAAGCTAAGCTAAGCTATGCCTTGCTATGTATTTTCAAATTGCTGGTCGGGCAATTTTTCCATCTCCCATCTTGAGCCATCTTACACTGCTCATGCACATAATGCATCTTGGGCTCCGTGTTGAACAGACACAGTTTTGGTCTGTTGAAAATAACTAAAAAAGTGTTAAAGTTTTGTTTTCAGTTTGTTTCACGTGTATTTAAGTAATGTTCTATTTAGGTTTTATATTTAATAAATGTTTTTATATCAAAATGGAAGCGTTAATTGAACAAGTCATATCTCCACCTCTTAAATTTTCTTCATCTTCCGAAACAGCTGCAGCCTTTCTTCCTCAATACTATCATCTTCTCTTCCTCAGTACTATCATCTTCTCTTCCTCAGTACTATAACCTGAACTCAAACAAGACATTTTGGAGAACGCCATCTTAACTAAACTTCACTGGAGCAGACCAGAAAGAAACAACACTGAATTCCGGAGTGAAAGAAGGGACCATAGCTTAGCTTAGCTTAGCATTCTGTGTGTCTCGACATTTAGACAGCTCAGACATGCACAACAGCTTACCACTCATTCGGGCTATCTGCATACTTACACTGATGCGGTAGGGAATGGGGATGGCAGAACTTAAAGGAAATGTACCCATGTTTGGGTGGAGGAAGATTGAGAAGACATTTAGGAAAATCCATAATCAGTACACCTATTCAGAGTCCAAACAATAACCTCTACGTCAACGGCAGTACAATCCCATTTCTTGGGAGATGCCTTAGATCGTTCTACCATAAATTGTAGGTCACTCGCATTGTAAGTTGGTTGGTTTGCTTTAGAGACGCTATGATGGCTATTGGCACCTTGCCTAAAAATATTTATATGACAAACACAACAACCAGAACCTAATACGCTATTTTTCCGTTTACTGAAAGGCAATAAACTCCAACCAATAAAAACAAAATGAGCCTTGGACCAATAGATCTGTAGCCACACGTATTAAGGACTAAGTTAAACTTTCAAATTAGACAAAATAGTTCTAGAGGTTTTGATCTACAATTGTTTAGATTTATTTTCAGGATACTTTTGCGGTCCTAATATTTTATAGAACCTGCTCCTGGTCATAATTTCTTACAAATTGCGGATGATATGGTGATAATGAGGAAAATAGAGAAGTGGAGGAGTGAGGACTGCACACATTAGTGTCCTCATTACCTAAATATCACAAATAGTTGTCATTATTTCCAAATTCATCTAGTAGTCTTAAATAATTTAGGGCTACCCCCCATTGTATCAAATTCTTTACAGGACTCCAACTGCTCCTAATTTTTTCAAGCACCCCACCCCCACCAAAGTTACTATAAACATATTATAATACACTAGAAGTATTTCTTTCTTTCAAGACTCCTTGGTAGCTCTAACATTCTCTGTCCCTATACCCAACTATTTTTCATATCAAGGTACCTACAGTGACTCTTATTCTTTCCAGAATCACTGATTATTCAACTAACCCAGTCATCCAAAAGAGGTTCAGAGGCCTGTTAGTTTTATTTGTTAATTTCAGGACTCCCCATTTAATATATTTTTATCAGTATCCCAAGATAATGTATTGTATTCATAATCTCTAACTGTCCTTATTCTTCTACTTTATACTTTACTCTTTTCGTGACCTCCAATTACCCCTATTATTTTCAAGATACCCTCGTACCTTATTAATTCATGGAGCACTAGTGGTCATTAGAACCTTCAGGATCTTTTAGCTACCTTTAATATGTTCAGTTCCACTCAATATCGCTCACTATTTTCAGGACCCCCGATCGTTTTCATTATTGTCCTGTTGTTATCATTTCTTTCTGATGTCTCCCCATCTGTGAGGTTCCCATTATTTCCAGGACCTCTTAGGGTAGCTATTCATTTCAAAACCTCCCAGTTGTTCTAATTCTAGTGAGGACTTCTCCTTCCAGTAACTATCGTTCTTTAAAGAGCCCCTCCCCTCTTCACCCTCCAGTAACTATCGCTCTTTAAAGAGCCCCTCCCCTCTTCACCCTCCAGTAACTATCGTTCTTTAAAGAGCCCCTCCTCTATTCTCCTTCCAGTAACTATCGCTCTTTAAAGAGCCCCTCCCCTCTTCACCCTCCAGTAACTATCGTTCTTTAAAGAGCCCCTCCTCTCTTCTCCTTCCAGTAACTATCGTTCTTTAAGGAACCCCTCCTCTCTTCTCCTTCTAGTAACTATCGTTCTTTAAGGAACCCCTCCTCTATTCTCCTTCCAGTAACTATCGTTCTTTAAAGAGCCCCTCCCCTCTTCACCCTCCAGTAACTATCGTTCTTTAAAGAGCCCCTCCTCTCTTCTCCTTCCAGTAACTATCGTTCTTTAAGGAACCCCTCCTCTCTTCTCCTTCTAGTAACTATCGTTCTTTAAGGAACCCCTCCTCTATTCTCCTTCCAGTAACTATCGCTCTTTAAAGAGCCCCTCCCCTCTTCACCCTCCAGTAACTATCGTTCTTTAAAGAGCCCCTCCTCTCTTCTCCTTCCAGTAACTATCGTTCTTTAAGGAACCCCTCCTCTATTCTCCTTCCAGTAACTATCGTTCTTTAAAGAGCCCCTCCCTCTTCACCCTCCAGTAACTATCGTTCTTTAAAGAGCCCCTCCTCTCTTCTCCTTCCAGTAACTATCGTTCTTTAAGGAACCCCTCCTCTCTTCTCCTTCCAGTAACTATCGTTCTTTAAGGAACCCCTCCCCTCTCTAACAGGGTTCTCATTATATTCGAGCTCCCAGAGTGGTTTTCAATCCCCTCCCGTCGCACCCTTCGCCACCCCCCTCATGACCAAGCCCATATAGCGACCAATTCTCACCTTCCATATTCCCTCTGCCAACTCTGTTTTATCTCATTCTCTTTCACATTATTTTACATTTTAATTTATTCTATTTAATACCACTCTACTGTAACAACGGTGACGGTAGCATCTCTGGGGTGGGGTGGGGAAGGAAGGAAGGAGAGGTGGTGGGAAGTGCAATCTACTTTTATTTTAAAGAGCTTTCTCACTTTTACAAATCAATTTTTTGGCATTACTTTTAAATTTGAATCATCTTGGTGTGGTTAGTTTCAATTTGTCGCACAGAAAATTAGAAAGGGTTCGCTTGGATTAGATTAGTCGTAATATCACCTAACTTTGACCCGTGTGGCCGAGATTCAAATCCATTGTTATATTATAAAAATGTCCCAAGGGAGTGTATGAGTGAAAATAATTTATATTAATTTTTGCTTAGGTCAAAACCACAGTAAATAGTGTATAAATTGCAATTTCATTTTTTTTTACTGAGAATGTTTAAAAGTGTAATTAGTAGCCCTATAATATACTTCTATTACCAAACTATATATATATATATATATATATATATATATATATATATACAAAACTTTGAGCACATTTGGGATTTCTTATATGAGCCATAATAATAAATTTTGATGTGTTTATTTTTTTTTAGATAATCACCATGATTCAAATCAAATTATTAAAACAACTTGTGAATGTGTGGAATGCCAGGCCTCCACCGTGGTTCGGATCCCACGTTAAACTGTAGGTCCTCCATTTCATCTCACAATCACCCTACCATTGCACATTGGCGTAAGTGCGTATAACCCGAACGGGTAGTAAGACGCGGTGCTAATAATAATAATAATAATAATAATAATAATAATAATAATAATAATAATAATAATAATAATAATAAATTATTAAAATTGTGTGAAACATTAATAAAATTAAATTATATATAACCTTTAATAAATATTGGTTTTATATTTCATCATAATTTAATCTAATTTGAAGGTGTCAACTTTATAACTTGGCACCCAGAATATAAGTTTGTAGCTGAATGCTTTATACTAGATTCTAGAACAAAATAACGGTAAGAATTAATATTTTAAAATGTGGACATCTCTTTCTCACACTGATAAGCCTAATTAATATTAATATATGCATCAAAGTTGTCCTAATAGGTATATGCATTTTACATGCTTCGGTGGTCACATGGTCTAAGGCACTACTTTCTCAATAGATTTGAATGTCGATGATGGTGAGATCGTGGCTCGAAACCGGTCGGGTGTACTGAGGGTGGTTTTTACTAAAATTTTACAATATTCCTCACCGCAAATACGGGTACACTTACTCTAAATTCAAACTTCCTATTCCCTAATACATTAGGGTAATTAATATATAGGCGTATGTCCCAAACGGGTAATTAGACGTAGTGCTAAAATAAATTACACATTTTATTACACTAATGGGGTATGGATAAGTAAAACATATTTGAGAGGAAATGTGCCCGCATTTCACGTGGAGCGAGAGTAAGAATCCGTTTAACACGCTATCGGGATTTGAACTCCGACCTCCCCCTTCACTACAAGCCAGACAGAGAGAGATTAATGTAGCTGTCTGCGTGTCCACCGATGCCAGTGGACAAATTAATTTAGAACAACATTTACACCTCCATTTTTTACTAATGGAGATATGACAGAAGAAACTACTATTCCATAATTATGGTAGTAAGACCGTTTTGAAATCCCTTATTTCGTACTAGAATACTACCATATAGTAGTATTTTGGTATGATAAAAGTTCTTATATAACGTATATCCTACTACCGTTCTGAAAGGCCTTTTATCATACCAAAATACTACTATATGGTAGGTTTCTGATTCCAAATAAGTTCTTTAAAATTGGGCTTACTACCAAAATCAGGGTATAGATTTACTTATACGTATTCATACGTCAAGCCATGTGATCTGTAGCTGTAACTTTTGATAGATATTATAGATAACTATAAAATAACAATAATAATATAAACGTTGACCATTAAAAAACTATATATTTATTTTCTAAAAAAGTGCTGCAAATGTCCAGTAGTGAGAAAAATCAAGGTGTAGCTGCATTACTTTCAGGTGATCATAGGTAGGTTAAAGATATTTGGACTTACTGCGAGTAAACAAAAGCGAATTCCTTGATAGTTTCTATACAATCTCGGAAATATATTTTTGACGTTAATGTATTGTTGTGGTAGACTAAGGGTTCCTCCGGGCCATCCAATACATCCACTGAAAAAAAACAAAACAACGAAACATCCAACATTAAAAACCGGGTTAAACGCTAATATTGGGAGTCATAAAACGTTTTTATAAAAATATCGTTTTGAGAAAACAAGACATGAATTTTTCATATTTTGATAAAAGTTGCGTAGAAATAATATAAAAAGGTGCTCTTATTTCCTGGATCTTGTCTTGAGTTGGCTAAGCATGTTGTAAATCTATTTTATAGTTTAAAGTGTTAGCGACGTTTCTTCTTGGGAGATTTCAAAACTATTTTGCGAAGCGGGTTGCATCTTAGCTTGACGCACCTAAGCAGTCTAAGCACTATTACACTCAGACACCAATGTACGAAATAGAAAGAGAGGGAAGTAAAATGAGCAGTTCACCCTGAGAGGTCTCTTGTTTATCTACTGATAACATTTCCCCTCTTCCTCTGACGAGTTTACACAATCAATATACCATTTACGCCTTGAAAACATTGACTTGCTTTTTAAAATTACCTTTTTTTATATTGTTTCCTTTTATAGATAGAAATGATACCACGGAATTTTTTTAATCTACATCCTGGTAGGAAGACTCTTACAAAAAACTATTTCAAGACAAAAATAATTATTTTGTGGCATTATAGGGCTATTTTTTTCATTATTTAAAAATTTATGGTTTTTGTCTCATTTTTTATCTTTAAAACTCGTTGAATAAAACGTAAATTTATAAACAAAGAAAATCGTGTCTTGACCTGCCGTGACGTCATGGGTAGGCAACGTCATTAATGTTCATATAAAAGGTTCTCCTCGTATATTCAAATGGAAATCATTACGATAATTTTAACTAAACGTTGACATGACCTTCACTTAACGTAAGATTTGACCGGGGGGGAGGGGGGGGTAGAGAACTTTCCCGTTACGTTACATGTTTCTTTCAGCCAATCATATTGCGAGCACTGCCAACACAACTATTTAGTACCTCAATTGTTGATTCATGGTATACAGACGTCTTCTTGGGAAAAGTTCGTTTGTTAGCAGCTTTCGGAGGATTAGGAAAAATTGCGCCTGGGAAAACTGCGCTTTCCTAGAAATAAAGGGGAAAATTACGCCTTCCTATCAATCATCACACCATTAGGTGGGGAAATTTCGCCCCACACACTGTTTTACACACTTACAAAACAAGTACGCCCAAGGACCTAACAAAGTGTTTGAAGAGTCTAGACTAGGTTCAAAAAATGGAGTAAAATTTATCAATAATTAGTTTTCTAACTTCAATTTATACGTTCACATCAAATGCTTACAGATACACACTAATCTTTATTTCATTGAAGAACCTAACCTAACCTAACCTAACCTAAACAACAGGCAAAGAGACAGGTGCAATGAATCGATGTACTTTGACCTCCTCAAGACCTCATGATGTGAGATGAGTCGATTTGAAATACTCACCCTCCTAAAC
This sequence comes from Timema podura, assembly GCA_033556935.1. Classification (NCBI taxonomy): domain Eukaryota; kingdom Metazoa; phylum Arthropoda; class Insecta; order Phasmatodea; family Timematidae; genus Timema; species Timema podura. The sequence goes on along the minus strand of JAVRXN010000010.1, from coordinate 125,931,263 downwards.
AAAAGGATATGATGAACCGATCTACGCCGGTAGAAATGGTAAGGTCGTGAGAAAAGTGCGACCACCCGACCTTGTTAAAATTATTTAGGTGAGACAGACAAGGTCGTGTGGGTGCACTTTTCTCACCTATTAGTGTCATGATTCATGGGAGGGTGCAGTTTTCCCTTTTTTTTTCTGAGAGGGCGCAGTTTTCTCGGGCGCAATTTTCCCGACACTGCTTTCGGACACCAAAAGATCGTGGGCATTTTTAAACTTTATTTTAAGGCCCCAGTAAGCTTTTATTGCTGGTAAATTGAAGCCAATGAGCTTTAACTTTCTTTTAGCAATAATTTTTCTTGCTACGCGATTGGGCTTTATGCATATTTCCTAACTACACTAATATGTTAGGTATGAGGAAGGGTGGATTTAGAGGAATTGTACCCGAATTTGCTTGTAGAAAGAGTAAGGAACCATTTATAAAAAAACACCCTCAGTATTCCTGACCAGGATCTCCCCATTATCGGTGGTTTATTCTATTGCGAGAGTGATGCCTTGTACCATTAGACCACCAAACTTAGCTAATTAAGTTCCATTTTAGTGAACAATTATACTACTATAAAGCCACATGGATCACTCACTCACTGACATTAATGTTTACCCACTTCCAGATGAGCTAGAAACTTGAAATTTGGCAAACTTCTAGCTTCTAGCCTGTAACCGACGGGAAAATTCCAAAAAGTTAAAAATTTTAATTTTCAAATCCCGAAAAAAATTCAAAATGGCGGAGTAACTTTAAAATCGGTGTGGACCTTTCTTTGGAGGTCTCTTGTGGCTAAACGGTAAAACCTATCAAAAACGGATTGCACCAGCAGCTGCGGATTTGGCGAGAGCCACTAGTTTGGTCCTATTACTTTTTGTCGTATCTCCATCGGTTATACCTTAGATAGAGCTAGATTTTTTGATTTTAGGTAAATTTTGCACATTTTACACAAATTTTTAAATTTCAAAACAACGCTGGAATTACATTAGTTTACATCTACTTGCAAAACAAGTTAGTTTTCTATCAATTATAATTCATTGACGAGTTTTCGCTCAATATTTTACTTGCACTAAATCACGTGAATTCTAATCACCAGGGACCTGCTTCAGTGGCGACGTGTGGTGTGGCGTGTGGCGTGTGGTGCGGCCATGCACCCGCCACTAGGCTCAGACATGTTTAAACACATGTGGTGGCCGTATGGTGATTGCCACACGCGCAACACTTGGTTGTGTATTTACGTTGGTTACTGGTCTATCATTTATTTTGTTATGAATTTTGTCTGTGACTTTTTTCAATGCAGGACAATCCAGAATTAAATATAAAGTTTGTGGAGCTGGTGAAGAGTTTATTCTGCCTTTATGACATCTATAATGATGACTTACATCAAAACCAAATACAGGAATGAGCTTGGAACAAGATTAGAAAATATATTGGTGAAGGAAGTAAAAAAAATAAGCTTAATTTAAATTTAAAGACAATTCAAGAATGTATAGTAGTTTTATATCCGTAGTCACGCGTGGTTTGTTGATGGCAAGGATGCCACATCAAGTGGCTTCACGCCATATCGTTACCACTTGAAAGTCACAGCTACATACGTGTCATACCTACACCACACGCCACACCGACGCCACGTCTCCACCGCACCACACCCTCGCCATCTCACTGGGCGCCCTGCCTAACGCGCTACTCTCGCAGTAGACTAGACTGCCGATGACGGGAAATTTGAGGTTCGAGTCCCGGTTGGATGTACTGAGGGTGTTTTTTACAAATCGTTTTTCCAATCTCCCTTCACACAAATGCGGGTACACTACATCTAATCTCTAAAGTCATTATTGTAATTAGTACAAAGGCGTATAACCAAACAGGTTAGTAAGATGCATTGCTGGGAAAAAAATATATATATACCTGTATTTTTAGCACCGTGTCTTACTACCTGTTCAGGTTATACACCTATGTACTAATTACACTAATGGTCCAGGGATTAGGAAAGCTTAGTTGAGAGGAAATGTACCTGCATTTGCGTGGCGGTAGAGTGGAAATCAGTTTAGGATAAAAACACCCTCAGTGCACCCAACCGGGATCGAACCCCGATCTCCCCGTTATTGGCAGTCTAGTCCAACACGAGAGTAGCGCCTTAGACCATGCGGCCAACGAAGTGGGTGTACACATAACTAGGCCACTAAAATCCGCGCCCTTCTAATCACACATTTCGTTTCTTAACGTCACGTGATTGTTTTGCTCGTGATAAGTGGGCAGTAGTAGTTCACCTTTGACGCAACGGCAGCCGTTGCCAAGGGCTCGGATGTAGCCCTCGACGCTAGAAGGGCCCTTCAACTGGTCCTCCAGTAGGTAGGTGTTGTGGGAGGCTGAGACGGTGTAGTGCGTCAAGGGTTGACGCATGTCTTGACACACTTCACGGTGGATTGGATCGAAAATGTCGCATTCCTCGGACAAGAGGTATTTGGTAAACCCTGCAAGGACAGAGAAATTCTCACTTGAAAGGGAGTTCAAACCATCAACAGTTTGCGATCATGGTCTAAAATATCAATCAGGAAACTTTGAAAACCCAGAGTCAGGGCAGACATTATATTAAGAGTACATTTAGAAAGCTTCTGGTGAATATATTTGCATATTTTCCACTGCCAATCAAGAATCCATTAGAAAAGAATAGAAAATTAATCTTAACAAAACAGAAAGAACTAAAAACAAGTCATATTCTTATGGAAAAAAAAAGAAAAAAATGCCCTTTTCCTCTTTAAAAAATAATCACAACACAAGTTAGATTTGATAAAAAAATATTAAAATCTACTAATTTAAAAAAAAATGTTACTATGATTTATATTAACCAAACCTTTATCTAGTATTTAATTTTCACTTCACCGAATTTTCTCGGCTTAAAAAATTAGAATTAAATAAAGCAGTTTCTACTTTTTTTTTCTAAGCTTTTCTTACCATTTGTTTTTTCTTGCATTTTTTTTACGGTTTCTTAAACAATTTTTACTGCCTGTTAAATTATTTCTTGCTAGACTACGTACAAAATTAAAACTTACCCTAACAATTTTTAACTGATTTCCCTTCCTGACCTAAATTTGTATTTGGTAGACATTTTAAGATATAAATAACTCGTTAATTCGAAATGTTGCCAAAGTCTTACAAATATCGCATTCATCAGACACACACTAACTAGAACACACGCTTACACACACACACACACATATATATATATAATATTTTAACGAAATATTATATATATATAATATTTTAACGAAATATTATTTAAGATATAACATCATTTTTATCTCAAACTGTATGTATATATAAGAACAGTTAAAAATTAAGTTTCATTATACCGGTAATTGCATACCTACTAATTTTTTTAATTGTGAAAGCTCGACATTTGACGCTTGACCTACTTTTAACATTAATCACTTGTATTTAATAATACTATAATAAGGATCTAATTAGATTTATCAATCCTATGGGACAAACAGAGCGAATTTAATCTTATGTTATAACCATAATATATCCAAACAAAACCATTTATTAAATTAATTTGTAATGAAGAAACTTTCGTCTATTTTGAGAACTTACAATATCAATGGCAATCGAAGGTTTAAAACTCTGTCAAAGGATTTTGCATAGTTGTTTAAACAATTATCTTGATATATAAATGGATTATAGAATAAATTAGCTTCAATTTTTCTCTTGTGTCTGTATTACTTGATTAAGGAACTCACACTTATTATAGAATTGATATGTTATAGAAATGGTGTATTCTGTTTAGTTGACTAAAAACACGTCACATCAAACTATAATATTTATCGAATTAGTTTGGCAAATTTTCTCCTTTAAATCTGTTCTGTATTTTTCCCCTTACCATCAATAAGGAGTTGTCCGTTCATTCGGGCCTCTGACGTAGGCTCAAATCTGTTGATTATATCAAGGCATTTCTCTCTCGTCAAGTTAGACATCTGTAACACAACAGCGACTTTCAAAATCACGTCAATTTAGCTACTTCTACCAGAACCGGTTACAAATCTTATTTTAAAATACTTAAATCTTAGCTCTCCTCTTTACATCTAGTTATTTAATGAATGGGTTATTCTACTAGCTATAAAAAAGATTACCACTGTTTATTGGTGTCATTTCAAAACAGTTTAGTAAATTATACCATCCTGCAAATCAACTCTTTAAGGTGTTATGGAAGGGGAGGCGAAAAAAGACCAGTGTTTGCACAGTTTTTATAGCTAAATATTTTATTTACCAAAAAAAAATTAAATATTGCCCAGTATAAACATAGAGTTTAATTTTCTTAACATGGTGATATCAACAGTTGTTCAATATCTGTGTTGATCATAGCGGAATTAGATGACAAACATTTTAAATGAAAAGAAAAAGTTGTCATTAAATTTCAGGACACCCTTGACAGATATTTAACAACTGTTGAAATCACCATGTGAAGAAAATTAAACTCTATCTTTGTAATATAGCAAAGCTTAGTTTTGTTTTGACCAAAAAATGTGTTTTCTATAAAAATTGCTAAAACAAATACCTTTTATCGTGTCCTCTATACTTCCACCTTAAACTAACATAATACATATGTTTTAAGTTTGGTACATTTCCAAGTACTACACAAATATTTACCTCGATAAAGTACAAAGAGTAACTTGAAGTGAAACAGCCTCCTATATAGTTGGCTCACCGCCCTAACGTGGTAGTTACTTACCTTGTAATTCCTTTCAACCAAGTACAAACCCCATATTGCAAAAGTTTAGATTCATAGAGATCAACAATTCTATGTGTCAAGATGGAAATAGGCAGCTGCTCTGCAGCCGCCTTGTACCATCGGGGTAATGGACATTCCCGGAGGATTAGAAGATATTTAGGTTAGTTAGTTGTAAGATTAGGATAAGACTAGAATAGGATAGGGAAGGGAGGGTAATAGGAAGGGGTAGGTATTATAAAATTGGATAATGTGTATTAGTAGGAAATTTGTTTGATACTGTGTAAATAAGGCCTGGATTTAAAATTGTAAGATGCCAGGCCAAATTAGATTGGTAATAAAAAAAAATCAACAACATGCGTTTGGAAGATGTTGACAAATTAATTTGATGGATATCTTTGCTAACAACTAGGAATGAAATTAAACAGGAGGAGGTCTAAATCAGTATTCATACAGGTAAAGCTTGAAAACGTTCATTCTTCTGTCTCTAATTATCAAACTGAGAATGTTATTTAGATTATTTTTTATAAAATTTGTAAAACAACCAAATGTTTAAAACTTGATTCTTATTTACATACATATTAAAATACCGTTTGATTTCTTTATAACGTACTAGAGGAATACAGGAAAAAATATATTTAATATAATAAATAATAAAATTTTATTTGTATAAATTAAAAATCACAAACAAAATTAGTAGAACATTAAAATAAATGTGTGACCACTGTATTATTTCGCCTACATAATGAACGGAAACAAAGTATGAGGCATCACTGTATCACTTATTGCAGATTTGGACCCATCAGGCGCATCAAGTTGTTCAATTATGCACACACTCCACCAGCTCATTACTTCGATTTAAGTAAACAATGTACTTTGACGCCTAGAACTTCTTCACTCTTATTTTCTCAACAACAGTATTTTAACGATAACTTGGTGAATTCAAAGCTATTTTGTGAAGCGGGTTGCATCTTAGCTTGACGCATATAAGTGGTCTAAGCAGTATCACACTTAGACACCAATGTACGAAATAGAAAGAGAGGGAAGAAAATGAGCAGGTCTCACTGCAAAGGCTTCTAGTTTACATGCTTATAACACTGCCCTCTTCCACCAGCGAGTTTAAACACTCAGTTTAATTTTTGCGCCTGTAAATCATTGACCTACAGTATTATGAGGGTAATAGTGAGTATGAATGAGGTAATGAGTATGAGGGCGATCGTGAGTTTGAGGTTAATGGTGATTATGATGGTGATAATGAGTATGATGGTGATAGTAAGTATGAGGATGTGAAAGTATTGGAAATGCTTAAACCCAACTTTAGCCTAATTAACCAACCCCTGGTGATCGCTATGATAATTCCTCTTTCGTAAAAAAATGCCCAATGTACCAGCCAAGAATCGAACATGGGACCCCTAGATTCATAGCCAGATGTACTGACCGCTACACCACGGGGCTGGTTATTTTAGAAATAATCTACTCCGAATTAGCAGGAAAGGAAATTGGAAAACAATTTAGGAAAAACCACATTCGCTGGACCCGACCGGGATTCAAGCCCCGTTCTCCACGTTGTCAACAATATGATATCTTGTATTTTAAGACACTCCCTTTGACATTAATACAATATTAATAAAATATTTGTGTTAGTTAAGGTTCCTTATAATGTTTTAAATAATCGAGGGACTTTGATTAATTTAACTATAGAGAAAAGATCGTCCAAATATATTGCCACTACGTCACTAATAATTCTTCATATTTTTTCTTTAAGGCACTTATTTTTGTGGTTTTAATAGAAAACCTTATTTTTTTAAACAAATCAAATACTTCTCCAGGAGATAAGTTTAGTTTAATTTTCTAAAATATTAATCTCAAAAGTTATGTTGTATCTGTTATGGTCAACAGAACAATTTTTTTTTTTTAGAATTGCTATGAAAAGTCATGTTCAAATTTCACAATAATTTTAACAGATATTCAAAAATTGTTGATATCACCACGAGAATAAAATTAAACAATGTTTTTACTGTAGAAATATTGCATTTCTCTTGGTGAACAGTAATTTTTGGTATAAAAACTGCAAAAAAATAGTGACCTTTACTGCCGTTCCTTTCCAACTCACCTTAAGATAAGAATATATGTATCCAAGGGGAATTTTTTTATTGTACTCACCCCCTGCTCACATTCCAAGAACAGTTGCAGATCCTCCGCAGTCAGGTAGTCTTTATTTGCAAACCTGAAAACAGAACGGATTCAGTGTAACCAGCCTTTGTCCATCGATATTTATTATTATTATTATTTTGTGTTTAGTCTTACTATAGCTCCATTCTTTTTGTCAGTGAACTTAGACCTCCAATACGCCCTGTCCTCTGGCTCCTCCTTCAGCTCCCAGAATTTTCTTCTTTCCTTCAAGTCAGCCAATATTTCAATCCTCCTCCTTCCTTAACTCCTCTTTCCCTCAACCTTTCCTTCTATGACGTCATGAAGAAGGGATCTGTCCAATTCAGATTGCTTGATACCGAAGAATCACATCCAAAATGGTTCTCTTTTCACGGCTTCTTCATCTGTACCCTGTCTGTCCACCTGACCTTCTCAAGTATGTACAGTACATGTCTCAATATGTATATGTTTCTTTAATCTTATCTATAAAAATAATATTTATTTTAATATTCAGTTGTTAACTGTGGGATTTAAGCAAATCGTAGGATGGTAGACGTGTACCGTTTCACAGATCTCAAGTTCAGGGATCAGGGTAAAATAAAACATTGCCTAAGAAGCTCCTCTAAGGACCGCCGCAGGATTCGTTGGTAGATCGCTAGCTCGGTGTTGGGCAAGGCACGCTGCTGGAAAATGACAAGATGGCTCGGCTGATGGCTAACCTGCTGGTCTCCCTTGATAGTTCCCGTGCTATTTACCGTGCTTGTTTCCCTGCTGGTCGGGAGGTGAGCCAATCAGAGAGTAACCTTCAGTCAGGTGACCATGCACGGTGATCGCCACTGTTAACGTGCAGTTAGTGATAGAGGTGATTGCGTTCAAGTGATCTCCTTCATTTCCTGCACCTCCTCGTTGCATCAATTGTTGAAAATATCTCCATCAATAATTGTCTTCAACGAATACAAACTACCCGCATAGTATCGTCGTCCAAGAAGTCATCACCACCGTCCATGTTTGTTGACAACAGAGCGAGAGTTCTCTCGCGGCTCTCTTGTAAACTAGCCGCATGGTCTTCAGACGGCGAACCTCGTATGAAGCCAACCCAGCAGCTCCACCTACTTGACACCCAGCTGCGCTCCCAGCTTTTCACCAAACAGCGCTTCCAGCTTGACAGCCAACAACGCTTCCAGCTTGACAGCCAACAACGCTCCCAGCTTGACAGCCAACAACGCTTCCAGCTTGACAGCCAACAACGCTCCCAGCTTTACACCAAACAACGCTTCCAGCTTGACAGCCAACAACGCTCCCAGCTTGACAGCCAACAACGCTCCCAGCTTGACAGCCAACAACGCTCCTAGCTTGACACACAGCAGCTCTTCCAGCTTGACACCCAGCAGCGCTCCCAGCTTGACAGCCAACAACGCTTCCAGCTTGACAGCCAACAACGCTTCCAGCTTTACACCAAACAGCGCTTCCAGCTTGACAGCCAACAACGCTCCCAGCTTTACACCAAACAGCGCTTCCAGCTTGACAGCCAACAACGCTTCCAGCTTGACAGCCAACAACGCTTCCAGCTTGACAGCCAACAACGCTTCCAGCTTGACAGCCAACAACGCTTCCAGCTTGACAGCCAACAACGCTTCCAGCTTGACAGCCAACAACGCTTCCAGCTTGACACCAACAACGCTTCCAGCTTGACAGCCAACAACGCTCCTAGCTTTACACCAAACAGCGCTCCCAGCTTTACACCCAACAACGCTTCCAGCTTGACACCCAGCAGCGCTCTCAGCTTGACACCCAACAACGCTTCCAGCTTGACAGCCAACAACGCTCCCAGCTTGACACCAAACAGCGCTCCCAGCTTGACAAATAGCCGCACAGCACGCACAGCAACGAGCAGCTAAATCCATCAGGCAATCTAACAACGAACCTGCCCCGTGTGCGATGGGTTTAAGATCATCCTGTAGAAAACACGTCGTCAGGGTCACACCTATCCCAAGCCATAGTTGGTGACGTAACAAACCTACCCTCACCATAGACTTGCACAAGAATGGACATAACGGACAAAATGTGTCTAATAAAAAGCTTTGAATCAATTCTAGAGAGAGATAACATGCAGCCAATGCTGCACACATGTATACATACTAATTAATAAAAATAGGTCACCCACTTCGGTGGTTGTATGGTCTAACACGCTACTCTCGCAGTAAACTAGACTGCCGATGACGGGAAGATTGAGCTTCGAATCTTGGTCGGGTGTACTGAGGATTAAAAAAAAAATGGTTTTCCACTCTCCCTCCACACAAATTCGGGTACACATCCTCTAACTATAACCTTCCTGATTTCTAAAAACTATTTGCATAGTTAGTTCTTAAGTGTCCCAAGGGAGGTTAGTGAGACGCGATGTTAATAAATAAATAAATAAATAATATATCGGTTTGGGTACTCGGTACCTTAGTTCCACAGGTTCTGAAATCAAGAACCAGTTTAGGTTATTAGAAATTAGGCCCTCAGTTCCTTTGTAGCTTTGCTATACAAGTTAGAAAAACAATTCACCACATCTTACAAATTGCTCTCATTATAAGGATATATATTTACTCGCTTTGCTCGTTGGGGACTCCGCCCCCAAACCCCCGTGAGATTTCTTTGCAAGTGGATGTAAACTAATGTAATTCCAGCGTTGTTTTGAACGTAACAACTTAAAGTTACCGGTATTGTATTGTATTTTTAACACATTATTTTAGTTTCTTCATACTTATAGGGCAGCTAGAATCATCAAATTTGGCACCTTATGGCAATTGGATGTGCCAATATGCCTGCAAAATTTTATCATTCTAGCTACTCCATAAATGTGTCAGAAAATTAAAAAATGTGTGGAAAATGTGCAAAATTTACCTAAAATAAAAAAAACTAGCTCTATCTAAGGTATAACCGATGTAGATACGACAAAAAGTAATAGGACCAAACTTGTGGATCTCGCCAAATCCGTGGCTTCTGGTGCAATCCGTTTTTTGATAGGTCTTACCGTTTAGCCACAAGAGACCTCCAAAGAAAGGTCCGCAACGACTTTAAAGTTACTCAGCTATTTTGAATTTTTTTCGGCGGTTAAAAATTAATTTTTTTTAATTTTTTGTAATTTTCCCGTCGGTTACACGCTAGGAGCTATAAGTTTACCAAATTTCAAGCTTCTAGCTCATCTGTAAGTGGGTAAACATTAATGTGAGGGAGTGAGTGAGTCAGCCATGTGGCTTTATAGTAGTATCATTTAAGGATACATGTACCCACATTTTTACGGTGGGAGAGTGGATAGCTATTTAGGAAAAATATCCTTCTGAAATTGGAAACCCGGCCTTCATCTCACCAACAAATCAGATTAAGTGTATTTGACATTGAGATGTCATTCCCACTGGTGTGGACCACCATCTTATTTGGTAGTTAATGCTACCAACATAAAAAAATTTAAGAAAATTGCTAAAAATTAAATATAAATTTTAAAACAATCCGGCATGTCTTTTCAAAACTATAAATAAATATATTTTACATACAAATTATTTTGTATCGGTATTTTACTCTTTCATGCAAAAACCATATTACCGATTGTTCTGAAATTTGGCATGGACATAATCCTGGACGTCCAGTTAACATGTTGATTGATTCAAGTTTATATCTGCCATTTTGTTTAAGATAAGAAATACAAAACTACTTTTTGGCTCTTTTCCCAGATTATGCTTAACGGGTATTCCTTGGACCAAATTGGAAATGTTCAAGGACCACAAATTATTATGATAGGAAATTGTTTTGTTAATAGTCGCCATTATATTTGGTCTCACAAATACTGTAATAGTTGACTTGTATTGAATTCAGTACTGAATTAGGTACGGAAACATTGCTTGCGTGGACGGGCTATAAGTACAGGGGTAAAGATTTCACCACGTCAAAGTGTGATGTGTTATAGAGTAACAAGCCTCTCACAAGTTAAAGGCGGTTGGCTCTGTGGTTATGGTGGGTGTGGGGAGGGGGGATTTTGTGGTTTCTTGAGCTGATTAGTTCCACCGACAAATCCAACATATCCCCAGGTGTAACACTGTCCTTCTAGGATGAAGCAATTCGCTTGAAGATACCATAGTCGAAGAGAATTAAGAACTTGATATTTGAGATGGTCATATTATAGTTTGTATACACCGAGATAAATTTTCAAATGATCTTATAGACAGTTATTTTATAGATTGACAATAGGTTTTATTACTGAGATATTTAATTAAAATATTAGTCTATATATATTTAATAAATTCTAGAAAAAACAATTTTGACATTAAACACCTTTGCCTCCTTGTCATCGGCAAACCAGATAATACAAGGGTGAACAGTGTCGTGTCGTGGAGGGTTGCCAGGTTAAGCTGAGATGGATAAAACTGTAATGGTGATATGTTCTCACCCATTTGGTCCCAATTTGACCAATCATACAAAGTCTCTGCTCTAAATACTTCACATGGGAATGTATTTACATTGATAAGTTAACGAGTGTTCTACTGAGTAATAATAACATATCACAAGTACAGTTTAAACAAACTCTGCTTGCCCTGGCAACACTCCACGTTACGTCACTACTAATGAGTGTTCTACTGAGTGATCAGTACAGGTACAGTTTAAACCAACTCTGCTTAGGGCCGGTCTTATGACTCCTGGATAAATATTAATCTGGCCGTTAATTAGTTATATCTGTTCGATAAGTCAAAAGTGGGTCTTATGACTGCCAGATAGCATTTATCTTTCAGATATAATGTATTTATCTATCACATTTTTATCGCGAGGTTTAAGTACCTGATAACTTTTATCTGAAAGTTAAAATGGTTGTTGCCATAGTGACGTGTTGTTTTTAATGTGGTTTTACCTATCAGAATCTGATTTTAAGTTAAAATCTTGGTTCACGTGTTTAGTAGGCACATGCCCAGGCTCTAACTATGTATAATGCTAGAACATTTAATTCACACTTTTATATAAACTGACAAGCTATATGTAGAGTTATATTTATATAAGAACAAATTATCAAAATGTAAGTACAACAAATGAAATTTTGTAAACGTTGTACCCAACTATTGACCACATTTTGGCAAACACTGAAATTAGTACTTGCAAGATATCTTAGCTTCTGTGCCCACGTGATGCCATCTGTTTACTAGCACTCGTTTAGCCGCCATTTTTTACAAAATGTTGAGCATTGTAGTTACTCGCCAGGTTGTAGCGCTATCAGCAGGGCTTATACGCATGCGCGCACCAGTAAAAACAGTACCAACCTTGCGTTTTCTGCGTAAACATATATTTATCCTTCAGATAGCTATCCGGCAGATAAATTCAGTTCATAATACACGTAAAACATTCAAGTGGCTGATAACCTTTAACTGGTAGCTAACTTTAACCTCCCGATAGCAATATTTATCTAGTAGTCATAAGACCATCAACATTTCACGTCACGCCACTGTCAGCCAATGTATCTCGTTCTTCCACAGTATACCCAACTGTTATAAAAACACTAGAAGAAGTCTACCAAATCTAAACTTACCGTATGAGTAGAAAGTAGATCTCAGGCCTTGTTGCAACCTCCTTGAACATGTCAATGAATTCCTTGCTATCTATCGTCCCTCTCCTGCCATCAAGTTTGGTTTGGTCAAACTCCTGAAACACATTTAGGATCGGTTACGCAAATATTAATCAGTGTCTTGATCAGAGATTAGATGTAAGTTGATCTCTAATCAGTCTCACACCTCATTTTCAGCTGCGCCATTAACAATTATGAAGTGATAATAATATTATTGCGTGTGTGTGTTACATCCCTCGTAGCTCAGTTTGTGTAAATATTATCCAGTACTAATGTACGTTGTCAGGAGATGCCAGAATGTACTAACAGTACATCCTTTCTGTGGAGGATCTTTACATGTCCTGATGAGATGAGTGATGGTGATGTGAGTATGATGGTGTAGTGAGTATGATGGTGATGTGAGTATGATGGTGTAGAGTATAGGGTGTGGAACCAGTGGAAACTCTTAAACCTAACTTATGACTAATCAACCAAATCCTGGTAACCGTTGGGGTGGTCCTCTTAAGAGAAAAATATCTAAGGTACCAGTCGGAATCGAGCCCAGAATCCCTAGGTTCGTAGCCAGGTGCACTGACCAGTACACCACGAGGCTGGTTAATTAAGACGTGACTGTCAATCAAATTTCTTCTAGTTAATCTAACCTTTCAATTCTTTCTCTGGTTAATCTAACAGGACAATTCTCTTCCATCAACTATTTGAATCTTGGATCTTCCTCTTGGTGGGAGACGTAGTCGATTAGTTTTAATAACTGACTTAGTTCTTGCAAACATATTTAAGTGATTAATAAAATTAAAGTGTATGTTTTATGTATTTATTTCGAGTGTGACATATTTTATGGGATAGTAATGTCGATTATGGAGTTTTCATATAAGGTTTTCGACTATACAATGAAGTTATAGAGATGATTTAAGTCCAAAGAAGCTACGGAAAGAATTGAGCTTCTCTTTAATCATAGATAAATACAATTTGAGATAAGGATAAGAACGAGTACATTTTATTGTGTATATCTATTAATTATTATTATTAGGTGTTCTGTCTTATGACAGGTCCATTCCTTTTGTCAGTGAACTTAGACCGCCAATGCGCCCTGTCCTCTGCCTCCTCCTTCAGCTCCCAGAATGTTCTTATTTCCTTCAAGTCATCTTGTATTTGAATCCTCCTTCTTCCTAAGCTAATCTTTCCCTCAACCTTTCCTTCTGATGATGTCATAAAGAAGACAGTTCCTCCTAAGGATGTGTCCCATCCAGTTTGCTTTGTACTGAAGAATCACATCCAAAATGGTTCTCTTCTCACCCACTCTTCTTAGTACTTGTTCATTTATCACCTGTCTGTCCACCTGATCTTCTCAGGTCTTCTCCAGCACTTTTTTATTAATCATTTATGAATATCTCTACAAAATGGTTTAAAACTTTTTCCTTAAAGAACGTGTCCAGAATTTCAATTTATTGAAATGAATATATAAATATCAGGTAGCCTAGGATACAAGGGACATTAAGTTTAATATATCAAAAATAACCTTTTGTTTGGATTTAGGTCATTCCTATAGTCAGATTTTCCAAATACACTACTTTTTACAGTGTTGCCATGTTTGTTTTACTTGGTTATTTGAGCAAATATATGCTCAGGTGATCGGAGGTTTCGATCCCTTATTAATTTTGTTGGACCTTAGATTTTCTTGATCTAGGATCAATCTGATTGTCAATCCGGTGATTGGATAGCCAATATTATGTCTGTGCAACCAGCCCTAAGTCAACTATGTAGGACCCGCCTCGGCGGCGTAGTTGGCTAACGCGCTAGTCGTGTTGAGTTCGACCGTCGAGGACGGGGAGATCGAGGTTCGAATCTCGGTCGGGTGAACTGAGGGTGGTTTTTCCTAAATGGTTTTCCACTCTCCCTCCACGCAAATGCGGTTTCACTTCCTCTAAATTCAACCTTCCCAATTCCTAATCCATTAGCGTAATTAGTACTTAAGCGTATAACCCGAACGGGTAGTAAGACGCGGTGCTAAAGATTATTATTATATTATTATTATTAACTATGTAAGACTTGCACAGGGAAGATTATAATATTTAGCAAACGCACTAAAACAGCTTTGTTTAATAGACGCACAGCGGCGAAAGAGATACAATAGCTTGCTAGAGCAGGAAATCGCACCAAAGTGCGTTTTTGTTTGCTTTCTTCCCTTTACAACATAAAAATTGTTAATAAGTTTTCTTGGAATTTTTTTCATACAAAATTCTCCCATCTACCCCATTTTTTTACATTTTAAAATATGGTAAAACGGTTTCCCTGATCTAATTTCCACTGATTTCTAATGAAGAGGCCAGGGATTTTGGAAGGCCATAGATTCTTCCCTCAAAATATTCTTGACTATTATTGATACCTCTCGAAGCTATTTAAAAAAAAATTTTTTTTAGAAAAAGTAATTAGGGTTTGATACCACCTTGAAAATCAAATATTTTTCTTTTAAAAGCTATTTGGAATTTTTAAAATGCTGATTGATGTTTTTAGCTTCTTGTTCCTTAACGAAACTCTTCTGTGAATAAAGAAATTATTTTTGTTCATGGCTTGATCTACACACGCCTTAGAATTATAATTAACGATAGTGCCCAATAATTTTAAAATAAGTTATTTCATCAAAAGTAAGTGTTTAGATCAATTTATTTTGTGGATTAAACAGCCAAGCTATTATATTTGCTCATTACGGTTATAGCAGCATTTAAATATCATAATTTTTATATTTAAAAATTACACATGGACAAGGGAATCGAACCCTGGACTTTTGTCTTAGTATGCCAATGCTCTAACCACAGAGCTATCCAGGAATTGATCACACATTTGTAGCTGACGATTCCCGCACGCCCATCACAAACTCTGCCTTAAAATACGAGTGAAGAATTACACTGGACGAGGGACGACTCCTGGATAGCTCAGTGGTTAGAAGAGCATTGATGTACTAGGCAAAAGATTCCGGGTTCAATTACCGTGTCCATGTGTCATTTTTCAATTTCAAGAATATCAATTTATTTTTATTTTAATTTTAATTTTCTACTTTAAAATTTTCAACAGCGATTGCTATATGCTACATCTACGTGTGCAACATTATCCCGCGCCAACTCGTCTCAAACGGATGTTCGATAACCTAACCACTAGATCGAGAAATATACAACAATCGACCTGAAAACTAAACAAGCCACGTGCCAGTTTGGGACATAACTGGAGCATGAGTCACGGATGTGACGGAGGGGACGGCGGACAAATGCTGGTGCAGGGATCACGATTGGCTTAACGTTCACGGTAAGTAACGCTTCTACGTATGTTTTGAATGAAAACCATCTCAATGCACTTCAATTAACGTTAACATTACGTTCACTTAACGTAATAATGGTTCAGGAGATAACTTTATTTCTAGAATTGCGTCTTACTACCCGTTCGGGTTATATGCTTCTGTACTAATTACGCTAATGGTTTTGGTGATTAGGAAGGTTATATTCATAGAATGTTACCTGTATTTGCGTGGAGGGAGGGTGTAAAACCGTTTAGGAAAAACCAACCTACCGAGATTCGAACCTTGATCTTATTGGCAGTATAGTTTACTGCTGGAGTAACGCCTTAAGCCATGCGGCCACCGAAGTGGGTGAGAGAACTGTTACATTACGTTTAACGTCAACATGGCTATTTAGTACTTCATTTGTTTGTTTATGGTGTGCCTACGCCATCTCTGACATAATCATTTCTTCCGGGTTTCGAGAAATATAAAAAGTCGTAACCTTTTGTTATACTGTATTTTGTACATCCAGTAAAGCTTCTATAAATCCAACACCTTGGCTCAGTCAGTAAAGTTTTTATCTACTGAGCTAAGTGTCCAGAGTTCGATCTCCGGCATGGTTGAAAAATATATCAATGGTGAAATGTGGGTCTACCCTTTTTCACTAACAAATTAACGGCTGGGGACTGGATGTTGTACCTGTACTAGTCTTAAGTTAAGGCATATGAAGCTATGACAGCCGGTAGCGGAAAATATATTACTTGAATGAAAAACTGACCACAGGCTGTAAAGTAAAGTGGAACTTCTATAGCAATTACTTGCATCCTAATCAACCATAATGATTGGGTTTCATTTTTGTGAACAAATTGTTTTCAAACAGTTCAAAATAATCGCCTATGTTTTGTTAAACAGTTAATTAACGTTACGTTAATTTGATGTTATACCGGTAAGAGACGCAAGGGAAAACATGTCTCCCAGCCGAGTGAAGCTAAGGCCCCCCTACCCCCCGCACACACAAGATGCAGAGACAGTATCATGACAAGGATTACATCATTTAGTTGTGATTTCTCTTCACAACGATCAAAGATTATATCTGAACACTTTGTCGTAGTTGTTTTTGTCTGTGTTTGTGCAGACTTTCTGTTATCTGCTCCTCCCATCTTTTTCTAGGCCTCCTTACGATCTTTTTGCTAAATACTTAATATCCAAAATTCTCTTTAGCCTTCTCCTTTTCCATCCTCATTACATGCCTGTACCATTTCAGTCTTGCTTCCTCTATTTTTTCAAATAAATAACATAAAAAATAAAAGATTCCAAATTAAAAAGAAATGAATGGGAACTTTTTTAAAACTGTGTGATATAAAAAATGTTTAACAACGTTAAAATGTATAGAAAAATAGAAATTCTGAAAGCTTAATAACATAATAATTAATTAACAATGAATAAAATAATAAAGCAACATGTTATGTGTGTTAATTCTCAGTCAATAAATATGGATATTGTAAAACATTATGTAAAATAAATATAACACTTATTTTCCTATCAATCTGCTACGAAGACAATCTTAAGTTTATTCTTAACTTAACAAAATTTGATAACTTACTGTCAAAAAAAACCTCACAGCTTTTAGGAATTGTATCAAACTCATAAATTGCAAAGTTTCGTTTAAAAGGTGTAAATACGGTATTATTAACGATTGAATTGAAGCATTGTTTGGACACAAAACCGGAACACGAATGGAATAAAGTTTTATAAAAGAATGAGCAGTGTCATTGTTTGCAGATAGATCCCAAGATGAAAAAGTAGAGGTGTTTTTAAACGCATGAATATTAGTATTTCCATTGACAAATTACATAAAACAAGTGGAGAACCCTAACTAAGATAAACAAAATATTGAACAAAGAACATCTTACGTAGATCAGTTATTGAAGTTAAGCACATAACAGTTTGTGAAATTTGTTGAATTCCCATTGAGAACAAACTAAATAAAGATAAGTTTAAAATAAAAACATAATTGCTAATAATAGGCGAGAGATAAGGGTAATTTAAATGACTTAATTAATAGTTCACCAAATGAAAATTTGCATTTCGAGCACCATCTAAGGTTAGTAGTTATTACATGTTTATTTTGATAACGTCCCTTCCGAGATACCGAACTTTTTATATCACTGTGTCTTAATACCCGTCGGGCAATACCCTCATGCACTCATTACGTAATGTGATAAGGATGACTAGGGTTTAATTTATATGAAGTGTAACCACACTTTACTGGAGATAGAGTGGGAAATCACCCTTGCCAACACTATTTATTAACCGTTCTGTGACGACATGGTAACTCTTGGCTTAGTTTCTCCTCCAACTAGCTATAGGCGCTGTCTAGGTGGTCATCACCGATAGACTGGGCAGTTGGCTCTGCTGTGTTATCTCAAGAAGCTTGACTCTTGAACATGCTACAGGAGGTTGCTTTTACTCCGGGTGTAAGCTCAACAGAAACCGGCTCCGTGGTGTAGTGGTAAATGCACCTGGCTACGAGCCCAGGGGGTCCCGGGGTTTGATTACCGGCTGGTACCTTGGTTATTTTTCCTGAAAGGGAATTAACCCAAAGGTCGCCGGGGTTCGGTTGGTTAGGATTAAGTTAAGGTTAGGAGTTTATACTTGTTCCACCTCCTCACACACACACACACACACACACACACACACACACACACACACACACACACACACACACAAACATATATATATATATATAAAATAATCACCCTCATACTCACTATCACTATCACTATCTCCATCACCTCATCTTATCGGGAGATGGAAAGAGCCTCCACGGAAAGGATGTACTATTAGTACGTTCGGACACCGGTTCATTCATTAGTACTGGATAATATTTTCACAAACTGGGCTATAAATGCTCTAGCCCAGACGCACAATGGTATTTCAGCACAACGGAGATAGCTTGGGAAACGAAAGGGATATTGTTAGGTGTCCGCCCAATCTATCGGATGGCACAACTAATCACAATTCTCAAACAAGGAAGATCAGATCTTAAAGTCAATGTACCTATTTGGTTAGATTAATAATAAACTAAGGAAAGAAACGTATCTATCTGGTCAATTGTTAGAAACTACCCAATCCTCGAGTTCTACGGAAGCAAAATATGCATTAAAGAGATGGATCAAATGATAGTTATAGCCCGAATTTTTTTACGGATAACTTTCTGAAAAGCCTTTTTTTCCTACCAGAACCTTACAATATAGTTGGATTCTGGTACGATAAAAACCTTTCCAGTTGGTTATTCGTAAGAAAATTGAGCTATATATTATAAATTAAAGAAAAACTAAAGAAAACTTGGAACTTACAGCAAGTTTCTGCTTGATACGGACGGTGGTGATATGACCACTTCCACTCAACTTCTGGATGAGGCTGATCGCTGTGCGTTCATCCAAGCAACCTGAACTATCCGTGGCAGCCTCGTCAAACATCTCTTGCAGCCATCTCTCTCTTAGAACTTGTTTCTCTTCCAAACCTGACGGGGCTGAAACAGTTCATCAAACATATACACATCGCTGTACTCACAAACAATTGTTTCGTATTAATTGGGTTCAAAACTACACATAAATTGTGTGTTGAATACAATTCCTGTAATCAGCTATTGACGACATGATATAAGAGAGTAGAGATGAAAAGGTCAGAGGCGTGCTATGGATTGTTGCCAGGGTATGCAGCTTACTTTAAACTGTACTCGTTATAACACACGTTGACCAGAGCTATGATTGGTCAAAATATGAGGACCAAGTTGGTGAGAAACTATCACAAGCTCGGCTTAACGTGGAAACATTCCACGCCACTGGAAAAGGGAAAAAATAAGAGTATATACACTAGCTCTTGCTGGTATATAGAATAAAAAGCAGCTCTGATGTGTTTCGTACCAGGAGCTAAGATGTGTAAGGCGTAGATCTGGTGACACAAAAAACTTTAATTTAAGAGACATCGAGTATTTTTTACTTGAGCGTGTGTTTTTTATGAATATGAATCATTGTATCCATTGAGATCAGACACAAATTGTGATGTTGTGTCAAAAGATTTTTTGCCTATCCAATGAGTAAGAAGTATTTTCCTGTGAATATTTATAGTCTGCTAGATGTTGAAGATATACTATCGTCAGCCATCTTTTCATGGAATTATAATATGTGAGAATGTATCATGGCTATGCAGGTGAAATGGTTGCTCTGAAGAAATAAACATTTGATCAAATTAACAAATATCCAATGTATAATCGAATTATAGCACTCTACTGTTTAACTTAGTAGCCTACAAAATACGCCACTAGATGTCAGCATTGTAGTTTATCGATCCTTGATTTTCAGTAGCTGAAAGTTTACGTTTTTAAAGTTATTAAAAAGGGGTTGTATAAATAATAAGTTTGTCAAACAAACTTTATGTTTGTAATTTAAAGTTTTATCAATTGTGTAGCTAGCTTTATAACCACATTGCCCTTGGTTACTGTTGACAAGGTTTTATGGTTCGATTCTCGGCCAGGTACTTTAGGGATAATTTCACAGTTTTTTAACTAGAATTTCTTTACAATGTTGACATTATTTTACTATACAACTTAAAGCATTAAAAATTAACTTTACTGAAGCAATTTAAGATATTGTTGAACAACAAACCCATCATAATGAATTAAATAAAAATATTATTAGAAAATATTGTTGATTCTATGTTTTCGCCTGAGCTTATATAAGATAATCCAATAAATTAGAAATATTTAAGTTTTGTTTCATCATTGAATGGAATACTATCCTTTCTATTAAACACACAAATACGTTATCAATGAAAAGGTAACCCACTTCGGTGGCCACATCGTCTAAGGCATCACTCTTTAATGGACTAGACAGCCGATAACAGAAAGATTTGGGTTCAAATCCTGGTCGGGTGTACTGAGGGTGGTTTTCCTAAATGGTTTTCCACTCTTCCTCCACGCAAATGTGGGTACACCTCCTCTAATGTTTAACCTTTTTACTACTTACACATTAGAGTAATTAGTTCTTATGGGTATAGTCTGAACAGGTAGTAAGACGTGTTGCTAAAAAAATAAATGAAAAGGTGTAAAGATGAAGAACAGTGGTTGCCATTGAAAAGGTGTAAAGATGAAGAACAGTGGTTGCCATTGAAAAGGTGTAAAGATGAAGAACAGTGGTTGCCATTGAAAAGGTGTAAAGATGAAGAACAGTGGTTGCCATTGAAAAGGTGTAAAGATGAAGAACAGTGGTTGCCATTGAAAAGGTGTAAAGATGAAGAACAGTGGTTGCCATTGAAAAGGTGTAAAGATGAAGAACAGTGGTTGCCATTGAAAAGGTGTAAAGATGAAGAACAGTGGTTGCCATTGAAAGCCAAGTGTATGTGGAAATATCGTGACCAGTGAACTTAGGTTCCAGATACAAATAGTTTAGGGATTATTGATATTCGAGGCTATTCCAAATTTCTAATCATTGCAAACTTTTAATTAAATTCACAGTTGTTAACTGACTTTAGTTACTCTCAACGTCCTCTCGTCTAAGGAAGTAGGCCCACACTAATTATTATTATTATTATTATTATTATTATATTATTATTATTATTATTATTATTATATGTTCCGTCTTACGACAGGTCAATTCCTTTTGTCAGTGAACTTAGACCGCCAATGCAACCTGTCCTCTGCCTCCTCCTTCAGCTCAAAGAATTTTCTTCTTCCCTTCAAGTCATCCAATATTTTAATCCTCCTTCTTCATAAGTTCCTCTTTCCCTCAACCTTTCCTTCTATTACGTCATACAAAAGACAGTTCCTCCTAAGGATATGTTCGATACAATTTCCCTTGTACCGAAGAATAACATCCAAAATGGTTCTCTTCTCACCCAATCTACTAAGAACCTTTTTATTTGTCACCCCTTCTGTCCATTTGATCTTCATTAAATATTTAAAAAAAATTGAAGGTACGGTAGATTTATTTAAAAATAAAAGACAGTTAAAGGTAATTCAAGCCCTGGTTTCTGCTTGAAAGTATCACTGGTATTAGTTAGAAGTTTTGTCATTGAATTCAGTGAGAAAATACTGACTCCATTAACTTTATGCTCCCTAGTGAGACTCTGAGGTCGGTGTTCCCTCCATTTCCGACTTTCTTTTACTCTCTAGTTCATATTTTTCTAAAAGCCATATTAAAAATAGCTTAGGTTCGATCCCCGGCACTTTAGATTTTTCTGTAAAGCAGTTGATCTGGAACGGAGTCAACTTTGTCTTGTGAGGACAAATGAGGAGCTACCTAAATAAAATATTTGTGGCTCCAATCTAGAAAACAGAGATTAACATCTGGAGGGCTCGTTGTACTGACAAAATAACACCCTATAATTGCGTGAGTTGGCACTATCACTACCAACAGACGTCAGTCTATCGGTTAGTAGGATTCGTATGTGGGCTGACTCAATTTAATTGTTTTTAGTAAGGGTAAATTCTTGGTTTTATAGTGAATTTTTCAATATATATTTTCTATAGTGAGCTCATCTATATTTGAGGGTCTGGCACCGTTATCGATATTATGTTTATGTTTATGTTTCCATCCCAAGTACCTTAACTTTGAAATTTCTTTACATAACTGACGAATAAGTAAAAAAAAAAAATCAAGATTTAATCTCCTTGCACTGGAAACTTTACACACAAATAAATGTATTAATGTGTTCTACTTTTTTATTACATTAAAACTTTGTATCTGATACAACTCTCAATACATTTGGTGACTTGTACATTTCAACAAAAAACATCTAAATCAGAAATATACTCAGGCTATCTTCGAATATGATAAAAAGTGAAGGGAAAAAAACTTTCCCTTATTTGAACAAAAAGTATCAATATTACTTAGCACTCGTTTAATCTAAACATTATTTATTTGGAAAAGTAATTTTAGTCAAAATGTCACTTTTCAATCCAATACAAACACAATCTGATTGCGAACAATTCTGTTAAATATGCAATAATATATATTGTTTGCATCCTAACGTGACAGCCTCTTTGTTTAGAGACCACCACTTGCAAAATGGAACATTCCCGTAAAATTATCAGTCTGTACAAAATAATTAATTTTAATTTAAAGGTATTTTAATTACTAAAATTACAGACTGATAATTTTAAATAAAGTGAATTAAATTTACTAATAGGTTAAGATAATTTTAAGGAGATATAATAAATATATTCTTATAGAAGGCGCTAGACGGTCCAGAGAATGTTCACACTAGTTGTAAGCAATTATATTCTTCACCAAGTCACGCGCTATTATCTTTGATTGTATAAGCTTCTAGTAGTTCTATTCTTCACCACGTCACGCGCTATTATCTTTGATTGTATAAGCTTCTAGTAGTTCTATTCTCCGCCACGTCACGCGCTATTATCTTTGATTGTATAAGCTTCTAGTAGTTCTATTCTTCACCACGTCACGCGCTATTATCTTTGATTGTATAAGCTTCTAGTAGTTCTATTCTCCGCACGTCACGCGCTATTATCTTTGATTGTATAAGCTTCTAGTAGTTCTATTCTCCGCCACGTCACGCGCTATTATCTTTGATTGTATAAGCTTCTAGTAGTTCTATTCTTCACCACGTCACGCGCTATTATCTTTGATTGTATAAGCTTCTAGTAGTTCTATTCTTCACCACGTCACGCGCTATTATCTTTGATTGTATAAGATTCTAGTAGTTCTATTCTCCACCACGTCACGCGCTATTATCTTTGTTTCATGTTCCTTTGACTCAAATAATATGTTACACAAAAAATAAATAAAATAGAGTTTGTGTTTTTGATGTATAAAATATAAATTATGTGTATTCCAATTTAGTTTGAAATAATTATTCAAAAATTAGCACACAATCTTTTTAATTGTCAAAATGATTATATTCCACCTAAGCTTATTAATTGTATAGAGCTGGTGGTAGGTCTATGATGCCTAATAAATGGTTGGTAAATTTGATATAGGTTCATATAATATACTTAAGTTTCTCTTTGACAGCCAAACATAACCAAACTCATAGCTTATTTTGAAAATGTTGTCGTCTGTAGTGACAAACTGTTAATCAAATGGAAGCTAAAATTATTAACTAGAGTTTTCAACGTGGATTCCTGTGTTTTTTATAAAGTCGGGCTCAAGCCAGTCTCTAATACAACTATAATCAACGTCGCTAGTAATATACAAACAGACAGACAAAATGTCCAAATGAATTAGTCTTTTCGTGTGGACTAGGGAAAGGCTCAAAGCGTCTCTCAAGGCAGAGTTTTCAGAAAGAGAGAGAGAGAGCCTAAAAACTATTGTTACCAGTTTATTTCCCAAGGAGAAAGCGGTGGTAGGGTGAAGTGTAAACGAACTAAGCCGAGAAGATAATTATGTTACGTGGTAAGGCTGGTGGCCCGCAATGTATTAGCAGCGCTCAAGCGAGTTTTAATATATCCTCTCAGTATAAATTAATTTAAATGAAAATTAGTAGAATGTAAAATAGCTGGGTGCCATTAATTTAAACTCTAGTATAGTGTCTATTTTAAAGATTCAAATAGTCCTTTGGGATGGGTTTTTTCACCTCATATTCTCACTGATATTATGGCGTGGAGACTAAGAAGGTAGGATTTATAAGAAATACACCAGAATTTGCATGGAGAGAAAGTGGGATACCAGACAGGACGTAAGCACCTTCAATACACTCGGCCAGGATTCAAGCCCCGACCTCCTCGTCACCGGCAATAACAGATCACCGATATCTAATGGGTGAACATTGGGGGAGGGAGAGGGGTGTTACACAGGTGATCTATCACGGTGGCTTACCCATCACCCACCTCTACGAATAATGCGGGTGCATTTAATAAAAAAAATTTACCAAAATTTACTCTTTGGAATAAAATATCAATCCTCTTTGGTGGCCAAATGGTCTAGGAAGTCACTTTAGCAATAAACTGGATTGTCGATGACGAGGGAAACGGAACTTAAATCCTGGTCTGGTGTACTGAAGGTGGTTTTTACCTACACGGTTTTCCAATCTACCTCTATGCAAATGCGGGTATAATTCCTATAAATTCAACCTCACTCACTCCTAAAATATTAGTGTAATTAGTAAATGTGCGCATAGCATGAACTGGAAGTGAGACGCAGTAACAAATATAATAAATATATATTATATTTATAATATATATATATTATATTATATATTATATATTATATTATATATATATATAACTCTTGTCTAGGATCGCTATGCGCAATCCCAAGTGACAACCTTCTATCTAGCAGCTATTTTTAAAAATAGTTCAATCTAAAGATGGTTTTACTAGCGAACAGACAAAAATTGCCTTCAAATGTCAGTAAAATTTTCACAAAACTAGGTTCAGGTAGCGGCCCATCCACCTTCCTATAAATCAGCCCAGTAAACGAGCTTACTCAGACTGCAAACTACAAAGAAAACGTAGAATATAACAGTCCTTTTTGTTGTTCAAGTGAATGCTTGCGAATTGTCTAGCTGTAAACAATCTTCAATTACCGTTGATTAGTTACTTGTCTGAAAAGGTTTGTTAATTGAAGGTGTAAGGGGGTGAATTAGGTGAGGGATTGCGGGTACCTAAACTATTATTTTCTGACCTCCCCTTTGTATCAAACAATTTTAAAGTGAGTTGTTACACTTTTAAGTGTTGTTATCACTGAGAACTGCTACTAGCACTCCCCAGTGTCCGAGGACTCAACTTGTCTCAAGGAGCAGTAGAACTCTCGTAAGACTCAGTGTCTGGGGTATACCTAGTCTGTGCTCTTGGTGAATATTAGATTGTGCAAGTCTAGACTATGTTGTGGTTCAGGGGTCAAGCGATCAATTTCGCGGTAATTTTCAATCGATCACGTAATAAAATTACATCATCCTCATAAATCGATGCTAGAGCCTTCTTAAACTCTCAAATATATCAAGTACTTTAGAACTAATACTTGAGTATGACTAAATTATCTTTGGTCGGTCGTAGTCGGTATTGTTATAAGAAGTTTAAATAGTTTAAAGTGGGATGTAGGGACTGTGAACTAAGCGCAGAATTCTTGCCTTTTCTTTACAAAGAATCTTTTTGGTCAAAATAAATCAAATATTGCTCCAGTAGAATTATAGAGTTTAATTGTCTTCACGTGGTGATATCAACAGTTGTTGAATACCTGTCAAGGGTGTCCTGGAATTTGATGACAACTTTTTATCTTCATTAAAAAAAAGTTTCTCGTCAAATGCTGATAAGCTCATGAGAAATATTCATGAAATGTTGAGATTAATATGAGTAGAAAATTAAACTCTAGTTATTTACAGGAGCAATATTCGTTTTATTTTAACAATAAAAAGATAAAAATTGTCTGCTATGAAAACTGAAAAAATACTGAACTTTTCTCGCGTCTCCTTCCATTCCATTTTAATATGAAAATATTTATTTTATTTATTCTATATATTTCCAGACAGTTAGAGATTTATACATATATACATATATATATATATATTTATTTCACGCAGTCTTACTACCTGTTCAGGCTATACGCATATATGATAATTACTCTAATGGGGTAGGGATGATGAAGGTTCAATTTAGAGGAAGTGTACCCGAACTTGTGTGGGGAGAGAGAGTGGGAAACCATTTAGGAAAAAGCACTTTCGGTAGACCCAACCGGGACGCGAACCCTAGTCTCATCTTCAGCAGGCCAGTCTAACACGGGGGGGGGGGGAGGGACCCTTTAGTGCGTTCGGCCACTGAAGCGTTTCATAAATATTTGAGGTATCTTGACTTCAAAGAATAAATATAAGTCCAGTAAGCCCGTGAGAAATTTTCACACACTAAGCCTTCCCCTCCCCCCCCAAAAAAAACCCTATCTAGTATTTTTGTTGGGTTGTTGAATTTAAATACTCAGCGAAGTGTATACACAAAATAGCAAAGAGAGTTTATTTTCGGTAATTGATACAAAAATATTGTTAGATTTAGTGACTGTTAAAAAGGCTATATAAAGTTGTCCACGAGTAAATACAGCATTTGGCAAGTACAGTCCAGCTGTTTGAAGCGTCTGTCCCTGAGACTTATTGACAACAGAAATAATATATAGGTTTTTATTTTAACTTAAATTTTAAACAAACAATGTGTTTTAACGTAAACTGAGTATGCTATGTCAGAAGAACGTAAAAAAATCCTATCCACTGATACCTTATTCATCGCTGTAGGCTTTGTATTAGTTGAGAAAAAGGGATGTTGACAACAGAAATATACCTTATTCAACGCTGTAGGATTTGTATTATTTGAGAAAAAGGGATGTTGATAACAGAAATATACCTTATTCTTCGTTGTAGGCTTTGTATTAGTTGAGTAAAAGGGATGTTGACAACAGAAATATACCTTATTCAACGCTGTAGGATTTGTATTATTTGAGAAAAAGGGATGTTGACAACAGAAATATACCTTATTCAACGCTGTAGGATTTGTATTATTTGAGAAAAAGGGATGTTAACAACAGAAATATACCTTATTCTTCGTTGTAGGCTTTGTATTAGTTGAGTAAAAGGGATGTTGATAACAGAAATATACCTTATTCTTCGCTGTAGGCTTTGTATTAGTTGAGTAAAAGGGATGTTGACAACATAAATATACCTTATTCTTCGCTGTAGGATTTGTATTAGTTGAGTAAAAGGGATGTTGATAACAGAAATATACCTTATTCATCGCTGTAGGCTTTGTATTAGTTGAGTAAAAGGGATGTTGACAACAGAAATATACCTTATTCTTCGTTGTAGGCTTTGTATTAGTTGAGTAAAAGGGATGTTGACAACAGAAATATACCTTATTCTTCGTTGTAGGCTTTGTATTAGTTGAGTAAAAGGGATGTTGATAACAGAAATATACCTTATTCATCGCTGTAGGCTTTGTATTATTTGAGAAAAAGGGATGTTGACAACAGAAATATACCTTATTCAACGCTGTAGGATTTGTATTATTTGAGAAAAAGGGATGTTGACAACAGAAATATACCTTATTCAACGCTGTAGGATTTGTATTATTTGAGAAAAAGGGATGTTGATAACAGAAATATACCTTATTCTTCGTTGTAGGCTTTGTATTATTTGAGAAAAAGGGATGTTGACAACATAAATATACCTTATTCAACGCTGTAGGATTTGTATTAGTTGAGAAAAAGGGATGTTGACAACATAAATATACCTTATTCAACGCTGTAGGATTTGTATTATTTGAGAAAAAGGGATGTTGACAACAGAAATAATATATAGGATTATAGACAAAAATAAAACCACATGACAGGACCGTTAATAAGTTTCTAAGTTGATCGTGTCTCCAAGAGGTTGCAGCTTATTAGACACCGTCCTAATGTTATCAGTCAAGCTAACGGACGCCACAGTACGTGATCACACTTTGTATTGTTCTAGCACTTCGACCAACTGTGCACGGGTATCGACTCATCAGCAGTCTTAACGTCACGTCACGGAACTGTTACGTGACTCTGTTTAGGTACATCTGCACTCCGGCGTAAAGGGTAGGGTTGAGCACATTTTACAATCACCGCACTGCTCAACTTGAAACAAATCACTGATACAAATTACACCGTGTCGGTCAACACGTGGAATTAACGTCAAGCTAATCTAGTATGGTTTACCGCCGAGCGGGAGGTAAGGGTTCGAATCTCAGATGTATAGAGGGTGGTATTTTTTTACTAGATTGTTTCACACTTTTCTACGTGCTAACTGTAACGCTAAAAGAAGACCACTAAACAAGAAAAGACAGAACGGTAATGAGTATTTTAAAATGTTGGTACTTTAGTAGAATTGCTCTATAATATACCTTCCTCATCCCTACATCATTGACGCAATTAAATGCAGATATCTCCAGATGGGTAGTAAGACGTAGTACAAAAATAAATCTAACTATATTGCAGGGTGGGGCAGAAAATGTTGACATATTTAAACAAACTTTACTATTTTAACTAATAAATGGTTCAAATTAAAATTAAATGAAAATGAAAAATTTTCACATAACGTAAAGATTTTCTTCGTGTTTTTTTTTTTTAAAATGGAAGCCATCACGATGCAGTTAACTTAACGTTCACTTAACTTAAGAGTTGTCCAGGGAAGAACTTTGCCGTTAAGTGAAAGTTAAGTTAACGTTAAGTATATGTTAAGGGAAGGTACCACGTGTTCTATAGCCAGCCAATCATGTTGCGAGCGACGTCAACACAGCTATTTAGTACTTCATTTGTTTGTTTGTGGAATTCATCCAACTTCTTTGGTACTCTTTTTTTTTTCCACACTTTGCGAACTCTATAAGACGTCTTCACCTCTTTGTTACACTTTATTTGTACGTACAATAAAGCTTCTATCACAAGTACTGTACGTTTAGCCTAATCAGCCATAGATGATTTGGTTTTATTTCATTGAACAATTTGTTTCTAAATTCATTATATGTTGGTAGAATTGTCAAGCTACGTTACGTGAATTCTACGTTAAGTAAACCTTAAGTGAACGTTAACTTGATCTTGATCACGAAATAAAATTCGCTGAACACACAAAACATATAATATTATAATATAATATATATATATATATATATATTACTATTTCAAAGCATACTTCCTCGTTTCGGTGGCTATATCACGTTCCGTTTATTATTGATTCCTTCCTGAAAACCGAATACAATTCTCATTCCGTTAATTAAAGTTCTAGAGTAATTGAAAACCTAGCTCCTGGAAGACAGTGAGAATCTATAAATGCTGGTCGGTTGTTTGCTCATGAAAGTGGAGGTTTGGGGTATTTTTCAACTTAACAGAAAATCGATAAAGGACTATGTTTAGCTATCGACTACCTTTCAGAAAACCTATAAATAAAAACCGGGTTAATTTTACCATATTGATTTTTTTTTAATTCGTACGATCTAGAATTAATTTTGTTTTCGTTGAGGCAGGCTAATTAAGAAGGTGAAAAGGAGGAATTTAAAAGATTCATATCAGTATTATGCGTAGTAGACAGGATTGGATTAAGTTAATTACTCTGGTAAATTATTTCCTTATGATGCTGCCTGGGTTGAAAACCTACTCCAAGTTCAGTTTAAATTAAAATAAATATCGAACATATAAATTATGTTTGTCTATTTGAATAAAAATTAAAAATATAAGCGATCATTATCTTTTATATCTAAATAGTTGTATAATTCAAAATCACAAAAAAGCCTTCTTTATAATATTTTAACAAGAAATGCAAAATTAACGAAACAAACAGATTGTACGACCTAAAGAACAGGTTTTACAAAAAGTTTAATAAAAGTAAAATGTATTTTTTTACAATTTAATTTCCTATCATTCGATATCACACCGGTACGTGTCGTTTAATCGCTTCTCTCACTGAAAACATCCTTAATCTTACGGAATCCACTAGCGGACCTAGTCAAGAATAGAACTGTCACCTACAATCTAGTCTTTTTAGAGAGTGATGTCTTAGACCACGTGACCATTGATTCATTCTACCCCAATACCTTAAACTGTGTGACCACTGGTGTGGGTTATATAATAATTTTACTTTTCAGAAATTTCTACCAAAGTATGATGTTTGTTTGCACAGAAAATAAAAATGATAAAAGTTTTGATGACTTTTATTTAACATCTAACAGCCTTGCTTATGAATTTACCTATTTACAATAATGAATAGGCTCCACGCCACATTCTTCTTCTTTGGAAGTCGTTTTAACGTTCCCATTTGAGCCTATTTTACATATAATTAGTTATCAGCGTACAAATAATAGGAGGTGTTGTTGACAGAGAATACAAGCCAAACAAAACATTTGAAAACAAGTGCATAAGACATTTCTTTCAAAATATGGCAGTACATTTTGTTACTAGGACTATTTATTTACATTGTATGCTTGCCAATCAATGGCTTCCTTCATCCAATATTTAGCGTCTCATTCGCAAAAAACAGTCTTCAAGTGAGTGCCGACAGTAATATTTTTTAGCACCAAGCCTTCCCTCTGTATTAGGCGATCATAAATTTCCAGGAGGTAAATCTATAGTTTAATTTCCCTTTCCCCTATACTACCCACGCGTTGACACAGTCAGATAACCTGGAGCAATAGGTAATAAATTTAAGTTAATCAATAGATAAGGGTTTTTATGAAAAGGTGAAGTTTTTTACTATTGATTTCAGAATCATTGAGCTGAGCTTTCTACCAGCGACTTCTCTTCTAAGATGAAGTGTAACCAAAGTGCGTGAAGATTTTTTTTTTTAGCTAGCCTTAATTTGTAGGAAAACATTCAACATTTAAAAGGAGTATTAAGGGGCCTTCTTACTGGAACACTTAGATAAATCAAAAAGGTTTGGAAATCGAGTATTGTTTTAATGAAGTTGTTAGGGCCTATCTTAAATCAGGTTCACGCGAAACTCAGGGCGAACGGTACTAACAAGTTCTTAGAACATTAAAAAGACCACAATTTTAGTTTTATGATTCTTTTAAAAATGTTTAAATGTAGAATTAGCATTGGTCATTAGGAAAGCAAACCTCGCCAGGAGGTATCTAGTAAAATGTAAAACCCCTTACCATACTGTATCCGATAGCACGATCAAAGCTTGAATTAATTAGAGAGAAGTAAATTAGACTAGATGAATGAAGGAGTTTAGTCGAGATCCTTATTTTTATTGATTGATTCAAGAGATTTAAAGAAAGGACATGGACAGAAAAAACAGTCTGAAACACAAACTGACTGACGGATGTAAATGTATCCAATACGACGTTAAGTATTAGGAAAACATAGCTTTTTAGGAGGTTCCCAGTGAAACATATGTTCCTCTTTACTCCCCTATCCCCAGCCACATAAGTTAAAAGCTTTAACAATCGGTAGTAAAGTCGTCGTCATCATCATTATCATGGTCATCAACTGTTTCCAGCCTGTGGCCGGGTCAATTTAGTAAAATGTCTCCATCTTCATCTATCCTTTCACCATTGTTCCTCCTTTAATTGCTTCCATTCTTCTCCTCTCACTTCAAACACTTTCTGTTATCTGCTCCTCCCATCTTTTTCTTGGCCTCCCTTGTGGTCATTTTACTGAATATTCCATTTCAATCATTTTCTTTAGCATCCTCTACTTCTCCATCTTCATGACATGTCCATACCATCTCAGCCCTTGCTTCCTCTACTATCTCATATGCTCCCTTTACTCCAACTCTTACCGATAACTTAATTCCTAATCTTGTACGTATCTACTAAAGTACAATTAAAGTTTTTTTTTTGCCACGCATCTTACTACCCGTTCGGTTTATAAGCTTGTGTGCTAATCACGCTAATGATTTTAGGGATTAGGAAGATGATATATAAAGAAGTGTACTTGCATTTACGTGGAGGGAGAGTGGAAAACCATTTGGTAAAACCACCCGACTAAAATTCGAGCCTCGAACTCCCCGTCATCGGCAATCTAGTCTAAGGCAAGAGTAGCGCCCTAGACCATGTGGCCACCGAGGGGGTAAAAATATAAATTTAAAAGAGGAATTAGTTTAAGGAGAACCATCCCTTCCTGATGCAAAGAATATTCGCTACCACACGAATGATTGAATTTTGATTGAAACTTTTTAGTATTTTATTTAATGTAGGATTATTATTTGTTAAAACCTACATCGCGTAATTAATCTATGTTTTCAATTGGTTTGTTATCAGATTCTAACTAACAAACCATTTTCCAACATACTTTTTTAAGACCCTACTTTACTTTCTAAAATAGTACTTTGCAGCAGACTTTACCTCCAAGAATGCTGATATGTCTTTTATACGGGTATAACCCAGCAGTCGAACTATCCACATATTTACACTAATGAGGTAGAGATGAGGAAGGTAGAATAGTAACCGTGCTCCACGTCTTACTACCTGTCCGGGATATCCACATATTTACACTAATGAGGTAGGATGAGGAAGATATAGCTTAGTGGAAATGACCCGCATTGGATGTGTGAATGTGGCTTTAGCTTACTTACATTTCCCAGCCCCGACGAGGGCGTTCAGACCGGTGACCCAGATGTTGGTCTCTTCTGGAGTGGATGCGACAAGGTCGAGGGACTCGAACTCCTCACCGTAAAGGATCGAGAAAGCGCACTCCTCCGTGTAGCCGAGGAGAACTCACGAGATCGAAGGACCTCTGTGTTCTTGCCGACACGGATCTCTTTGATACTCTCAATGGGAACTGAAAC